>CM028363.1:39435291-39744102 GCA_016624345.1 Platycodon grandiflorus
GGACACCCGACGTGATGCCGAGACGCTGAAAGTGGTATCTCCCGAGGGAGGCTATCGATCCACAAAGATACGTGGAGATGGATTACGGGGTGTTCGTAGACCGTGTTGTATCCCCCTCCTCCTCCTCGTGCTCGTGAAGCGGAGGGTCCGTTTCCATTTTGTGGGAGAGATTGGGTCGTTTGTGGGTGGATATACTATCCGAAAGTCCCGCGGATGATTGGTTATGGAGAGGGGGAGAACTACAGGGAGGAGGACCTAAGCGGTGGTAAGATTCCACCACACGACTATCTTCCGCAAGGGAGAGATCTGGTATATTTCTGACTACCCTGTACACATGCTATTTGTCTATTCTATCTACATGTATTTGCATATTGATAAATAAAAAATGCTAAAAGAAATGTTGTATGAACAGGTCGGCCACTCATCGAAGCCGTGAGCAGATTTACAAGTTGTCCGATCTATATCGGAAGCCGAAGGTCAGCCGGTGATTTCACTTGCCGAGGTGGTGCGTCGCGACCGGGCCGACGAGAGGGCGGGAGCGGAGGCTCCAGAGGTGCACTAGCAGTCGAAGCAGAGAAGACAATGATTTCTCTTTCCTGCTATTTTGCTTTTCTTTTAAAAGATGTATTTGTAAGCAAATTTTATTTATTCTGCACATTATTTATTATTAATGAAAAATGCAAAAAGAAAAGAAAACTTAGGGTCTCAATTCTAATTGCTTTTAATTACACAAATTGTGGTGTGGGAGCAAAATGGGCATTTGGCCAAGGCACTAATGTTTGATGCATAATTGATGCTCTTTGACTGACTAATCCTTGATGCGAGGTTTGAGGAAGGAAAATGATTCTCCATTTTAGGGGCCGCTGAATTGAGAAATAGATTTAATGCCTATTCTAGAGGAATCGTGGAGAGATTGTGAAACGAAGGGAATTTTGTGGCTTCAAATGGTGTGAAGGAGGAGGCCCCGAAAATACGTGCATGCCTTTAAGGCATGATGTGAACTGAGAGTGGACCATAAAAAGTCCAAATGCATGGTGTGGTGAACGGCACACCAAGCTTGGGTGCCCGCGCACCGTAGCCGTTCTTTTCTTTCCCGGCTGAATTTGATGTTGTGACATGTCGGCGAATTTTCTTTGCCTAAGGTGTACATTATAGATTATTGAGAGAATTCTTTCTTTGAGGCTTCTTCTCGCTATTTAGGTCCGAACCACTTAATGCAAAGTCGTTTCCTTCTCGTCTTCCCTCGTATCCCAAGAAAACCTCTCGTACTTAGGCAAGACACTCTTCCTTTATTCAAAATGAACCATCCTTTGAGATTATTGCAGATTAGAGGCTTGTTAAACGATTGGTGCCTTAGTATTAGTTCCACCAAAAAGGGGTATCTTGCACACTTATGGTTTTCGATGTATGTTTGGGTGGAGACGTATTTGAATTCACCGGCATATGATACGGGATGCCTCCCACTTTGGTCCTCGAAGACCACCTTTTCAACTTTTCTTGAACGAGATGTGTCCCACATTTGAAGATTTTTGTGCTTTGACGGCATGTCCATTGATTGTCCTCAGCAGCCTTTGTCAGGAAACCTCCCTTGGTGCTCATCTAAGAATTGTCTGGTTTCACTATCCGAGAGGCTTAGATATGTTGCACGGTCGACTCTTCGACCTGACCCACTCTCAGAGGATCTTTGCCAATTATAAACCCGACGACGCTTATTTAGAGCACGGCAATGGCTCTTTTCCTATGCATGTTAGGAAAATTCTTCCTAATTAACTTTAACGGTTATGTTGCTATACGGGTCTTGGATGTTGTTTGCATGCCAGGGATGGATGAGCAACATGATTCCCTCATTTTGGTGGAGACTCTTCTCGGCACGGGATGCTTATGCTAACGAGAAGAACAATTTCTTCTCGGGCAGCCCCATTCTGTTGCATATGTGGCTAGAGGAACGCTTCATGAAGGTAATCCCTCCAGTACCTGGTACGAGGTATCACCCAATTAATTACGCCTCAGAGGGGTTACCAACATGATCATTTAGTGACTGAACAGGACTGGGTGGAGCATTTTCTATGTGTCCCTTCATTTGATATTGTATGGGTTGTGTCCCATTGGAAGATCTGGCGATTTATACCGGGGACGCATCGATTCGCACAAGTCATAATTGCTGGACTTCGTGCCGTGACCTTTATTATGCTTCGGTGATGCGCCATTTGGGTTAGGCTACTTGACCACCTTGGCCTCCCTAAGTTCGGGACAAGCGAGCTCAATGGTGACATTTGTGTGAGACCTTCGAGGGTGGTGGGGTCATGAAATAGGACCATGCACTGTGATTTCTTTGGATCACATCCCCTTTGAGAATATCTGTCCTTCCATTGATTATCAGACATGGCTAGTGCCGCAGTCGATGGAGCATTCATTCAACATAAGACTCACCCTGGAGTGTTTGCTTGGCAAAATAGTGTCGATGGAGCAGACACGCTTACTGGAGATTGGCGAATCGTGGAAGACTACGGTCTAGAGATTTATGCAAGGGATCCTTGGCGACTTGGCGATCGGGGATCATATCTCACGACTCACGAAGATTTGACGGAGATGAGACCGATGGTGGTAATGAGCTGAGAGAGACGTGGCGGACGCCATAGGAGATAGATTATAGTGATGGTGTATGTATTTGTATGTGAAATAGATTAAGACGGAATATGAATGCATGTAAGTCTTATCATGTATTCCTTGGTTGCCAAACCAGGGACTTTGCTGTAAATTAAAAGTGTGTTATTATTATACAGTGAGTAGTGGTTTTTCTCTTTGTGATAATAACAACATGACAGGGGGAACAAAACAAATATTATTAAAATGTGTAAGTAAACCGAACGAAGGCACTACGTATCTCATGAAGAGAATCGGGTCGGATCGTAGTTCAACCCAGATTCGAGAGACGGAGATTTTATTCCTTTTTCTCCAATGTTTTGTCTCTCTCATTTCTTTTTTGAACTCTAATTTTTACTTAGGCCGCCCTTTCGGGTTTTGACCTCTTGAGTTATTTTTAGAAGGGGAGAAAAGTATTTACAAACACAAGTAGAACTAAATACACTATAGCTGAGCGGGCAACTACGCGTAGTACTTCTTGAGCTTGTCCATGTTGAAGGGCTGAATGAGATCTTCTCCATTTTCATTGGTGAGGAAGACTGCGCCGCCTGACTGTATGAGCCTGACTACGTACGGTCCCATCCATGGTGATTTCCACTTTCCAAAGCTGTTAATGTAGCTAGGCGGCTTTTTTCGGAGAACCAAGTTGCCTACTTTGATGTCTCGGGCTTTGACCCGTTTGTTGAAAGATCGAGCAATCCTCCTCTGATATGCCCGTGTGTGCTCTAAAGCCATCAATCTCCTTTCATCCAGGAGTGTCAGTTCATCGTACCGATGCTTAAGCCAATCAACTTCTACCACCTCATTTTCTATCATTACCCTTAAGGAAGGGATTTCAACTTCAACAGGCAATACTGCCTCTATGCCATAGGCAAGAGAAAAAGGGGTAGCTCCAGTAGGCGTATGAACAGAAGTACGATAGCCCGAGAGTGCTAATGGCAATTTGTCGGGCCAATCCTTCCCGGTATCTGCCATTTTCCGAATGATGTTTTCTAATGTCTTGTTAACTACTTCCACAGCGCCATTGGCCTGCGGCCTGTAAGGTGAAGACTTGTGCCGTTGTACTTTGAACTCATCTAATACTCGGTTGACTTCTCCCTCGAAGTGTGTACCATTGTCGGAGATCATTTTAAAAGGTACCCCAAATCGGTAAATGATGTTTGTCTTGATAAATTCGTAACCTTTTTAGCATTCAGAACTCTGTATAAAGCAGCTTCAACCCACTTTGTGAAGTAGTCAACGGCAACCAGAACATACTCAAGGTCGTTCGATCCTTTCGGGTGTACCTGCCCTATGATGTCAATTACCCATGTTGAAAAAGGCCAAGGTGCTGTAGAATTGTATAACATGTGAGGAGGCAAATGTTGCAAATTGGCAAACCTCTGACACTTATCGCAATGACGCACCCATCGATGCGTCCTTTCCATCGTACTCCGAAATATCCTTACGGATTACTTTTCGAGAGCATATGCCCATTCATGTGCGGTCCACAAGTGCCGCCATGCAGCTGATCCATGACTTGTTCAACTTTTGCTTGATCGATGCAAAGGAGATTAAGTCCCCGATAATGCCTTTTATGCATTGTCACCCATCACAAATTGGGAAGCCCATCTTCATAAGGCAATCCTGCCTTTTCTCTCGATCTTGGTAGATACTCACCTTTCCTTAGCAAATTCCAAATATCTAGGTACCAAGGCCCATCGGCTCTTTCTTGGTCTTTTCAATAGCAAAACAAAATCTTGGTGTATGTTTCATCCCAATGACGAAGGGTTGGACATTGAACTTAGCGGGGATCTCAACTAGCGATGCCAAAGTTGCTGAGCGCCCGCGAAGTAATTTCTATCTCGGGGAGATCGAAATGATATGAACTTAGATTTCTCTGCTAATACTATTAAGCGGGCATGGTACAACCGATCTAGCATCTGCGTCATCCATTTCCTTTCAACTTGATTTATGATCAAAGTCGAATCACCGTATACTTCCAATTCTTCGGCGCCCATTTTCAAGGCTTCCTCCAAGCCAGCTATACAAGCTTCATACTCGGTGGTGTTGTTGGAACATTCAAACTTTAATCGTATGGTCAAGGGCGTATGTGTATCCATGGGATCGATTAACAGTATTCCTATATCGTAACCCCTCTTGTTAGCGGCTCCATCGAAGAAGAGTTGCCATTTGCATGTGCTGTTATTAATCTCATGAACCCCTTCATCAGGAAAATCCGATTCTTCAAACTCTTCTGCTTCTATCGACGTGCATGGCCGATTAGCTATTATACTTCCTTTGATTGACTTTCCCCTTGCATAAGTTATATCGAACTCATTCAGCAAGAAAGACCATTTGGCGAGCCTACTCGAAAGTGATGGCTTTTCGAGTATGTATTTGATCGAGTCCATCTTAGAAATTACCTTTACAGGCAATGTTTGTAAATAAATCTTGAGTCTCTGCGTCGCCCATACCAGATCTATGCAACTCTTCTCAAGTGTGGAGTAGTTTAATTCGCTGCCTGCAACTTTCTACCGACAAAGTAGATGGCGTTCTGGGAATCTTCTTTTTCTTGTACCAACATGGCTCCAACTGCGGGTCGTGACGGTTAGGTATAACAATAAACATTTCAGTTTGTGAGGAGGAGCTAGAACTGGCGGACTAGCTAGGTATTTCTTGACTTCTCAAATGCTTGCTGGCATTCTTCGTCCCATTGTTAGGTCCAAGGTTGCTCTATATAGGCTAGAAGGGGGGGGTTGAATAGCCTATGTCCAATTTTTGAAATTGATTCAAAAATCTTACTTCACTAGGGATTTAAAAATTTTGCGGGCGGAAGTCTTGTGAAGCACGGACAAGTTGAGAATGGGCGATCTTGGCGGGACAAGATCGCGGTTCTTAACGATGGAAATCTGGAAATTTAAAGCAACACAATCAAATCACAATCACACAAAAAGAGACAGAATATTTAATATGGTTCACACTTATAAATAAGTGCTACGTCCACAACCAAAGTGGTCAACTTTGGATTTGAAAATCGTGTACTAAGTTTTTCCACTAGATATTTTACAAACTAAATCTCTAATGGATTGTGTACAAAAATTTTGTTGACCAAGTGTTTGTGTGGGAGAATTGATATCAATAAGATACAATTCTAGTGAGCTATGAAAAGCTAGGTGTTGCAATCAATGAAGAGCTTTTAATGGACTAGAGTCTAAGTATGAAGCTCTTCAATGAAGTATGCGATAGGACGTTTAAGCTTTAAGAACTTGAAGACTATGAAGATTCGAAGTTGGGGTTGTTGAAGTGTGTTGAATGCAGCAATGGATTCTCCTTTTATATGCAGGAGGAAACTAGGAGCCGTTGGTGGTCTTCTAATTTGAATTTAAGAGCAATTAATGCTCTAATCGGTTGTTGACTCGATAGGTGGCTGTAGCTTGCGTGTCTCGACACTTTGCTAAAAATAGGCGGTGCTGCTTGCGGGAGGAATGTCCTTTTACGAGTGTATGCCAAGAATGGAAACCTTCATTGAATGCGTTTGCGGTTAACGTTGCATCGAAGTCAATGAAGTCTCAAATAGGACATGTCTTAGGCAGTTCTCTTATCGGACGTTCTTAAGGTTCTTCAACATTGCTGATGAAGCTTGGCCGATATGAGCTTGTCCGATATTCAAACTAAAGACTGCTGATGCATTGTTTGCCTATTGTGCAGAGGACGTCCGATGTCCTATAGGCTATCTTCTTCAAGGCTACTTACAAATTTGCAACCCTAAACTATTCAAGCTATGCCTAAGTACAAGTTGCCACTCTAACAGACACGCAGGCCCATTAGTCACCTTGACTTAGACTTAGGTTATGGATTCAAGCAAATCTAGGCTAATATGCAACAATCTCCTCCTATTTGCTTGAGTCCATGACCCTACGAATACAATATCAGCTGACCATGTTCAAGTCTAGTAATAACATGCTTGTAAGATTGATATATTAAATAAGCATGCCCTAGATGAACTTACATAAAGGTCATTGTATTCAAGAATTACAAAGTGTTTACAAACAGGAAATTAAGCATCAGACACTTGTAATTAGACTGAATTTAAAGACATGCAGATAGGCAGAATAGGCAATATAGGACATGTCTTTAAACCAGTGGTTTAAATTTCATGCAATCACATAATAAGCAGTTCATAATAAACATGAAAGTTTTAAAACATAGACATTGTTAATTAAACAAGTTGTTTAATTACAAAGTTTAGTAAAAAAGATTATACAAAATATTATCGGCTGGTTCGAGAAGATGACCGAGATGATGCACGACCTTTGCCTTTGCCTGATGAAGATTGCCCATAGCTTCTTGATGCCCATTTAGAGTCAACAGCAGCCTTAAGTCTTGCAATCTCTTCGTTTCTTTGCTAGCTCTTCTTTAGTATCGGCCAATTCGGAGGAGAGCTCTTTGTTCTTACGCTTGAGCGAGCATTATGCTCAATGAGCTTGGTCTGCTGATCATTGTTGAGTCTGGCCATCTCCTCCTTCATGGACGCAAGCGAGGCATCAATAAAGCCGAGGCGGTTCTCAGTAGTTTTGCGCTCCTTGCGATAGTAAGCCAAGTGCTTGGTCGTGAGATTACGCGTCGCTCGCACGGAGGAGTGAACAGAGCGATTTGCCTGGCGTTGGGAGTGAAGCACAAGCTTGTAGCCAGCTTCAACCATGTCGACGACTGCATCATCTTAGTGGCGAGGTTGTCCCGGTTGGTTTCGAAGATGGCGATGTCTTGGAGGAAGAGGCCGAGATCCGGCGGCAAGGGCGGCTTGGCCGAGATGGATCGTGGCAGGCATCAAAGCGGCCTTTGCACCTTTGAAATCTCCATCACTTGGGTCATGCGGTCGGCCGCACATGGGTGATGTGAGGCGATCTGCAGAGAGTTGGTGCGGGGCCTTGGTCGTCAACAGAGATGACCTCAAAATCTTTCAAAAATTTATGGACGGCCTCGGCGGGATAGGTATCGACGAGTCGGGATGACTCGTGATGGTCTGCGAGGGGAAGGATGGCTGGTGGCTTGGGTAGGTGAGGGTGGAGAATGGCTGGTGGGAGACAGGGATTGGCTAGAGGATGAGGGAGAATGGATGGTGGAGGAAACATCAATAGAGGGTGAAGGAAGGCTAGGAAAGATGCGAGGAACAGGGAAGAGCCTTTCTATGTAGATGACATAGGAAAGGGGTGAATGAAGAAGGGAGGAGAAAGAAAGGGAAAGGCTAGGAGAAAGGAAGAGAATAGGGATGAGAGGGTTGAAGCCAAGGTAAGTGGTGACTACATCAATGAAGGTGTAGACCACAGGGTGAAAAAGGATGGAAGGATGGCCGATAATGGTGAAGACTGGGGGTTTAGGCAGAGAGAGGAAGGGGGAGATGTCCGATTTGGTAGGAAGGGGAAGGCCTAGGTCCTTATGGATTGCAACCCATTGGTTGAAGATCATAAGATCTTGAACCGCTGAGTTGTGGGAGAAAAAGAGTTGTGACCAGGCAGGAGGAAGAGGGTCATAGTAGGCACCCCATTGAAAGATGATTTCACCTGCAGACATAGGCTGACAGGGAAATCTCTTGGGGTAGTCAAGGGTGGCTAAGAGAGGGTCAGTATCGGCAGGGTTGGGTTTAGGCCTGCTGTCTCTGAAGGACAGCAGAGCCTGCACCTCAGGGTGTAGGTGGATATAGGGGTTGGTTTTGAGGCGTTTGGGAGTAGGCAGGTAAGAAGAGGGAGAGATAGGTCGTTTGGAGGATGGTGGTTGAGAAGAGGTGGCAGGTGAGATAGATGGCTCTTGTGTGGTGGTTGTTTGGATGGGAGCGAGAGGGAGGAGGTGAGGAAGGTGAGGTGGAAGTGGTAGTAGGCATAGGTGGTGAAGGTGGAGGAGAAGTGGTTTCATCGCGGCTCCCACAAAATGTACCCTCTTCTTTGCACTCTTTTAAAACGTTTGCCATGCTTGGACTTAGTAGGAGTGGAAGAGGCGAGGTTGGTGATTGAGATGTTGTGGTGGGAACTGGTGGAGGAACAGCCAGATGGAGAAGCGGTGGTGTGGATGAGACCTTAGGAAGGCCAAAGGATTCGTCGTGGGTAGGAGGGTTTGTTTGGTTTTGGGTTTGGAGGAATGGGAGGTAGGTTTAGAGGGTTTGGAGAGGTCACGGTTGGAAGGTTGATGGGTCCTTCTCAACAGCGCCTTTGAGCGAGGTTTCTGTTGTTTGAGTTTTGGGGTGAGAGAGGGAGAGTGTTTAGGCTTTTGGTAGGAGGCTCGGCAGGCTCATATGGGTCATGATCTAGCTTGAGGTCAAAATGTTCAGCGGTGCCCCAATGGGTGTAGGCTCCTCCTCCTCGGTAACCCGGCGGTGTAGGTGACCTTCCTCTTACCCTTGCCGGCTTGGGTAGAGGGCCACCAGTAGCGAAAGCAGGGTGCAGCAGAAGACCGGCAGAGTGCGAAGGCAGCCAGCCTCACCGCGTGGTTGTCCTTTGGCCATATCATCCCTATAGCGGGTGATGTTGTTGGCCGTGAAGACGTAGGTGTTGGACACCTTGATGAGGTCGTCGAGCGACCAGCTCATCAATCTCCTCATAACGGCGGAGGATGACATTGATAACCCCGACAAAGGGCCTCTTCATGGACGGGTGAGCTTGTACTTCAAAGAACACTGGGGACGGCATTGAAAAGATGATCTTTGCCCGGTTGAGTTGCTTGCGAAGGACCACGCCTTGGTCCACATCACCGTTGGGAGGTGAAGATGTCCCTCGAGCCATTTTTGAACAAAATGCTCTTGTCGAGCGGATGGCCGATATGATAGGGGTTCTCGGGAAGAGGTTCCTAGACATCTCGGAAAACCTCTCCGTTGGGCGCACCCCTCATCATTTCCCAAGCAAGTGCCGATTCGCATCGGTCAAGTCCAATTTGCCTTCACAGGCGGTCCAAGGATTTCTCCAACATCCTTGTAGGTCAACTTGATGTAGTGGCCCCGATGTAGCCCTTGATGTAGCTTAAGTTGACGGCTCGAGGCATTAGGCGGGAGGAGGTAGAATCATCCTTGTATAGAATTCCTCGGCTAGATAGTTCTTTGTAGTGGGTGTCGTTGAGTTGGAACAGGGGAGGAGTCCACACTCGCCTAAATCTTTTAGCAAGGCATCACTAGCGGATGTGCAAATGATGGAGTCTATGTCGATAGTCATCCCCGGGTGATAGCTTGACCGGGAAGGGTCCTTATAGGGAGCTCGGCGGCCAATGCACCCTGGTTGGCTTAGCAGAGGCGAGGATGAAGTGGTGGCAGGCCTTTGAGGATTTAGACTTTCCCTACATGATCGGCAGATGTGAGAACAGATATAGGAATCGGCATATGCAAGAAACAGCAGATAATCATGCAATCGGATAATAACATAAACAGTGCGTTCGATCAAAACCCAAAATATAGACAAATTGAACCAAAATATAAGAACAGTTCATCATCTGGGTTTTCAAATATCTACTGAGTTTGTCAGATTCAAGCAAACAAACTGATATAAACTGAAAACATAGTACCACAGGAATCTCTTACAACACATTTTACACAACATAAGCATGATTCAAGCAACAATCGCAATATAGCACAGTTCATCAATGGCGGACAGTTTTTAAAACCTTAAATTAGGTCAAAACAAGATCCTAAAACTGGATTTAAATGACTCAAGAAGGTGTAGAAATCCTTACCATTGATGATTTTAAGTAGAGACTTGAGATTTTGGAGGTTTGAGAAGATTTGAGGATTACGATTGGAAGCTTGAGAGGTTTTGAAAGTTGAAAATGGCGGTTGTTGAGAGTTGTGAAGAGTTCTTGTACATTTTACCCTTTTATACCTCGACAGCCACTAAATGGAATTTGATAAAATTTGAAGTCCGCATTTATTACCCGATGAGTCACCGTACGTATGGCGCCCTTAAGTCTTCCTATATTATCGAGTCCGCCTATTTTATCGAAGACCGCCGATGTGGAGATAGTCACTTACCCAAGGTTGTCTATTTACTCGAGAGTTGAGATCGGCGATCACATAGGCGGTTTAATAACAGCAGCTTATAAAATAACTTAAAGAATTAGCTAGAAAGGATTAAGGATTGAGGTCAAGCATACCAAGCTCTCCTCTTAAATATGCAAACCTGGTTGAATCAAGTGGTTTTGTGAAGATGTCTCGCTACGATTCTCTGTAGGCACATATTGCATGCCGATGTTACCTTTTTCAACATGATCTTTAAGAAAGTGATATCTCACATCAATGTGCTTTGTTTTGGAGTGCATGACAGATTTTGAGAGAGAATTGCGATGTGTTGTCACACATTATAGGACAATCATCGCTTTGATCTCATAGTCCACTAGTTGTTTGATCCACAGCAATTGTGAGCAAGCCTACCGCCTATGTATTCGCTTCGTTGTTGAAGTTGAAACAGAGGTTTGCTTCTTCTGGCCCATGAGACAAGTCTATTTCCTAAGAATTGACATGTCCCACTTGTGCTTTTCTGTCAACTTTACATGCAGCAAAATCAGCATCGAATAGCCTATAAGATTAAAAGATGAATCTCTAGGATACCGATTCCCAAATTGGGAGTATCTATCGATATCCGATGATTCTTTTGACCGCTTGTAGGTGAGACTCCTTTGGATCGCTTGAAACCTAGCACAAACACAAACAAAGAAACATGATATCGCCTACTAGCAGTTAAGTATAAAAGTGAACCAATCATGCCTCAGAGAGTCATGTCCACTTTCTTGCCCTTCTCATCTTTGTCAAGATGGCGGTTAGTAGCCATAGGAGTCTGAAGCTTTGCATTCTCAAGACCAAATTTCTTGATGACATCCTTTGCATATTTGGCTTGATTGATGAAGATACCATTTGAACTTTGTTGAATTTGAAGACCAAGGAAAAAGTTGAGCTCTCCCATCATGCTCATCTCAAATTTACTCTGCATAAGCTTTTCAAACCTTTTGCAAAGATTTTCATTAGTAGAACCAAAGATAATATCATCAACATATATTTGAACAAGTAAGGAATGACCTTTATGCTTCATAATGAAAAGAGTAGTGTCAATTTGACCTCTTACAAAGCCTTGAGATATCAAGAACTTTGAAAGGGTCTCATACCAGGCTCTTGGAGCTTGTTTAAGTCCATAAAGGGCTTTCCTCGGCTTGTAGACATCTTCTCTCCTTGAGCAGTCTATGAACCCGGTGGTTGCTCAACATAGACTTCTTCTTGAAGTTCTCCATTCGAAATGCACTCTTTACATCCATTTGATAAACTTTGAAGTCCTTGTAAGAGGCATAGGCCAAGAATAATCGATAGCCTCTAATCTTGCAACAGGGCAAATGTCTCATCATAGTCAATACCCTCCTCCCGTCCGTATCCTTGGGCTAGCCTTGCCTTGTTTCTTGTAATGTTGCCGTTTTCATCCATTTTGTTTCGAAAACCCACTTTGTGCCAATAACGCTTGTCCTTTAGGCCTAGGGACTAGTGACCGACTTGGCATCTGTCAAATTGGTTTAGCTCTTCTTGCATAGCTTCCACCCGACTTGGATCTTCCATAGCTTCATCAATCTTTTGGGTTCAATGTTAGATACAAATGCGAGAATACATGCATTCGTTTCTTGAAGCTTGTCTAGTTTGAACACCAGCATTAAGATCTCCAATGATTTGAGTGATAGGATGATCTTTTACTTCCCTAACTTCTGCAGGTTGAACTTGTCCTATTGCATCGGCAGAGTTGGATTCTTGAGAAGTAGAAGTAACAGAAGCTCGATTTTCTAAAGGGTAGGTTAATTCCAAGGTAGGTTGTATGACTTCTGGTGTGGAAGGCAAAGGTGATTCAGGGTTTTCAGAGTGTTCATTTGATGGTTCGTTTGAGGATTCTAACAGGTTGACTCTTGGAAGCTCTTGTGAAGAAGGAGGATCAGCAGATCTGGGACTTGGCTGTTCTGTACCTGTCTCATATTCATCAGAATCATTAGTAACCTTAGGAGCCAAATGTGGCCCAATGAAATCAAATTCATCAAAAGAAACATGTACAGATTCAACAACTTTAAGTGAGGTTTTATTGTAAACTCTGTATGCTTTTGAAAACTTGGCATATCCCAGAAAAATTCCTTCATCACTTTTGGATTCAAACTTACCTCTATGTTCTCTACCATTGTAAAGAACATAGCATTTACAACCAAATATTTTAAAGAATCCAATGTTGGGAGCTCTGCATATTTCATATGGAGTTTTGTTATGAAATTTATTTATGATGGACTGTTTTGTGTGAAGCGGCGGTGTTCACGCCTTCGCGCCGTAAATACATAGGCTTTGGCTTCAAAGAATCATTGTCTTTCCCGCAATGAGAGTTCTGTTCTTCCTTTCAAAGAACTCCATTTTGTTGAGGTGTGCCAACTGCAGAGAAATTGTGACCAATTCCATGGTCATCACAATATTTGGCCACACCATTGTTCTTGAACTCGTTCCATTGTCCGATCGACATCGAGATATCATCCAGCCTTCGAGTCGTAGTCTTCAAGAGTTCAAGAATGATGTCATATGCTTCATCTTTGGAGGACATCATCTCTACCCAAGTAAATCTTGAGTAATCATCAACTACCACAAGAGTGTACTTGCTGCCACCAAGACTTGTAGTAGTTACAGGTCCAAACAGATCCATGTGCAAGAGCCGTAGAGGTGCGGTTGTTGATAGGCAAGGCTTGCTTTTGAAGGAAGATTTGTGTAGTTTGCCTAGTTGACATGCTCTGCGAGACGTGTGATTCAGTGATATTTTAGGCAAACCAACAACTAGATTGTCTTTTGATAGCTTCTCCGGTATTTGAAATTGAGATGACTAAGCCTTTTGTGCCACAACCAAATTTGTCGGTTGATGACCTAGCAACCAAGCAAAGATTTGATTTTCTTCCAACAAAGATTTAGGTCAACAAAGATAGACATTCCCTTTTCGAATCCTGTCGGATAGTTGAACATGTCTCATTGTCCTTTATGAGACATTGACTAGAGGAAAACGACATGTTAGACCTTTATCACGTAATTGTGATATGCTTAGCGATTGTGCTTTAAACCTTCAACTAGAGAGACTTTGTTGATGGAGAGATTGCCTCTGATTATACTTCCATAACCAATGGTCTTCCCTTTTGAGTTATCTCCAAATATGACTGAGGGACCTTTTGCTTCAACAATGCTTGAAAGAAGATTTGGATCACCAGTCATATGCTTTGAGCATCCACTGTCTAGATACCATAGATCTTTCTCTTCTTCATTGACACCATGAAGCATTCCCGAAATATAGACATTTAAGAATATGGTCCCCTTTTATTTTTGGGTCCTCAAGGTTAGCAACCTTTGGGATCCACACTTGTTTAACCTTTGGAGGAGTAAATCCTCTAGATTTAGGTGTGAATCTCGAAGGCATTCATGAATCTCATGACCATGGCATTTGCGAAGAGCATTTGTGAAATCCTTCAACATGAGTAATGATTTCTTTTTGAGGCTTCTTAATATCGCCAGCCTTTGGAATGATCTTTCCGATAATTGGCCTATAGGACTTAGGCTGAAAATGCCTTTTCTTGTTGATGTTAGGTTTACCATAGGTAGACCTTTTATCAAAAGATTTTGTATTTACAGCACATGTCCTTTAAGCTTTTATCTGCAGAATTCACTTCTTTTACCCTTTTATAGGCGTGTTGGGATCAGCAGCCTTGCCTTTGACAAATTTAATAGGTTTGAGTGAGAATTCCTAGACTTGCTATTAGTCATCCTGTTTTCTTAGGGTGACTAATGGCGGTTTTAGTTGCTCGACTCACTATTAGCAGAGTCATTGGCGCATTGCTTTCTTTTGGACTTGTCTTTTGTGTTCTTGGGATAAACAAAAGGAACTTTGTTAAAGCCAAGTCCTTGCCTTTTGGGAGACTCTGGTCATAAGAAACTCCTACAACCAATTCTTCAAGAATCACTTCGATGTCTCATCCTTTTGAGAACCGAAGAACTACCTACTTTGAACTCACTTTGGAAACCAATACCGCTTTGTCATCTAAAGTTTTCGGTTTGAGAGAATGGCATCAAAGTTTCCTTTAGAGTTATTCCAAGTATTGACAACCTTTTGAAGGTCATCTTTCTCGAATTTATCTTCTTGATGTGTTCAAGTAGAAATCCACTTTTTCATCAAAGCTTTGTTCTCTTTTGCAATTTGATACTTTCACTTGTTGTCTATCAAGATCTTTGATCTTAGACATCAAGGTTGATTTCTCGAGACAGCTAGTTCATGCTTCTTGGCTAATTTCACATAGGCACTTTGAATTTTGAAAACTCTTCCAAAGATGTCTTTGTTAGCTTTGATGAGCTCTCCCTTTGATGGTTCATTGAGCTCATCATCATCATCACTATCTTGTTGAAATGGTAGTGACCTCACCGAATCATGTGGTGACTCCCGCCATAAGGCATATGTTGGCTTCTTCAAAGAAAGTCACAAGAGTCATCCTCATCGTCGTTGTCACACCATGTAGGCAGATTGCTTTCATCAATGTCTTCACCACCATCCCTTTTTGTTTTTGAAATTTAGTTTCGGGACGTTTCTTATAAAATTCATACTTTGGCTTTGGACATTTAGAGGCAAAATGGCCTGGTTTCCTACGCTTAAAACAAACTAGCTCATTATCCTTTTGATGGTCTGATTTATAAGGAGCGAATTTTTGGTTGAGCGGTTGTTTTATAAGGAACGGCAGTTTGTGAGAAGACCGCCTATGTGATGATGGTTTATTAAACCTTTTGAAACGTTGATATTTCTTTACAAACATAGCAAAGGCTTCGTCGAAAGAATATCATCATCTTCACCGGATGTAGAAGGTGTTTCATCGGGTTTTGAACAGAAGGTTCAGAGACATGGCCGGTAAGGACAAGTTTTTAAAACTCTTTTCCATTTCTTGAGCTTGTTGGATCTCAAGCTCATAAACCGAAAGACTAGCATAAAGGTTTCTAAGAGTCAATTTGTTTAAATCTTTTGACTCTTTCATGGCGTGATTTTAACATGCCATAGACGCCTAGTGCATTTAGAAATCTCATGTTTATTTCTTTCTTTTCATACTTCTTTCCTAATGAATAGCAAGAGTTGACTACCTCATAGAATCTGTCATAGGCACTTCGCAGAGACTCTTTGGGATCCTTTTTGAAGGAGTCAAACTTACGGATGCAGTATATAATTTGTTGTTCTTTGTCTCGCCATCACCTTCAAGATATTCAAGGATGGCTTCCCACATCTCCTTTCTTTGTGTCCAAGTTGATAATCTGATAAGTACTTATATCAACACAAGTAATGATGTTGATGGCCTTTCCATCCAGAGCATCATTCTGTCTTCATCATCCCACTCTTCTTCGGCTTTGGTACTTCAGTGCTTGGATCTACCGCGCCGTGTATTAGGCTTCATTGGAATTCGGGTCCATCGTGACACATTTCCACAAACGTTTATCAATTGAATTCATATGTCTTTTGACTTTATCTTTCCAGATGTCAAAGTGAACTTCATCCAAGACAGACAATGGTTCACGTTTGAGGTTTCCAACATTTGGTGAGCAGCCATGATCTTTAATCTCTCAAGAGGTTAATCTTGGAAAAACTAGTTTTCAAAGAGTTAAGCTCGATACCAATTGTTAGGTCCAAGGTTGCTCTATATAGGCTAGAAGGGGGTTGAATAGCCTATGTCCAATTTTTGAAATTGATTCAAAAATCTTACTTCACTAGGGATTTAAAAATTTTGCGGTGGAAGTCTTGTGAAGCACGGACAAGTTGAGAATGGCCGATCTTGGCAGACAAGATCGCAGCTTACAGATGGAAATCTGGAAATTTAAAGCAACACAATCAAATCACAATCACACAAAAGAGACAGAATATTTAATATGGTTCACACTTATAAATAAGTGCTACGTCCACAACCAAAGTGGTCAACTTTGGATTTGAAAATCGTGTACTAAGTTTTTCCACTAGATATTTTACAAACTAAATCTCTAATGGATTGTGTACAAAAATTTTGTTGACCAAGTGTTTGTGTGGGAGAATTGATATCAATAAGATACAATTCTAGTGAGCTATGAAAAGCTAGGTGTTGCAATCAATGAAGAGCTTTTAATGGACTAGAGTCTAAGTATGAAGCTCTTCAATGTAAGTATGAGATAGGACGTGTAAGCTTGTAAGAACTTGAAGACTATGAAGATTCGAGTTGGGGTTGTTGAAGTGTGTTGAATGCAGCAATGGATTCTCCTTTTATATGCAGGAGGAAGCTAGGAGCCGTTGGTGGTCTTCTAATTTGAATTTAAGAGCAATTAATGCTCTAATCGGTTGTTGACTCGATAGGCTGGCTCGTAGCTTGCGCCTGCTCCCGACACTTTGCTAAAAATAGGCGATGCTTGCAGGAGGAATGTCCTTTTCGAGTGTATGCCAAGAATGGAAACCTTCATTGAATGCGTTTTGCGGTTAACGTTGCATCGAAGTCAATGAAGTCCACAAATTAGGACATGTCTTAGGCGCTTCTCTTATCGGACGTTCTTAGGTTCTTCAACATTGCCGATGAAGCTTGGCCGATATGAGCTTGTCCGATATTCAAACTAAAGACTGCTGATGCATTGTTTGCCTATTGTGCAGAGGACGTCCGATGTCCTATAGGCTATCTTCTTCAAGGCTACTTACAAATTTGCAACCCTAAACTATTCAAGCTATGCCTAAGTACAAGTTGCCACTCTAACAGACACGCAGGCCCATTAGTCACCTTGACTTAGACTTAGGTTATGGATTCAAGCAAATCTAGGCTAATATGCAACACCCATTCTCTATCCGTATCCTTCTTGAGAAGCTTGAACAGAGGTTCACACGTGGATGTCAGCTGTTGAATAAAACGACTGATGTATTGTAATCGGCCCAAAAAGCCTTTGACTTCACTCAGGGTTGTCGGCTGCGGCATATCTCTGATGGCCTTGACCTTTGCAGGATCTACCTCGATTCCATTGTCGGTTACCATGAATCCAAAGACTTTTCCTCGGGTGACTCCAAATGTACACTTGGTGGGGTTGGGTTTCATCCGGTACTTGCGCAATCTCTCAAAGAACTTGCGAAGATCTCTCAAATGAGCACCGTCCGTGTCTATTGAATGAATAATCATATCATCCACATACACCTCTACTTCTTTGTGAATCATGTCATGAAAGAGCGTGGTAGCAGTTTTTTGGTATATAGTCCCAGCGTTTTTCAACCCGAAAGGCATGACTGTATAACAGTAACTACCCCAAGGGGTGATGAAGGAAGTTTTCTCCTGATCTTCTTTCGCCATCTTGATCTGATTGTAACCGAGCATTCCATCCACAAAAGATCGTATCTTATGTTAAGCTACTGCATCTACCAAAATGTCAATGTTGGGTAGGAGAAAGTCATCTTTCGGAGATGCTTTATTGAGATCCCGAAAATCCACACAGATCCCAACCTTGCCGTTCGGCTTTGGCACTGTCACGATGTTGGACAACCATATCGGGTATTCGACTACTTTGATAAACTTGACTTTCAACTGCTTGATGATTTCTGCTTTGACTTGCAGGGACCATTCAGGCTTGATTCTGCGGAGCTTCTGCTTCACCGGCTTAGCGTCGGGGTACAGCGAAATTCGATGTTCAACGATTGCTGGATCCAACCCAAGCATATCTTCGTAAGACCAGGCAAACACATCCTGAAGTTCTATCAACAGGCTGATCAATGCTAATCTTTCTTCATCTTGCATGTAGCTTCCAAACTTGACCTTTCTGACTTTATCATTCGGCCCCAGATTGATGGTGGACAAGTCTTCTTGCAGAGCTTCTAATCGGCGCTCCCCTCGTTGTTTGATCATCTTGGTCAATTCAATTAAAAATTATTTATCTTTTGGATCCCCATTATTAACAAGATGATTTATCATGTTTTCAGTTAATTCATCTTTTAACACATTGGCAACCAAGGAGTACACAGGAACACTTGCATTACCATTAATGAAAGGAAGGGCTACAAGGTCGACCACCTCATCGAGGTCCTCACAGGTGAGATGCTCAATTTTGGCGTCGAGAATAGAACCAATTGATGACCAGTTCCTAACAAAAGGGGAAGAAGGGGGTAAAGTGTATCCAAAGCGCTCTATCAGGTCCTTGGCCTCCAGCAACGGTCCTGTAGTAGTGTACCAGTTTTGAAGCAGATTGTATGCCACTATCTCGAATTCTACTACTGAGTCCTCTGTGCCATCTGCTGCTTCGTCGATCAGTCCCAGAAAACTATCTCCCATAAAGTCTTCTCCGAATAGAGCCAGGGTAGAATCTTCCTGATCAATAGTCCATGTGTTCTCAACCGTCACTACCTTGTAAGAGGTGTCACGAGGGCCGATGATCACTTTTTCCATTTCTTCTACTATAAGGCTGATGTCGGTGAAGATTTCCCATTCTGGGTGCATCTTTCTGCTGTTGTCCATCTATGGCTCAGGGAACATGAGATAAGCCATGGTTTCTCCATACTTGACAAAGTATCCATTCAGGGTCTTCCTGTAGGGGTTCATGGGAGGTGCCGTGTACGGCTGGTTCCTCTGAACTGCTCTGCTTCTCTTGCGTTTCTCTTCCATTACTGCCACTACTTCTGCAGGTGTTGGCTTGTATCCGAGCTCAAAAGTTGGTATGCATTCTTTGATGTCATCTTGTATCAGGTTGATTCTGCTTTGCTGACTTTTGCCCAGCCCCAGTCCCAACATGTAACCAATATTGCAGATCATGCAATAAGGGACTATCTCTCTAGGTTCCAAAGCTTTCTTGTCACTGATGTTGGTTTCTCCTATATGCTAAATTACATTCACCCTCGCCTGAGGGATTACTTCAAATCTGCTCAAAAAAGATGCCCGTGTCTTCGTGCTCAATCTCGAGAATAGGAACATCCCCTTTCTCTCTTGATTCTATAAGTTTGTCTACCAAAATGATGACTATGCGATCCTCGTGGATAAACTTTACACATTGATGGAGTGATGAAGCTACTCCTTTCATGCCATGAATCAACGGACGGCCTAACAGTAGACTGAAAGTAGAAGGGATATCCAATACTTGGAATTCGACGGGCATTTCCAACGGGCCAATGGTTAGCATAAGCGTTACCACCCCGAGCACACATCGACTGGTGTTATCATAGGCTCGCACTGATTGCGATGATGAAGCTAGGTCCGAGATCTTCGTTCCCAGCTTGGCTAAAGTTGTTGTTGGACAGACATTCAAAGATGAACCGTTGTCTACCAGAACCTTCGGTACCCTCTTTTCTTGGACACCGACAGTAATATGCAATGCGTCAACATGGTCGATACCTCCCTTTGGTAAATCAAGATCAGTGAACATGAGGACATTCCCAAAGTTGATGTTTCCAATCATTTGAGTCAACTCGTCGAGCGAGGTCCCGATTGGAATGATTGCTTGACTTAATGACTTGGCCAAGCTGTCACGGTGGGTCTTAGAGGAACATAGAAGACCCCAAATGGAGACATTGGCTTGGGTCTTTTTCATCTGAGTGAGGAGAGCGTCCTCAATGTCTTTAGCCCTAGTATCCTTGGTGCTGGCATTAACTTCTTTATCTTTCCCTGATGGACCACCCATATCTTGAGCTGCTTGGTATGCTCTACCAGATCGAGTGAGATGAGAGACATCGCCTCCTATCCATGAGGCCTTTTCAATGTTGTTCACTTCTGCTTGGGGAGTATCCTGGGCACTAGACAAAATGTCGCTCCAAGACAGCATGTTGCATTCGAAGTTCTCCTCTTTTGAAGGCAAAGAGATTAAGAGGTATGACAATGAGGTATTGCTGACTTCAAATTCGATGGGGGAGCTCACATCTTCTGCTTCAAATTGGATGGTATTGACATGGTTAACTGGCAGAGGATTGTTTGCCACATTAGGCATAGGGTGTGGTTTTTCAATGATTTTGTCATTGATCAGATTTTGGATTGCTCGCTGGAGCACGAATAATTTGTCGGTGAGATGTCCGCTGGACTGATGGTATTCACAATATTTTGCATGGTCCCATGTGGCAGGCAATGGGTTGGGAGGTCTGTAACCCTCGATAGGTTTGAGGACTCCTTGTGCTTTCAGCCCCCGAAAAATCAATGACATAGGAGCACGCAATTCATCATATTTTCTATCATTTCAGTAAAAATTATTTCTTACACCTCTGTTATTATTGTTCCCCAATGCATTTACAAACCCATCAGGTGAATAATTGAAAGGCATATTTTCATAATTCTGAGCAGGTGGTACAACTAGCAAAGCCATAGTCGGTACATTTCCTAACATATTTGCAATAGGTGCAGATGTTGTCGCTGCCTTCCCTTTGGAGTATCGAAACGAGCTTGGAGGGGGATCGACCTTGATCTGTTCGGTACGAATCTCCGTATCAATGCAAAATCTGACGTCTAAGATTGCAGAGAAATCAGCGTAAGGAAGGTAACGCATACGATTCAGATAAATCGGCTGAAGATTTCTCAAGAAGATTCTGACTTGTTCAGTTGGGTCAGGCCTGTCCAGGGTTTGGGCAATCTTCTTTTTCCACCTTTTGGCATACTCAGAAAATGTCTCCTTCTCTCTTTGTGTACACGAATTAAGATCTCTTCTGTGTTTTTCCCAATTACTATTATCTTTGTATCTCTTCTGAAACTCATCTGCGAGTTTATCCCAGGTAGCAACCACAGTGCTGTCCACAGATATCAACCATTGCTTGGCAGCCCCAATTAAGGTCAAGTGAAAATTTGAGGCCATTGCTTCGAAACTTGTCCCTCTTTGCTGCATAGCATGGGCGTAAGACCTAAGATGGGCTATAGGGCATCCTGTCCTCGATATCAGGCATCTTGAACTTTGGTGGTAGGATGGCAGCAGGCTGAAGCGTCATTGCTCGGGCTGTGAATTCACCTTTGTTTAAGACTTTCAGAACCATGTCTTTCAACTCTCTGATTTCTCCTTTGTTTGCAAGTTCAGCATCATTGGTATCAACCATAGCTGTGCCCGGGAACTGTCCTACTGGAGGAACTGGATAAGGTGGTACATAGCTAGCAAATAGATATATTGGTTTGGCTGAAGGCTGAGGGTTCTAACTGTTTGGGTTTAGATGTGGACTATCCTGGATCGGATTGGTCATGTAGAATGGAAATGTATTTGGGTTAGGGAAAGGAATGTTGGTAGATGGAGATGTGATGCGAGTTGTAGGAGGTGTAGTAGTGTTTGGGATTGGAATTGTGGTAGTCTTAGACTGGTGATGGATGCTTGGATTGACATTTGGCTGAAGTGGAAATGTATTAGGGTAGGATGGGTAAGTGTTTAGATTTGGGAGATATGAGTACAGAGAATAGGTATGCGGGTATGTGGGATAGGTGTTTGAATTGGGCAGATTTGTATTCACGCTTGAGAGCAATGGGTCAACAGTTCCTGTGGAAACGGGCAAAGTCCTGTTATCAGCCCTTGACCTTGGATAAGGGCTGAAAACCTATTGATCATGGCTTCCATGTTCTGGTCCATCCATTGTTGCATTGCTGGGGTTGGAGTCTATCCTGGAGCCCCTGTGTCATGTCCTGCAGAAGTGCTATCTTCCTGATCGGCCATCTGATTCCAATGCAGACTTTCTGTACTTGACTCTGAATCTTGGCTTGAAACTCTTGTCAATCTCCCAGTGCTAGTCCTCCTCCAATTCAAGGCCAGGTTTCTGAAAGGTTGGGATATGGGTAGGGTTAGGTTCTGGAAGTATTTCTGGGTACAACACAATTTATTTTTCCTCTTTTCCTTTTTGACACGACTCACCCTATGGTGGTTGGACAAGCGACAATGCTTTGTTTTGACTTTGTGATCCATTCTGGAACAAGGATCTCTTGCCAGAATATAGGACCTTCGTATTCCACCTGTATTTCGACTTCCCAAGATTTGACAGATCTTAGGCGAAGGGACTATATTCTCTTCAAGATCCACCATTCGAATTGTCTAGGCCAATGTCATTGACTTCTTTGTTAATCCTGTGCATGAGGACTCTTTTTTTTCGACCTTTTGATCACGATGATTCTCTTTTCGGAGAGTATGGCTCTTTTTTGATTTTTTTCGGTGTTTATTTCTCAACATTTTTTTCTTTGCTCTGATCAAACAGACTCTTTTGTCGGTCGACGACACTTTTTTGATTTGATTTGATTTCTTTTTGTCTTTATGCACAGGAATGACAAAGTATGTTTGTGACAATAAGAACCAAGCGGTCTTTTTGTAGTGTCCTAGAAATCTACATGAATTACGCGTGGCTATGCAGGGTTAGAATGACTTACTTTCCGGGGGACGATTAGTAATCGCGCGGAAAGGGATAGTGTCGGTTGAAGGAATGCTGGGCGCATGACTTACCCAGTTTCACCTCAACGTGGCTATACCAGGGTTTGAAACTTGATAATAATTCAGAATAAATGAGTGCGCGTGTGTGCGCAGTATCTAAGAGACTCTTTTTACATTTATATGAAATTAAAGAGTGAAACAAGTATATACAATTAAAAGAATTAATGTCCATTTTTTCTGATTCATGTGATGTGAGTTGTGTTTTGTTAACAGTTGAAAACAACAGGAAAGGAAACACATCCACAGGTCGAGGTTTTAAAGCCCCGAGGAAAGAAAGGAAAAAGAAATGGAAAAATTGGGAATTCTATCATATTTCTATTAATACATTTGTGTCCTATTTTCCAAAATAAAAAGAACATAAATGAATGTATAATCGAATAAGGGGCATTGGCCCGAATAAATGAAATTACAGAAGTGAGTATGAACAAAGTAGTATATACTACACAAATAACATTTTTGTCATGTTATACAATTTAAAAAAATTTGCGATATTTAAATATGTGAGCATGCAAATGTGTATAAAAAATGAGTCTGACTCTCTTTTTTATTTATTTAAAAACAAACATCCCCAGCAGAGTCGCAACTACATGACATGGCATAATGCTCAACTATAATCGTAACAAGGTGATAGCATTTCTATACATCACAACTCAACATGAAATATCATCTTTGATATACAACTCACATTAAACACATAACACTTTGATGTTCACATAAGTGCTTGTAAATAAATCACATAATAAAGGATATCATCTCTCTTTATCCATCTTTGCGTTGCTCCTGCAATACACAAAATAACCAACGTGTATCGACACTCGTGTATGATGTATCGACATCCCCGAACCTGCCGGGTCTCTCAAAAAATCTATCGGATCTTAGCAACCAAAGTTACGCGTATTGCAACAACAGTGGGGCTACCTCTAACCTGCGGCCACATGTGAGGTGTGTGTGAACTCCGGTATGGTGACTTATAGCGATTCCAAACATTGATTTGTCAAGGCTATATGTCGTCCCACCTTGACTCATTAGCAAATGCCAGCTGGACTCAATGTGATGCACAAAATGGTATCTACTTATCTTATGTAAATTAACCCCAAGTTCAAAAGTAGCGAACTTGGTAAATGTCAAGTAATTCATATTACTTAATAACATGTTAACATCAATCACATATTTGCCAAAGTTTATACATCCACATAGAGCTAATTTACAAGTCTCTAATCCACAAATATCAATCATTCACTTAACCAACTTGTTTAAGAGTTCATAATCCTACTCAAACGAACTAAAATTCTCGTAGAAGTTTGACGTAATATTCTGTGTATATTGTTCTTTCCAAATTCTACTTCAAGAGTTCATTAATACAATTGTTCACTTTGGGTATAGTTGCTACATGCAACTTCCTTCCAACTACAGTCTTTGTTCTCCTCTTAGCTCAATTCTAAGTTCAACAACATCACAACTTCACCAACTAAATCATTTCATACCAAGTAAATAACATAATCATGGCTTCCACATATTCATACAACATTTAACCATGGAAACAACATTTCCAACTTGTCTAGCAAGTAATTTAAGTAGTTAGCATGATATGAAGCTTTAAGCATACAAGGGGGTTTAGTAACTTACTTCAAACTGGAAAATTAAACCACTAAAAACAAAATCAAAGTCTTGCAAATGAGTCTCCTAGTCTTTAGCTACACAAATCTAGCCTTGGATTAAACTTTAGATGGTTGGATCTTGAAGAGATATAAAGCACACAGTAATGTCATGCACCTTCTACAGCACACACAACTCTCTCTTGTGTTCTTGAGTGATCTAGATTGAAATGGGAGTATTATGTTTACTCTCTCAGGTGTTCAAGAGGTGGAAGAGAGCTGGCTTACAACCTAGGGACGTGTCTTTACCTAAGCCAAAAGTCTTGCATGTAAATTTAAACATTAAAACACAAAAAACAAATCTGTTAACAGGGCGATCGCCCTGTAACGAAGCAAGGCGATCGCTTTATCTTCCATACCTGGACAACAACATTCTGCCTCCAAGGCGATCGCTCTGGGGTAAGCCAAGGCGATCACTTTAACCTCAGATCCCAGGTTCCAACTTTCTGTCTACAAGGTGATCGCTCTGGCCCTTGCCTAAGCGATCGCTTTGTATCCAGATTAATAAATGATAAGTACAAAGCTCTAAAATGTATCCAAAGTCATCCTAAATGATTCTTAAGTAATTTTAACAAGTTTACAATGTCTAAATAACAAATAAAAGTCTCAAAACTCAACCATAACTACAATATATTATCAACACAAATGTCTCAAAAGTTAAATCAAGAATTCTTGTCTAATTCACACCAACAACTTGTGCAACCAAACAATATAAGTAATAAATATGGCTTACTATCATTACTATAATATGCAACTCATCCTTATCATGCATATCTAAGATGTAATCTAGGCATTCAAATATGCAATTAACATATAAGAGAGCTAAGGTATTACATGGACGGATACAGTCATGCATTTCGACAATACCACAACAAATAGGTATTTAACACATAATATCATGTTGATTTTATTGTTTTATATCTTTTGTTAGATATATACCTAAAATGATTGTATCTTATTTCAGGGTGGAGAATCAACATGCATTGTTAAAAAGACAACTTGGATCGAGTCAAGGTAACATTGAGACGTGTTGGCGACAGATTCACACCCTCATTGAGACATCACACACCTCAATTAAATAGTCATTTGAGAAGATCAGAAATGTAGTCAAATATAAATACAAATCAATTGTATTTAGAGAGTTGCGAGGGATGGTGTCGATACATGCATTGAACATGATATATGATGTAATGAGCGCTATTGGTGAAGATGGTGAAAACCCTCTATTGTGTGGGTATATACTGAGAAAGAGATGTGGGCTACCTTGTGGTCATGAGATTTTAGAATATAAGAGATTGAACATGCCAATTCCACTTCATCAGGTTGACGCCTTTTAGAGAAAGTTAGATATCTTACCTCTAAAGGTAGAAGATACTGGTCTTATCCAAGAAATGGGTAGTCAATTCAAACAGTCAATTGTTGAACTTTCATCTAAGTTTGAATAAGCACCTAGGCCAGAGAGGTTGTTAATTTTGAAGAAATTAAACAAAATTTTGTAACCACCAACAACATCACTTAATCATCCCGAGTATCACAAAATTCTTACTCGTGGTCGTCTTAAGTCCATAAAGGCTAAACATAGCAAATCAACCAAACGTGATCCGAGTAAGTTTGAGTATGTACAATCCATTGAAGATAGATGCTCGCCATGTGAAGAGATTGCCTACGAGGTTGGTCCATCGAATCAACTTCTTACTCTCACTACGAAAACTAGGCCAAAGAAGAAACAGGTATTTTTCTCGTTTTTTAAGATAGATTGAACATTCATTTAACATAGTTTTGCTAAAGAAACATTGACTTTGATGTGTCTTATTTCAATAGGTTGTCCGGCAAAAGACTCTACTTACGACTACAAGTGTTTTATTGATCAACTACCATCCCACTTACATAATTTCATTGAGTCGACAAAAAATGTTAAAAGTGATGGTCATTGCGGTTTTCATGCCGTAGCCAAACAATTTGGCCTCACCGAGGAATCGTGGGGTAGAATTCGAGAAGAATTTCATAACGAGTTGACAAATAACCAAGAGTTATACAAAAAAAAATCATTGAACATAGTCACGTTGAACAAGTGTTGCACATTCTAAACTACTACAAGGTCCCTGCACCAAAGAAACATTGGTTTTATTTTCCAGAAATGGGTTATTTGGTTGCATTAGCTTTCAACGTTGCGGTTGTGTGTTTGAATTTAAAAATTTTGTTCACATATTTACCCTTCAGAACCTAAATCCCAACTAATCCGAAGATGATATGTATTGGATTTGTGAACAAAGATCATTATGCTCAGATACACACCAACTCTCTTCGTCGTTACTTATGTTATATGTATCCATGATATTGATATGTAATGAATTTGTAGGTGTTCTTGCGCGAAGGGAGTCCATTACCACCCGTGGCAAACATGTGGAATTGTAAGGTCCATATTGATATGCTCAGAATATAGGCTAGAGGGGGGGTTGAATAGCCTATGTTACCTTCATTTAAAATTCCATCCAAATTGGAAATTCATTTAAGGATAGAGATGAAATGTTTATCAGGCATAATCAATTTTCTATAAAGACAACATAGCTGATATTGAGAACGGCCGATGTGCTTCAGCAGATCTTATTTACTCTGTCACATTAAACTTGACAAACTGCTGAAAAATTAAAATTATTACACTTTGCTGATGTAAGAGAGTAGAGCAGCGAAAGAACTAGTAGCAAAAGTATAATATAAAAGATTAAAGTGGCTGTAAATAAATTTGTACAAGTACATCATAACAGCAGACATAAATCTTCATTAGATGCAACTTATCTCATTCCATAAAACAGATTGCTCAATATATAAAACATATATTAACAGAAAGATAAGTAAAGGTTGAATGTAGAGAAATATATTTTATATTAAAATTTAGCAGAGGTTTACTCAAAGATAAACATGCTTAGTACATCAACCTAGACTCTCTAACCTAGCAATCTCCCCAGGGTTTCATGAAAAGGAAGGGGGATGCCGAGAAGACATATTACCAAATCTCAATCTTTAACTCTCACCAAATACCTTAGGGAAAGTAAATGGCAGAGTCAAGATGAGGTGGAAGTGAGAAGAGCATATTATGGGTTGTTCAAATAGCAAGCATTTGAACAACCGAGTGCAAAGTACTCAACCAACTATGATGACACTTTATTGCACAACAGGCAGCCCTTGTAATGAAGTACAAGTCTGCCGGTATGAATGCATTGTAGATTATTATCTCAGGGTCTTCATCATTCAAGCAGTTCTGTCTTCAACGGTAGGCTGGATGCTTAATTTCTAGTTATGAATAAGAAATGTAGCCACTGAAGAGACTGAGTCTTTCGAAGGAATAAATAACTCAAATCAAGAAAGATATTCTTGATTAAGCGAAGCTCTGTGCCTTATGAATTTTAGATTACTCTCCCATAGAGTGTTTGTTCATACACTAGTATTTTTCCCACTCTTTATGTTCTCACAGCACTTTCGCACACACTTGAAAAGAGGAATGAGAGGTTTCCTATATGGGCAGAGAGGATGAAGGATTCGTTGTAATTGAGATGATTTTTCCCCATTTGAAATGTTAGTTCTTCGATGTATCAGAGTACATCGTATAAATTATTGGGTAAAAATCTTTATGAAGATTGTGTCAGAAAGTCTGTCCGTGAATCAGGCTGAGAACGGATGGGACAGGACGTGCAGGCCTGGGTGGAAGCACACTGTGACTGTTCTTTTCTCTGGATATGTCTTGAAGACTGAGACCAAGCACGAAAGAGTAAATATCTGAAAGTTTTAAGCGAAGGTCTGAACCCAAACACCTCTCATTACCCAAACACTTATCCTTACCTAAACACCTACCCTTATCGAAACACTAATCCTCGAATCCCAAATACCAATATCCCCTTTCCAAACCCAAATGCCTTCCCTTTCCACATGACAAAACCAATCCAAGGCAGTCCACACTTGAATCCAACCAGTCATATCCCGCAGGATCCAGCTGGGCATGTCTACCCATTTGCTGTTTATGTACCTCAGACTGGAGTGATAAACATTGTCCCTCCTTACAATACTCCTCAAGTAGGATAACCTTCCGTAACAGTAGTTGATACCACTAATGCAGGGGCTGCAAATAAGGCAAAAATCAGAGAATTGAAAGATTTGGTTTTAAAAGTCTTGAACAAAGGCGAGTTTACCACAAGAGCAATGACACTGCAGCCTGCTGCTATCCTGCCACCAAAATTCAAAGTGCATGATATCAAGAAATTCGATGGGACTAGCTGCCCTATTGCCCATTTGAGATCCTATGCTTATGCTATTCTGCAGAGAGGTGCAAGCTTTGAGGCGATGGCCTCCAATTTTCACTTGACTTTGATTGGGGCTACTAAGCAATGGTTGATGTCAGTAGATAATACTACACTTGCCTCTTGGGAAAAAATTGCCAAAGAGTTCCAGGACAAATACAAAGATAATAGCAATTGGGGAAAGAATAGGCGAGACCTTGAGTTGTGCACTCAGTAGGAAAATGAAACTTTCGCCGACTTCGTCGAAAAATGAAGGAAGAAAGTAGCGTAAGCTCTTGAAAGACCTGACCCGATCGAGCAATCGTGCATCCTTTTGAATAATCTTTAGCCTGTTTTCTATGAACAAATGCGGTACTTGTCTTATGTCGACTTCTCTGCCATCCTTGATGTTGGGTTTTGTATTAATGAAAAAATCCATGCCGACCTCATAGAGGCTCATTCAAGCAACTTTGATGGTCTAAATATAAGCGATCCAAATCACGAGACCCACGATCACATTGTTAATGATGATACAGTTGTCGAAGAAACCTCTTCTGAAAGTGATGACTGAGATCCTATGAATCAATTAACAATAGTTGGGAGTGGTAGACCCCCAAGAACATATCCCTTTTGCCTATAGTGTCAATATTTCTTGTGGAGTATGCTCACACGTCTTCTAAATAATCTTTTATTCTCAAATCGATTAAGTTTCCAAATTAAACTTTTTGAGTCAATCTCAGATATCGAGTCCAGGTCGAATCCTTGTGTGATTTCTTGACCCTTGAGTCTAGCTTATCGCTGAGTGTCCTTTTGGTGTCAAGTCTTCCCAGATGATGAATTGACTCACCCAAAAACATGATAAACTTTATACAGTCAATGATGACTCATTTCGAAGTCATGGGCTCGCAAAAATTTAAACACATAATTATAAACAGAGTGAGTCGAGTGTCTTGACAAGGATCGTCTTCGACCCGTTGCGATCGAGCTGTTACCGACACACTAAGCTGTCACCATACCCAAAAACTATACATTAAAACCCATCCAAGTCCCAAACCTTACTCAAAGGCCACACCTACATTAAACCCCATCAAAATCCTATGCTGGATCAAGCACCCATTCAACATACACAACCCATAGGCCTTGCCAACACAAAAATACCCTTTCAACCCTCGCTTGCTCGAGAGATCATCTTCTTGAGTTGGCGCCCTCCAAAGCAGGGGCTGCTCCATCTTTATATTTACAAGGAATGACCATACACCCACTCCACAACGAGAGAGAGAACTTTTTTTATCCTTCTTCATTCTCTTACATATGCTCAAAAACAAAACTCGAAATGACTCTTTAGGTTGTATCCCGAAAGGCAACCTATAAAAAAAAAAAATGAAATGAAAAAAAAGAAGAAAAAGAGAAAAAAGGAGCCTCTCGTGAGCAATCTTTCTCTATCTCCCTCAATCTATCTCTTTCTCTATCTCTCTCTCAAACAAATTGGAGCCTCTCTCTCTCTCAAGCAAAGCCAAATAGATAACCGACCATCATAGCCAAACAACCAAACCAACCATGAAGGCCAAACCCCAAACCTTTAACCCAAAAACCAAAACAAATCCACATCCAAGTCCAAACACATCCCGACCCAGTCGTCATTGACAGCTTAAACACTTCAACATTTCATCCAAACCCAAACATTTAATCCAACCTAAATAATTAACCATTTTCACCCAGGCCCAGTCGCCATCAACATCTTTGTTTTAATCGATTATAACATGATCTGAGTCAGGCTGATTGTCAGCTATATACATAAAAGATATTAAAATACAATAAATACCAAGGAGGGTCCATAACCCACCAATCAAGGGATGCTTGGCGATATAGTGAACTCAATGTTCTCGAGTCCTTTTGGAATCCTCTTTATTTCTTTGAGCATACTCTTTTTGTCCCTTCTTTCATTGAGTCTCCTTGGAGTTTTCTATCTATCTCAATTAAACTCCTCAATCAAGTCACCACAGGGCATATTTTTCAATCTCACCATACTTATTCTGAGTCATCTCACCAAACACCATAACTCGAGTCACTATCAGAACTTCTCAATCAAGTCTTCTGGGGCTTCTTACAGCACAAATCATCGACCTTTCCCATAGAGTCTCTTATCATGGGTAGAGACAATAATTGTTTCATAAGGGCCAAGGGGCTGCACCCCTTTTTGATCTTCAGATTCAGGATCTTTATCATCAACGACATAGTTTATTCATCACTATCAAGGCACGAGCAAGGGGCTGCATCCTCTGACCTTCATGTTCATCATGAGTTCATCTTGTCAGAAGACGTGAGCTTGGGGCTACACCTCTCCAATCTCCATAGAATGATCGTTCTCTTTGATTTCACCATACTCCCTCTTACAAAGAAGGCACAAGTTTGGATATTCGTACCTTTGATCATAGATCATGGTTCATCACTACAAATGAGGAGGCTATCTCCCCAAAATTTGACAGAAATGGGCCTTGGGGTTTTTTCCTTTGAAAACATGGCCAGATAGTGAATTTGCGGGGAGTCAGAATCCTTTCCGAGGTATAGAGAAGGAAGACCCACAAAACGAGTAACTGAAATTGAATCTGGATGCATGTACTGCTCAAGCGACCTTACGGACCAAAATTTCACCCACATTCATCCCAAAATTTCCAACAGCTTATACATTCATCAACTCGCAAAAACCATCCAAACAAACACCTTCTTCCCTTCAACCACATATTATATCCATCACCCTTGCCTCATCATGTCTTGTTTATGCCTGTTTAAGGAACAAGGACCACACACTCCAAATCTGGAGTCCCATTTTGATTGAAATTTTTACATAGCTTCTATGTCTGCATAAGATTTTATGTCTGTAAGAGCTTTTCCGCATACATAGCTTCTCTGTCTGTATGAGCTTGCATTTCATCATTGCATCTTCTCGTATTTATCAATATCTTCGCATCAAACCCTTGCAAAAAATAAATCTTCTAAAGGTACCCCCCATAGGTCAAGGATACTGCATCATGTCAAAATAGCTACCTTCCAAGCCTCAAGGTAGATTGCTTCTCGCCTAAGGTTGATCGAGCATCACCAGCAGCTTTGCCATCAAGGCCAAACATTTAAAGCATCCCTATGGGAAACCTTTCTTGAAATGATACTTTCCAAAGTATTGCCAAAAGTCACTAAACAAAGCGGCGTTGACGACTCAATACTTCTATCATCCCCAACAGAATCCTCATGGAAATTTCATACATTATATCTCAACAAAAGCATCGTCAACAGCCTCGCCGTCTGACACAACTCAGAATCTGTCCCTCCGGACACCACACAAGTAGCAATATCAGTTATTCAATCGTTTCCCCACACGTGCAAACCTGAGGCCTCTGGAAATAAACCACTTAACCGACACAGCTTAGAAAACGTCGCTACGACTCAGCACATAGAATCTGTCCTCCTGGATACCGCTCAATCACAGTATCTTTATTTTATGTCAATTTACAGCTTATCTTTGATTACAATTTATATCATTTTATTGCATGATTGCGTTTCACCATTGGTCATATAACCCCAACACTGGGTTCGACCTCTATTATGTTGGTCATATAACCCCGATGCTGGGTTTGACCTCTTTCCTTTTTACATTGGTTATTTCCCGATGGGTACAAACCCAAATCTCTGTAAATCGACCACCCACATTACATGTCATACATACAGAACATCATAGTTTGCCTTTGGACGAACTACGTTGTGATCTGATTCTCCTAATCGAGATACGTAAGGAGCTTTTTAGGAGGTTCGATCACCGAATGGCATGCTTTCTAGTATTGCCACTCTTTTTACAACAACACATTGCAAGTGTTCTTGCATCACAACATCCTGGATTCCTGGGAAAGAAACAGGAAGTACGTTTTGGTCTGATTCGTTTGGGATACGTAGGCAACCTCTTAGGAGGTGCGACCATCGAATAGCATGCTCTTTTATATTGTCATGCTTAAAACATCGCATCGCATGTTCTAAATTAACATGTTTTTTGTACATAGACATCGCATCGCATGTTTCATATTAACATGTTTTTGGCACATTAATATCGCATCACATGTGTCATATTAACATGCTTTTTGCACATTGACAGTGCATTGCATGTTCCATATTAATATGTTTTTTGCCACTGCGAACTACGTTTTGGTCTGATTCCTTTTGGATATGTAGCCAACCTCTTAAGAAGTACGACCATCCAATTATATTCCATCTTCGAACTACGTTTTGGGTCTGATTCCTTCGAGATATGTAAGCAACCTCTTAGGAGGTGCGACCATCTAGCTTCTGGCACCCACATTGCCGAACTACGTTTTGGTGTGATTCCTTCGGGATACTTAGGCAACCTCTTAAGAGGTACAACCATCCAATTATATTTTATCTTTGAACTGCGTTTGACTTGATTCCTATACAGGATATGCAGGTAACCCCACAGGGCCCAGCCAAGGTTTTTATTTTATACGAAATAAGGATGTATATCTTTTTCAATGACGCTCACTTACTCGTAAGCAAACGTCGCCGAGGGGCTCTATAGATACCCATATTTCGTACCCCTATATTACAAGTGTCCAATAAATATTAATTTATTTACAAAATGGACTAACACACTTTTATGACAATTACAGGTACCAAAATGCTAACAAAACTGACAACAGGCTAAAAACATAACGAAAACATCCCAACGGACTTCAAAGATTCAAGTCAGCCCAAGAAAGAGGCCAAAAGAGTCAAAGACAGAACATGAAGGGCCAAAGTGTCAAAGCTCAAAGACGAAGGGTCAAAAGTGCAGAAACCAAACCAAAGTTTCAAAAAACAGGCTCTGGTGCGCGGCACACTAGAGCCTGTATTCGTAATATATCCAGTTCACGCTGTTGAGCAATTTCTGGCTAATACTTTGATCAAGTTGTGAACTACAAGCTAGGGGATTACTTGGGCATGAGAGTAACTTTAAAATATCCCTCATTCCTCCTATATATACAACTCTCAACCTAAGGGTTAAAGAGTTAAAAAAACAGTGAAGAGACTCTATTGATCTCTCTCCCTCTCAGACACTCAAAACATACACACACACACACACGTATACTACACACATATACACAACAGCAACAACAAACACACACACACATACACAATCAAACACAAACACATAAAAATATCACATACACAACACAAACACAATACACAAATAGAAACACAAAGCCTTCCTTTTTCGAGGAGCAAGACATGGGAAGCACATCGATCTAGCAACGGCCTAGTTGAGCCCTCCATTATTCTATAAAACGACAAAAGGTAAAATCCTTTGGTTCGTTAGTTTTCCTCTTGTTTTAAAATATGTAAATAGTTTCAACGAGTTATAAATATGTAAATAAACTAGCTTTGATGCGTTTAGTATGCAAATACATGTGATTCCTCCATTAAATTCAAGTTCCGAAGCTCCGTTTCTTATTTTTTTCATGTTAACGGTGAGTTTACAATTGAGTTTTGGTTAATTGTTTTAGCTTTGATTCTTTGTAAAACATGTATATTATTGTTTATTTAGCTTCGATGCATGCAATACATGTTTTTTCTGCAAACAAAATCATTTTAAAAGTTTAATTTTTGAGTTTGAAAAATCAAATTTTACCCTTGTTTTTGAACAAAAAAATGAAGAAGCAGGCTATGGTGCGCTGCAACACCACCTGGTGTGCTACGCACCATACCATGTTTTTTTTGTTTTCTTCAAATTTGATCCTGTAACTTACTTTCTTTATTATTTTCCTTTTGCTTTGTTTAAAGTAGATATAACATATATATATATATTATTTTCCTTTTATTTGCTTTATATATATATATACTTTAAACAAATAAGACAATTATTGTTTGTTTCCCTTTCATTTTATGTTTTTATTATTTTTAGTTTTATCACGTAACATAATGACCCGTAGCATTTTTATTCAAGCATATTAGCAACCTTTGAGACAGAAAGGGCGAGCCGGGTGCCTAACCCTTTCATGTCTCGTAACTTAACCCCGAACCCACAATCTCAGTTTTTCTCTCATTTTCTTCATAAACGAGGGTGACGACTCTGTTTTTTATATAAATGTGTTTTACACATTTATTACATTTTTGGGAGTCCATAATGAGACCCGAGTGTATTCAACGCACTTGTCTATATATTCAAAACTGTTCGTTTTTTCATTAACGAGGCCGGCAGGATCGGATCGGGATTCTCACAAGTAGCAACCTCGTTGCAAGAGGATTTTCCTCATTATATCTATGTCATGTGGAGGCCTCAACATTTGGAATCGTTCGTATATCCATTCTTACATGAAATGCAATAAAACACAATAATCTTTCTATTATTTAATAAATATTTATTTTAACATCTTGAAAATAAGTAAAAATATGAATCCATTACCTCCAATAACGTGGAATATCCAGCTATCTATTTGACACTGACTTTAGACGCTAGCCCTAGTTGTCTATAGAGATAAGCTAGAGTGGCAGCTCCCCATGCAGACATATGAATATTGTCAAGATCAACCAGGAACTCCAAATACGATGTGTTGACCCGAATGCCACTCTTATTAGCAAAAATAGTTCAACCTAAGGTATACAATAATAAGCCCTACCTGAGAATGCATGCCGCTCCAGATCATCAGACATAGCATCTTGACTAAACCTCTCCCTGAGACACTCTAGCTTCATAGAGGACCCCCTCGTATCTCACATTCCTTCTATCGCTTCAGAGTAAGAAACTCTCAACACATTTTCAACATCATAAGTTGAGGCTGGTGTAAAACACCGTCTCGATAAAACTGGAACCCCTGTGATCGGAAGACCTGTAAGGCAAAATACATCATCCAATGTGATTGTCATTTCGCCAAAGGGTAGGTGAAAGCTATTGGTATAAAAGTGCCACCGTGCCACAAAAGCAATGACCAAGACTTTGTTAGCTTCATAGTACAATGTTCACCTTAATTGATACAACTTGGAGGCTTTGACAAGAACCAACCATCTTTCATCACATACATTTCCATGACAACTCCACTGAACTAGTTTCGATGCATTGTTATACTTGAGACACCCCCCCTCTCTCTTCCCTATTCTATATCCATCATGTTACGTGTCTCATAAGTAGTCAATAGGGACGGATTAACAAGACCACTGGAAAATAGGGCATATGTCTCGTTATCTCTCCTCTCTAACAACTTCTTCTCCCTCATTTCCAACACCTTCCTCTCTTCCCAATTCTTCTCTATCCTCTCCAAAACCTACATCTCTTTCAAAATCATAATCTTGCATGTGTATAGGAAGTTGTTCTTATTTCTATGGGACGTGTTGGGGATCCTCAGGATGTTGTTGTTAACACTGTCTTTCTCTTCTATTTTAAGTTATGGGTCTTTTCCTTTCATATACATTTGCTACAAAACTTGCACATAAGAAATATTTTAAGTTAAATCGATTAAACAAGAAATGTAAATAATCACAATATGTTGTTCAACAGAGATTGAAGAAACACCACTACAGTCTTTGATCAGGGATGGAGGACCACCACAGTGGTGTTCGGCTAGGGCTGGAAGAACACCACAGTGGTTTTCGATCAACAACAGCCAAACACCATAGTGGTGTTCGATTGGGGTTGGCCGAACTCCACATTGATGTTCGATTAGCCCTGGCCGAACACTACTGTGGTGTTCCTCCAGCCTTAGTCGAACACCACTGTGGTGTTCCTTCAAACAGTGCCAAACATTGAAGACCGAAAATTTTAACAAAACCCAACAAATACCATATAGATTACAAATAAAATGGTATTTAACACAAAAATTGAAATGAAAATGCTATTTAAACTTTAAAATGGAAGAAATTTCATACCCAGGGCCTTCCTCATTGTGAAATTAAAGTTTTCTTTTCTTCTTCCTTCTCCAAACTTGAAGATGGTTGCTCGTTGCTTTTTTCTTCAAAAACTGCTCGATTCAGGGTAATATGGGTATGAGTGGAGGTTTTACAGAATGTTGAGTTTGAAATGGGGGGTGGGGAGGGAGTACGATTTTGTTGATGTCGTGAAATGGGTTTGTTTAAGGTTGGTGTATGAGAAATAGGGGTGGGTGTTATAGGTCCACTTGAGGCGAATAGTAAGGCTAGAGGGGGGTGAATAGCCTTATAAAATCTTTTTGTAAGTTTTTTAAAACCTTTTAGAACTTTGGCAGCGGAAAAACAATTTTAATGAGATCAATCAACTCAAGCTACTGATTAAAGCTTATGAACAGTTTAGATGAGCTGACTGATTTTATGTAGCAAAGGCTGACTGAAGTTTTAAGTAATGAATTGCATAAATCTTTGGTCAGTTTGGTCAATTGAACAAGCAGTAAATGAACACAAGATATGGTTCACAGTATGAAAACTGCTACGTCCACTACTAAGTTGGTCAAACTTGGATTTTTGAAGTACACTAATATTAATAATCTAGATGATCACTAACGGATCAGTGTGCAACAATGACCAGTAATTTATGGAGATTGAATGTTACAAGGAACAAATCAATCTCATGTGTTACAGTCACTGATCTCTCAATAACTAAGTAGTTTGGAGAGATTCAACACAATGATTGAACAAAAGGCAGATACAAAGATTTGAAAGTAAAACAATAAAAGATCTGAGGTAACATCACTTCTTTATGTAGTCCTTTCTTCAGCATCACGAGTTTCAGCAGCAATGTCACTTTGATAGGCAAGAACATCTTCCCATTCATCTACATTTACATTCTTTGGATGTCCTGCAGCAATGGCTCTTTGCACTTCGTTATAAATCTCTCTGAGTGCTTCTACTGATCCTAATCAATTTATGATATCTTGGTTTGACTGAGATAAAAATATACAACGCAAAAATTGCCTTCAAAAATTGAAGTAAATATAGTACTTAAGTAAATAATTTAAAGTAAAGAATAGTATTGAGAGTAAATAAGTTCAAAGGGGAAAGAATCAGTCACTAAGGTCACTGGCTGAGAAAGAAGAAGAAGGCTCAATGTCAGTTGAAGGAATATTTTGATGTTTCCTCAACTTAACAATCTCTTGAGAAAGAGCCTTGTTGATGTCATTCTGCTTCGTCTCCTCCTGAATGGCATTAAGTAACCGATATCCAAGATGTCTAACCCGAACAACAGCTTCCCAATTTGAGCAGAGGTCACCTGTTCTATTATGAAAGAAGTGATGTTACCAGATATATAAATATATATATATATGTATATATATCACCCTGCAAAGATTAGAATTAGGTAGAGAAATATACGAAGCAAAGAGTACGAAATGTAGATAACTGAAATTCATAAGTTCAAGGGAAAGAGAGGTGAGATCAGCTGCTGTCGCTAACGTGAACAATTTCAGTGTTAGCTGAAGACGGGGAAGAGGAGATATTTTTAACTTGAGGAATTCCTTGGCAAGTGCATCAGCTCTTGCTTTCTGCTTCCTTTCCTCCTGAATGGCTTTATGTAGTCCTTTCTTCAGCATCACGAGTATCAGCAGCAACTTCACTTTGATAGGCAAGAACATCTTCCCATTCATCAGCATCTACATTCTTTGGATGTCCTGCAGCAATGGCTCTTTGCACTTCGTTATAAATCTCTCTGAGTGCTTCTACTCATCCTATTCGATTGATGATATCTTGTTTTGATTGGATTATTGCAGAGAAGGTGGCGTCAAGCCTCAGCTGAACTTCCCTTAGAGCTTCAAAACCAATAATATTGGAAGCAGCAGCATCATGAATATCTATCTTAGTAGCAGTTGTTTCCTCCTCCTCACTCTCAGAGTCAAACTTGACTCTTTTGTTCAACAGTTTCCATGTCTTCAACAGTCTCTTCAACTTCTTCAATCATATGTTCAGCCAAAGTGAACATGTCTTCATTATCAGCCAAGTCTTCAGTATACTCAAGGTCATACTGAATGCCCACACTTAGTGTAGTAGAGCCAGTGGTGATCGAAGGAATAACAGCAGTTGTAGCATCAATTGATGGTTAAGGTTCAGGTTGAAGGCTGGCTGAGGAATCAGCTGGTGGAGAAGGGGGTTAGAACATCAGTTGTTTGAGGTATTGGTGAATAGATGTTCACTTGTACTTCAGGTGATTGGCTAGGATGAGAGAGATGATTTATAGTAAGTAGGGTTTGAGATGAAGTGGGTAAGGTAGCAACTTCAACAACATCATCATCATCACTCTCATCATCATCTGTTGACTGCTCAGTTTCTTCGGAGGATTGATGCTCCTCCTCAACTGAAGGTGGGGGTTCAGCAGTCTCAATAGGCACAATGGGATCAGCTAGCAGATCAGCTTCAGTAGCCGATGTGTAAGCTTCAGTTGGCTGAGGGGTTGTTTCAGTTACAGTACCCAACTTAGCTTGGCCTTTTCTATTCTGTCTCCTCCTGGCTATAAGGCCATAATGTGAGGTGACTAATCAGTAGATAGAAAATGCGCAAAACTAAATTTTGGGATTCAGTCAGACGCGTGTGACTGAGTTTAAAGATTCAGTAGGGCGAAGGTTGCTGAATGCATTGGTGACTGAATTCTGAGAAATCAGTCGAGTGGTGGTGACTGAATGGATATAGCGCTAACGGCTGAATGTTAAGTCACTTGACTGAATTTGTTGAAGTGCTGGCGACTGAATTAAAAGGTGACTGATTTAGAGACAAAGATCAATCGCTACCGGTTGACTGAATTGAGTAAGTGACTGAATTTGCACGTGATTGGCATATGTTGCAATCTTCTGCTGAATTAAGTAACTGAAATACTTAAAAACAATTAAACACATTAGAAAATACCTGTCACTTATAAAATAAGCATTCCTAATTCACCTTTTAAGAAGGAAAATCTTGTAAAGACTAAGGCTTTGGTAAATATATCAGCTAATTGTAAGTCAGTAGATATATATTCAAGTTGAATGTTACCTTTCTCCACATGATCCTTTAAGAAAGGATACCTTACATCAATATGTTTGGTCTTGGAATGCATGATAGGGTTCTGAGATACTGATATTGCTAATGTGTTGTCACAAAATATTGGACATTTTTCCTCCTTGAGCTCATTATCAACCAGTTATTGTTTCATCCAAAGTATTTGAGCACAGCAGCTTTCAGCAGCAATGTATTCAACTTCAGTTGTAGAGGTTGAGACTGAAGCTTGCTTCTTGCTAGCCCATGAGATCAGTCTGCTACCTAGGAATTGGCAAGTACCACTGGTACTCTTCCTATCTACTCTACAAGCTGCAAAGTTAGCATCTGAATATCCAATTAAATTGAAAGAAGAATATTTGGGATACCAGATACCAAGCTTTTCAGTGCTGATGAGATATCGAATTATTCTCTTGATTGCTATCTCATGTGACTCCTTGGGATCTGCTTGAAAACGAGCATAAACGCACACATCAAACATAATATCTGGCCTAGAGGAAGTTAGATATAATAAAGAACCAATCATACATGTCACATCCCCATTTGAGCTCATACGTGGAACCCCAAATGGAGACGTGAAACACATACATCATAACTAACATGCACATATATAAGAGCTAAACCAGCTTGACACAAACACAAGATAACTAAACAGTCATAACATGCCATTATCACAATAGTTTGGAGCCACACGAGCTCACAAAACACAACTGTAAACAACAACCTCAACGAGCAAACGAGCTCGGAGTCAACTGAGATAAACAAAGTCACACAGGCAACATGTCATATATATAATGTCACGACACCACGTATCGGCACAAAAGGAAGTAACGAGTAACATATACACATCAAGTTACTACTACCTAAAATAGAGTTTACATAACTCTATCATCTATCGTCGTCACCGAGTACATATGTACAACAAGTAAAAGTAACTACCTCAAAAGTTCACCACATGCACCCACTTACTGTACCAGTCTCACCGATCAGAACCTCCTGGGTTCTTGCAAACTAAGGAAAAATAAAAGAAAAGGATGAGGTGAGTCAAAGACTCAGTAAGTTACTACCATGCAACTACATAACATGCTGGCATGTTGAGCTGTAAAACAATAAATCATATTGCATAATAAATAATAATAACATGCTTCTGTATTACTGTAACACATATTCAACTATATAAGAACAACTGGATAAACACCTTTAAAAGGATACGGTGTCGAGGTACACCTCCAATAACATCCAACCTTATCACTTCTTCTATATCATGTGCTGAAGCAATAACTGAATAACTGCCTTTCTAGAAGTGTACGCGCGAATGACAATCGTTTCCCCTAGTCTCGTACGACCTAGGTTTATGACGTCGAGCAAACACTTCGGCTAGCAAGAAGTGTGCCTCCCCTACTGGGGCCAACAGCGGGGCGAAGGCCGAGCATATGGTCCAACGACGGTTAATACTAGCCCCTGCCCTCGTGAGTCACCGGTGGTTCATACACCCCTTGAACTGGTTTACCAGCTGGTTATGACTTATTGAACATTGACACTTATCACAATATTGTTTTACAACTAACTGGTTCACAAGTATCAATTGCTTTCTTCTTTAAAAACTATTTAGTTTGTTCAGGGTAATGTGGGTATGAGTGGAGGTTTTGCAGAATGTTGAGTTTGAAATGGGGGGTGGGGAGGGAGTACGATTTTGCCGATGCCGTGAAATGGGTTCGTTTAAGGTTGGTGTATGAGAAATAGGGGTGGGTGTTGTAGGTTCACTTAAGGTATATAGTAAGGCTAGAGGGGGTGAATAGCCTTATAAAATCTTTTTGTACATTTTAAAACCTTTTAAAACTTTCACAACAGAAAATCCATTTTAATGAGATCAATCAATTGATTAGTTGCTAACTAAAGCTTATGAACAATTTAGATGAACTGAGTGCTTTTATGTAGCAAAGGCTAACTAAAGCTTTAATGAATTGCTTAAAGCTTTGGTCAGTTTGGTCAATTGAACAAGCAGTAAATGAACACATGTTAGGAATATGCCTGTAAATCAGCTGATATATATGTATGCATATTCTAACACGGTGATTTGCTTGTTCCCATTACAACGCATGTTTCACAAGTGGCTAAAGGGCGCGTCCGGTTAGTGTGGCGGCTTGTTGAAACAATGCATAGGTCATTAGACTAGGAAGTCTTTGTACATATCCGAGTCTTTGTCCTACCAAAGTGATGACAAACTTTCATATGGATTAGCTCTTCAATTGCCGGTGACGTGACCATCGGCAAATGTCTCACTAGACATGTCCTTTAGCTATGCCTAATAGCCATCTCTACATCGCAGTTCTACATCGGCGGATCCCCGTATCCGCCAAAGCACTTCATCGAACAACCGAGAAACTATTTATTCAAGAGGAACATCATGACCATCGGCCATTTCTACATCGCGGTTCTATAATGGCGGATCTCGAATCGGCCAAATCCTCATCGAGCAAGCCGAGAAACCGTAAGATCACGAGAAACATCGGTCGTTACTCAAACGCACTACAAGTCAAAATAGATCCGTTGTAAGATCTGTCTGACAAATCCAAGATACGCATCGATGTCTGCGCCTTCACGTTTATCCAATAGACATTTCCTCTTCTGTACAGTGTTTGCGGTCTTCAAAGCTTCATTTCCAGAAAAGGCCAAGCACTGGACGCTGCACTACAGTCAAAGCAATGATACGTCCACATCAATCACCGCATCCAGGCTAAGCTCGACACGTCCAAATCGATCGGCTGTCTCACGGACCATCTTCAAGACTTAAACCTAGCGAAGGTCTTTGCCCAACAAATCCAAAGATGTACTCTACATTATGAGATTCGATCACCAACGGGCATAAATCTATTCAATACACCAACGGTCACCTCTTCTTCTCCAGCTATATAAGAAGACTCTCATCCTCATTTCCAAAGAGCACAAGAGAGAGAGCACAAGCACTAGAACACACAAACTGTGTATGCTTATGCTTGAGAAAGGTTGTGGTATTGATCTTCATTTCTTCAATCCAGAACCACTCCTTTAGAGTGAGAAATCACAAGTGTAAGAACAAACACTTTGTGAGAGAGAGAGAGAAGAAAATCCAAAGCGAGAAGCTCGCTGATCAACAACCTCGTTGTTGATTTGAGTTCTTCTTCCTTCGAAGAACTCGGTCTCTTCGATGGCCTCAACTTCATCATCCAAGAAAGAGACCAAGTATCTTACGATCGTTGAAGCCAGATCAAGCTTGAAGATGTCCGATGAAGAGCCAGAACTTACATGTCCAGATTGCATTCATATCGGCAGACTTATACTACATTATAAGCTGTGCCGATTGTGCAATAAGTTGTCATCATTGTTGGTCGAGTGCTTAGCACTCAGTTGTTCAAATACTAGCTATTTGAACAACTCCTAATATTCTCTTCTCACAACAAATATATCAAGTTGAAACTACAGGAAGATGTCTTAATAAATATTAAGTACATCTTCTAATGTATTTTCGATATATTTGATTTCGCTTTCTTCATTTCTCCTTCTTTTTCCTAAGGAGATTGCTAGGATAGAGAGTCTAGGTTGATGTACTAAGCATGTTTGCCTTTGAGCAAACCTCTGCTGAATTTTAATATAATATATATGTTTGTTACATTCAGCCTTGATTTCTCTTTCTTGTATAATTTGCCTTATCATGTGCAATCTGTTTAAGGAAAGTAAATGATGCATCTAATACAGATTATAGTCAACTGTCAAGTTCTCTTTCATATCAAATCTTTACAGTTACTTTAATCTAAATCGTTTGACTTATCTTTGTTTGTTCTTCCGGCTCAAACTCATTTCCATCGCTAAGTTCAACATATATCTTCCAACCGCATGTTTCATATCTGGCGATTCGAATGTCCATGATCTACATCTGCGATCTAGGATGTCCTATGTTTCTAACTTCGGCTAGCGATACGATAAGGAAGATGATAAACTTGTATTAATCATTTCATCTACTCCTCAATTTTTAAATGTTAAAAATTGGATGAAATTTTTATTACATAGAGTATAGGCTATTCACCCCCCCCTCTAGCCTATACACTGAGCAACCCTCGGACCCAACAACACACGATATAAAGTGGTTTACAGTATGAAAACTACTACGTCCATTACCAAGTCGGTCAAACTTGGATTTTTAAAGTGCACTAATATTAATAATCTAGATGATCACTAACGGATCAATGTACAACAAGGACAAGTGATTTATGGAGATTGAATATTATAAGGAACAAATCAATCTCGTGTGTTACAATCAATGATCTCTCAATAACTAAGTAGTTGGGAGAGATTAACACAATGATTGAACAAAAGGCAGATACAAAGATTTAAAAATAAAACAATAAAAATTCTGAGTAAATGCGCTTTAAATGAAACTTCAAAGACTCTTGAAGTTTTATGATTGCTTGACTGCTTCGAAAGTTGTGGTTGGGTCTGGTCACCGTTCTTCAATACTCCTTCGACTTTAAATAGGCAGAGCTAGGAAAGTTGCCATTGGACACATTTGAAAATGTTTGACGTTATGCAGAGCAGGTTAAACAAGGTGAACCACTATTCCTTGAGCTTTGTGTTATCACAGAAGATGTATGTTGAACCTGTCATTTCATTTTAAAATAAAGCAAAAAGCTAGGAATAGAAAGTGTGTAAAAGTACTCATTAAATGTAGTGCAAAAAGCATGTTTGAAAACAAGATATGCTAATTACTGACACAAATTCAAAATAACTACGAAAGCTTATAAAGAAAGCTTCTGTTTGAGAATTAGTAGACCTTAAAGAGATAAGACAAGGATACATATCATGCCATTTTATCAGTGACTTAGAAAATATTTAAGTCTTTATTAGTCACTATACATTGGCTGATACACTTGACTGATATACAAGAGTTCATAAGTCAACAGCCAACATGGAATGGCTGGTCATGTGATCAATCATCCTTGATAAACAAGAATGACTGATCACTTATAATCAGTGATTGTACATTAGTCATCAACCAGTTAGGAATGACTGATCATTTGATCAGCCATCTTTGGTTAGAAGGATGGTTGGACACTTGATTGGCCAACAAATATAAGGCATGGCTAATGGATTCAAAAATAATAGATTCAAAAAAAGATAGAATGATTTTAAGTAAATCATGGGAAGGACTAACATGTGTGATGATATTGAGTGGGTCTATTAAGAAAGAAAGAGTGAATTAATTGAGAGGAGTAAAATAGAAAATGTAGGGGTGATGTATTTAGTAATTAGGTTGGTGTGAAATTATTATATTGTGTGTATTGAGAAAATGAGTGTATTTAGAGAAAAATGAGGTGTTAATAGCCTCACCTAAGTGTAAACCCTAAATTACAATTTTAGGCCTAAAAGAAAAGCACAAAAAACAACTGATGACTAGGGGTGTAAATTCGAATCGCCGAACCGCAAAATCGAACCGAACCAAACCAAACCGAGCGGTTTGGTTTGGTTTTAGACTAGGGTGGTTTGATCACGGCTTGGAAATTTTATAAACCGATTCGTTCGGTAGGATTTGTGGTTTTAGGGGTAAAACCGAACCAAATCAAATCGTTACACACACACACACACACACACACACATATATATATATAGTATTCTTGTTATTAATAATCATTAGATTTGTCTTTAAAATTTTGTACCGAGATTTAGAAAATTCAAAAATAAAAATGGTAATCGCACGCCTTGTTCTCTCAATTCTCTCTCTCTTTGTTTCTCTCATCTCAACGCAATGTCGCGTCTCACCATTAGTCCGTCATTGTCTCTCTCGTCTCACCGGCGCTCTCTCCCTTTCACTTTTCGACATTATTTCTCACATCTTATAGAACCAAAATTTTCTCTCATTCATCATAAGATATCTCTCGACCTTACAAAATTAGTCTCAACTTTCTTCATTTTTTTCAATATTTGAAAATTGACCTTGTCTTTTTCTTTTTCAATATCTCTTCAGTAGTTCTGAAAAAATAATTAATCAAAAAATAAATTACTTTGAACTATAAAATCAAACCAAATGGTTTGGTTCGGTTTAAAAAAATGGTACCGTTAAGAGCCATTTCGTCTCATAATTTTAGCATAAATCAAACAAAATCGAACCATTTGCGTGTGGAGAGAGACATAAATCAAACAAAATCGAACCATTTACGTGTGGAGAGAGACATTCGTAATTCCCCAAACTGTCTTGACTTGACTCAAATTAATGTACGTGTGAGCATACTGAACACGTGACATGGAAGCCGCACTCACTAGCTCTAATGCGTTCCAGGCTTCCAGCCCTTCACCCAAATACTGTGAAGAGTGAAGACTAAACCCTAATTCCTCTCCCCTCTTCCCGCCTTCATATTTGATTGATGAACGAACAAACGAACAAACAAACAAACTAGTCCTAATTCATTAGCTTCAAGAGATGGATCCATCGGACGGCGGTGACTCCGTGATGAAGGACAAGGCGGAGGCGTTACAGGGCTTCACGGCGGGGCCGTTACCGTCGTCTATTGCCAAGATTTCCGGTTCTTCTAGAGGTATCCCTATCGAGAAAGACTTTCATTTTTACTACAACTTTGATGAATTTAAGCTCCCAATTACTCAAATCTCTAGTAATTCTCAATCCATGCTTGAATCAATCGGCTCATCCGCCGAGCAGTTGTGGTCGAAAGATATGGCGTTTCCTGATGATAATGACGATGCGTATGATTGGCTTGTGAATGTTAACGATGAGGTGTTTGAGAGGTTTGATGTTTCGGTCGATGAGTTTAAGAAATTGAGGAAGAAGGAGGAGGAGACGGGTGTTAGAGTGATGGGTTTGGTTGATGATGATTCCGAAAATGGGTTTCAGTTAGTGTATGGAAAGAAGAAGAAATCTGCGGTTGAAAAAGATTTTACTGCTGCAGCGGGTGTGGGAGTGAAGGTTGCTTCTAGGGATAGTAAAACGATGGGGACAAAGCTGAAAGTGCCGTTTCATATACCGTCGATTCCGCGGCCACAAGATGAGTATAAGATACTGGTTAATAATGCGAACCAGCCTTTCGAGCATGTTTGGTTGCAGAGGAGTGAGGATGGTTCCAGGTTCATACATCCACTGGTTAGTTTATTGTTTTTCTTATTTGTGATGAATTTTGCCTGTTTTAGCGTTATAGTCGTTGTCCAACTAGTTCGTTCATTGAAAGTTAAAGACTCCATTGTTAGAATATTTCTCCTTATAATCATTAGAACTGTGTTTTCACAATGTCTCTCCATATATTTTATGATGACTAGAGGACTTTGAGGTGTCATCTGAAGGTTTTTGTTACTTAGAAGTTAAGATACAGTATGTCTAAAGGTCCATCATGGAGGTTCCCTGCTGTTGAGTTTTTGACAATAATTGGGGTATTCGAATTGGACTTCTCTTGAGGATTGACATAGAAGAAGTTCAGTCTTCTAGTTGATAGATGCTCATCATGGTTGTTGTGGAGCCAAGTGTTGGGAAATAGATATTCCTTGAATGGAGAGGGGAAGGGAGCTGTTTGGAGAGTTTTGGAGGTTATGGGGAGCAGTGGCGGAGCCAGGAGTTTTCTTCCTTGTGGACACAATTAAGTCAGTAGTGTAACTTCACAAAATATTAGCGTAGGGCTACATAGTGATATAGATATACTTGAAACAACACTACACATTTAACAATAAACATATATAGGCCCCTCGCCAAGCAACACTTGAATAAAAGCATAAAATACAGAACTTGAATGATAAACTTGACCAGGATAAAAACATGGAATATTACAAGTAGCAATAATATGATACTTGTTGGAAAAAAATAAAAATTCTCTGTGGTCTATGTGCTGTGTGCGTGATGAACAGAGAGACAATGACTGCATAAGTGACGACTCAAAGGGAGTTTACTTCATCAAGTTCCAGTTTCAACATCTTGATTATTTTGCTCAATCCCAATTTTTCCCAACTATCATTATATGGGAGAGATTTTGAGAGAAAGGTTAATCAGTGGAATACATTATAGGTTGAAGTGTGGAGATATGTTTCTTTAATCTCGAGTCATGAGTATTGACACTGGATTGATTTTGAAATTGTGAAAACCCTAGAGAATAAAGCAAAGGGGAAGGGAGTACATGCAGTCTGAAGATTTCCCCATATGCATACTCAATAAGCTTCAACGATTGGTGGGTTTTGCTCCAAAGTTTCATCCTGCTCCCTTCAACTATGAAACCTTCTATTAATACTGTTTCTTTTTTCAAAATCTCATTGGGTGCATTGCATATACTTCCCCGTAAATATCTTGAAAACTTATCAATAAATATATTTCTCTAAAATCTCACTGGGGGACACATCCTCCATGTGCCCCTTAGGGGCTCTGCTATTGGTGGGGAGGGAGGTAGGCTCTAAGAGGATATATTTTCAACATGGAGCATTAAATGTCTATTATTTTTTATATATGTGTAATTGTATCTAAACTCCACTAGTTGTTTCTATTCAAGCCGTTCTCATTATTTTTCTAGTTACTTGTGCGGTTGACTGCAGGAGTGCTGCTGGTGAACTATCTGTATTTTATACTCCCTCCGTCCTTAAATTATTGTCTTCCTTTCCTTTTTCGTCCGTCCCAAAATAATTGTCTTGTTTGAAACTTTCCTTTTTAGAACATCACTTTTACTATTTTACCCTTACTTTTTCTTCCTACTTTAATTATGGGCCACATACACATGGGCATTAAAGGAAACAACACACTTTTTCAATACTATTCTAATATTAATAATCAAGTCAATTGAGTTTTCTTAATCCGTGTGCCGGGTCAACCCAGACAATAATTTAGGGACGGAGGGAGTAATATTTTTCTATAACTATCTTGTTGATTTTGGTCTGAGAGACACCCTTTTATTGGGTTTATCTTTAGAACTGGAATCAACTTAACATGGACCTGTTAAATGCACTTTGTGCTACAATCTCAACTTATCACACAGTATATTATTTTATATTGCAAAGTCAAAATGGTCCTTCAGGCAGTTTTTGTAACACAAATATACATTTATTTATAGGGAGAGCCTATTTCCACAATGAAATTGCTTATCCACTACATTCAATTATATTACTTTAAGTTAATTCATCCAAAGAGAAAACTACCCTTTCAAATCCACCCACTTGAAGGATACATTATATTTTATAAATGATCTTCTAACACTAACTTTTATTTCTTCTTTTTTCAATCTAACCAATTATTTGTGCAATTATTTTTATTTCTTTTCATGTTTCTTTGAAGTTACACACACACACACACACACACAAACTCAGTTTTGCTTGTAATTGCACTTAGTGTTTTTAGTTCTTGTTTCCACAAGAATGCTATGATACAATTATCAAATTACGTATCAAAAATACGTTTTTTTGGTATTTTTAAGGTATTTTTTTCTCTTCATGTTTCCCTTAAGAGTCATATTTAATTGTTTATGCTCATATCTAGAGTCGTGTTTTGTGGCAAAACAAAAAAGAAGAAAAAGAAAAGAATGACATTGTGTTATCTACAAAAATTGAAGAAAATATTTTATAATTAAGAATTTGATTGCTTAATTACTACTCCCTCTGCCCCCCGCGCCCCAAAAAAAAAAATTTCATTTGGTAAACTTTTTAAAATTGTAGTTTTACTTGTGTGTGCCTCCTTTAAATTGTAGTAAAATTAAATCCTTTTTTAGAAATGGATATTCTTGGGACAAACCAAAAACGAAAGTGAGACTGTTTTTTTTTAGACGAGGGAGTGTTAGATTTGAACAATAGTGTTCTTACAAAAATAACAATAACAAAAGCATGTATAACTTGCAAAATTTTAGTAGTGCCTTTTTTTGGTATAAGTGTCAATGCAGTGTCAATGATATATAATAAAGACTTCAATATTCATATATATATATATATATTTTTTTCTATTCATGATGATATCAAATGAAGTACTATATGCTAATTGAATTTATGATTAGATTGAAAAATGAAGCAAAAGGTAGCGTTAAAAGCTAATTTATAAAATAGAGTGTACCATTTGGGTAGGTGAATGCTTAAAGGGTGTATATATATATATATATATATATATTTATTTATAATCTGCTTGTGGGTACTAATCACATGTTTCACTTTAATATTTTTTGCTTGGAGACGGTGCCATTAATTTCAAACCCATCCCCTTATGGTTGTAAATCAGAAACTTTCATAACGGCTCCATGTTGTGTCCTACCTTCTGTCATGATTTACAAAATAATACTCTCTCCATTCCTAAAAAAGAGTTCAGTTTGACTCCCAACAAACAAATTAAGAAAAGTTAATTGACCCAATTATAAATGTTGGGATGCTGTGTATTTTCCAATGATGTCCATGTGATCATGGCACCCGTCATTTTAAGTAGCAAGCAAATAAAGGCTAAAATGGTATTAGTGGCATTCGGAAAAGGAAAGATTACAAAGTGGACACATCTTTTGGAACAACCTAAAAAGGAATAATGGACTCTTTTTTAGGAACGGAGGGACTAACAGTTTTTTGATAGAAAAAGAATCTTTTATTAAGAAGAAAGAATATACGACAAAGTGGAATAGGAGTTCAAATAACAAGCACAGTGGAAACCTAAAAATGATGACGAAAACCTTTGGAGCAGGAGCACTTGGATGAATTTTTAGGAACGGAGGAAGTTACTGATTTTGGATAGAAAAAGAAGTTTCTATTAAGAAGAAAGAATATATGATAAAGTGGAATAGAAGTCCACCTAACAAATGCAGTGGAAACCCATAAATGATAAAGAAAACCTTTTGAGCACTTGAATGGCAAGAACCGATAAAAGTATAATAACAAATGGTACGATGTGTTGATGGCCAAATAAATGCCTTCGTTTTATTATTTTCTAATACTATCTTTTATATTGAAAATTGACAACTCGCTATTATTCCTCACTCAGCTCATTGAACAAATCACTTGTCATCATTTAAATATTCATTGAACCTCAAGTCCAAAATGAGCTATAATTTCATCTTTAAAGGATTTTGAAGGGAGATGTTCTTGTGGGTTGTATAGTCTTTGGTATGTTTTGGTGTTTATGGATGGAGAGAAATGCCAGAATCTCCCATAATCAGTTCCTTCCTTACTGCTCCCAAGGGAGAGGTTGCTTTTCAGCCCTCCTTGTGGGCCTCAACCTTGGGGGCTTTTAGAGGCCTGGCGTTATTAGACTTGCGTAGTGATTCACATCTTTATTAGCCCTAGCGTTGTATCTGTTTATGGTGCCACCTTGTTTCTTTTTTTCCTTTCCCTTTTGATTGGTGGACATCTCCTCCTTGTGTCCGTCTTTTTCTCAATTAATACAATGTTTTAGAAAAACAATAAAATAGAAAAGTAATCTATCCCCGCGCTTGAGTAAAATACTAGCTTCACCTTAAAATGGTGGATGTCCATGGACATGCTTGATTATAGTTGGAAGATTGTGTTTTTGATGCCTTATGTATTTCCTACATTTCCTTCTGATTTATGTGCTGCAGGGATCTAATAGACACTTTACAAGCTATGATTCCTTACATAGATGATTGATTGCTTATGGTATGTGATGCTTGCTTATTTGCTTGTTTGAAATGACTTGGTTTGTGTTGCTTTCTTGCTTAAATAACTTACTGTAAGTCATTTTCTTCTTTCTTTATGCTTAGAACTTTCATTTGTTAATGTCAAATATTAAATCTTATACTGCTATGTACCTTTTATCTTATTCGATGTATACAGGAGAAATTTTCATATCTGGACTTTGTTGATAAAAATATTCAAAATGTTGAGCCTGTAAAACCGCCTCCGGTGGAGTCTACATCATTGAAGCTTGTGGAGGAAGTTAAAGATTTGAAGGAGTTATCTGCCAAGTTGCAGGGTGTCGACGAATTTGCGGTAATTTTAATTGGTGGTGATATGCTTTGATCAATAGATTTATTGGCCTATGCTTCAAAATTCATGATTTCAGTTTTGTACTTTTTCTGCTGTAATAAGGATGTTAGGCCAGATCATTTTTTTTCTATCGTTGTTAAGACAATGAAATCTGATCAAATAATAAAAAAGAAAGCAATATAAGTGGAATTTTTGGTCATGTAGTTATCATTAGCCTAAAGAAGAGAAATCAAGATTGTCCTGGAGTACATGGTAATTTCCAGAATTGATGGCCTATTGTGCTTATGGATATCAACTGTGGTGTATGCCACATCTTAACTTGAATTTGCTATGAATTGTGAGAAAAGTAGTGCACGCTTTCTATGTACGCGTGCATGTGGTTTGCATGTGGTGTAGTCTCATCTTAACTTGAAATTGCTATGAATACCGAAGAAAAGTATTTTGTGAATGCTCTGTAGTCTATACACAATCCTATACACACACGCATGTATGTATGTGAATGATGTCAGTTCCTGCTTGAATGTGCTCTAGTTAGGAACTTAGGATACGAATTGATACTGCTGGATATGTAGCCTTGCCCCTTGGCTTAGGCAAATATTTTAAAAATGAAATGAATTGGATACTTGAAGGATATATATGAGGCTTTCTGAAATCAAATGCTAATTTACAAAATTGGACCCTGAAATATATCCTAATCTTGCATAGCGTCTGAAAATCAAAAACCTATTACTTAGATTCCAATCCAAAATACGATGCTGACCATGACCATATAATCTGAACACGAGAATTTAACTTCATGTATTGTACCCCTTGCAATGTAGCTTATAAGAAATGTTGGTACTTGAATTCTTATTAGGTATGAGTTGTATGACATTTTTCTGTTATTATTGTCCCACTTCCCCAAATGTGTTTGGATGGTGAACTGAATGTGATGCATTCTTACCATCATTAGCGTGTATCTCTTAATCCACTTTGACGTGTATTTATGGTCCTGTTTATTACAATATATTCCTTTCATGTCTTCTGATCTTCTTTGTGGGCCAGGGCCATGCAATTGGTCCTTGGTCTTCGTTTGAAATGTCTATCAATAGTGCAATATGTACTTCCCACTAATACTATGTTTGATTTACCATTTTTATGTTGGTTCTGCTCTCGTGTAGGTCGATTTGGAACATAACTCCTATCGATCTTTTCAAGGATTGACCTGCCTGATGCAAATATCAACTAGGACGGAAGATTTTATTATAGATACACTGAAGCTCCGCATTCACATTGGTCCGTATCTTAGAGAAGTTTTCAAAGATCCAAATAAGAAAAAGGTAAAGCTCTTGCATGTTAAGCATTTCTCACATTGCACCAGATTTACATAATCATGATGACTACAATTAATTAGGTCATGCATGGAGCAGATCGAGATGTAATATGGCTGCAGCGGGACTTTGGCATATATATTTGCAATATGTTCGACACTGGACAGGTTCTCTTTCAGACCACCACTATTTGGACAATGCTCTTCATCTAAGGCTAACAAGTTCTTGTTGTATTCTGACTACATGGACTAATTTTTGTAGATTTATTGGTGAAATGTCATTGATAAGAGAGTAGTTCATTTATTTTCTTTTAGCATCTATGGAACCACTTTAACTTGTCAATTGATCTTGCTCCCTTGTTTTGTAATATTTGTGTTTGATTTTCTCTGACGTAGTTGAGACATTGCTGAGGTCCATGTAATATTTGTTTTTGGCATATAATATGAGACCAGGGTTGGCAAAGGGTTAGTGTTACAAACTGGGGTCTGGGTTCAACATAATAAAACTGGGGGTTGTCTCTAATTAAATTTGATCATTGTGGAGTGGTAGAGACAATGAAACTCGTACCTGCATTTGCGACCTTCACCCTAGACACAAGCATAACACAGTAGCAGATGTGATTTTATTGTTTTGAAGCATTCATGTTCAGAGACTAGGTATATTGGATGTTGCAACACATGTTTTTCCTGTGACTATTTATAAAAAAAATATGTTTTTCCTGTGACTTTGGCGCATTTTAATAAATAGATCAGCTGATGTAGGTGGACTGTAGAACTATGATCCTCGGCGGGATATCCTGAAAATGTAAGACAACCAGTGGGGACTGGATTAGGGCATCAAAAGAAAAAGAAGAGTGGTTTAGTATAGGAGTACAGACTGAGCAAGACTAAATTGGTTCAAGCTCAAAACATTTTTGCTTTGGCATGGAATCACGAGAAGATGTTTGCATGACATCGGCCACATCCTGTTGGAGCGATTGGAGTTTGTCACCAATTACAAACCTCACCTCTCTTCCTTGGCTATACCTGATGATGAATCTACCCTTGACAAACAAATAGGCATCCTGAATCTTCTAGGGCAGCATACTGGAAGATTAGAGAGGAACTGAGAGCAGGGAGTGCTCTTTTTCGGAAGATGGCTAACAGACTTGAGGCTGCATTGTTTTCTTGATAAATAAGGGTAATATTTTCTGTTGGCCTAGAGAATGTTTAACATGGACCACCTCTTACCAATGGTACCAAACATAGGAGATATGGAAAACATTCTTTGGAAGTCATTTCCATGAAATAAACAGAGTGTTAGCCTTATTAGATTTTCTGATAAAAAGTCTTATAACTTTTTCCCCCCTTGAGCCTGTTGTTTAGTTTTAGTAATCTTTTCCTCTTCATCCCGGTTAAAAATGCAGATCAGATAATCTGCACATAGGTTGTGGCTTCTTTTTCGAATTCACTCACTTCTGACATGCAAACTTGAAGCAGAAGTAACGATATTGCTTTTCACTTGGGGATACTCTAAATGTTCACCTTACAGTTTTTAAATTTTTATTTTTATTTTCCCTGTTACACGTCCTTAGTTTTATCTCCTTAGATTTGCTCTGTGGTTATTCAATTTCTTCTACTTTGAGGAAGGTGTTCGTAAGAATTGCTTCTGGTTGCTCTTACATGCTAAAGAATTACTATTGTTCCAATTCTAAGATGATTGTCATTAAAGCTCTACATTGTTGGCATGGAATCGAGTTGACTGTGCTTTTTAATCCTTAGGCCTCAAGAGTACTGAAATTGGAGAGAAATTCTCTGGAGCATCTGCTGCATCATTTTTGTGGAGTTAAAGCTAACAAAGAGTATGTTCGGTTTCTTACCCAGTTGCAATGGACCAAGAAACATATGTTTCTACTTCTCACTAAGGGAAATATCTTAACTTTCTGTCTAACCCTCCTACCCATAAATATTATTGACCAAAGACAACTATTTGCAGATATCAGAATGCAGATTGGCGAGTACGGCCACTTCCGGATGAGATGGTCAGGTAGATGTGATATCTGAACGTTGTCAATCTTGTTTTATGTGTTCCAGGTTAACTTCTTCTGTGATAGTCCATTTGCTCTTTCATCTTTTCTACATTCAGTTTGCAGCATGAGGTTCTCTTCAAACTCAGGAACCTGTTAGTCTTATTTGGATAGTAGTTAGGCATGATTCAAAGACCTAGTTTGTTTACTCGGTATTGTTATTAGACTTGGTTTTGCATAATACACAATAATATGCTATTCAAAAGGGTGGAAAGAACATTAAAGTTAACCAACAAAAAGGGACATTGAATTGGCGTAAATTTGCCATCTAGTGCGTAGATCATAGTTCAAGAGATAATATATGCATATACGAATCTTATGTAGTATGGCAAAGATTATCTATTATAAACTGAAATGTATGTTTAGCATGGTTTAAGAAAAAGGGGTTTACTTGACGTGTCAGCCATTGATAGGTTTGAGCCCTTTAATACCACTATCAAATGATATATTGGTCATAATGAAAATCACTAGCATAAGGCCGTCACATATTTGCAAAGATCTGCAGCACTATTTTTTTCAGCAGATGTAACTGTTGTCTTTTGCAATTGCTCCCTTCTCGAAACAATCATTCATTACTTGATCTCCAAGATTCAGGATGAAATTTTCATATTTCTGGCCTTGGAAGAGATTAATACTTCAGATCTGCAATAAGTTGTAGTCCTGAGTACTGCAAGATTGATTGGAAGACTTCACATTGGATCTGTAACACTCCAAGATCGAACGATCCTCTTTGTTTCATAACATGCCAAAAAGTCCTGGTACTGCTCTCTCCCCACTCCCCGACCTATAAAGGATTGTACCAATGAAGAATACCCAATGGAACGAGATGGTGGGGGTTTGGATTATTTGCTTGGTCTTCTGGGTCCTTTTTTATGTTTTTAAAAATCTTTCCAGTTTTGACCCATTTGAATTGTGGAAAGTTAAATGATCTATCACTTCTTCTGGAGAGCTATTAGTGTGACCAGTTGAACCACTTGGTGCAATAATAAATTACTATTTACACTATTTCATAGACATCACTTGATTGTTTCCAGTTAAGAGCATAGAACTGTCAGACCGTAAGTCCTGTGGCAGTAATTGCTCCTTCAAAAGAAATGCACTTGGGTTCACCTCTTCAGTCCTTATATTTGTTTTACTGTTGGAAATAGGAATATGGTGCAGTTTTGGGAGGATTACTGAGCGGGGACAACTCGTTTTTACATATTCTTTCCTTGACTATTTAAACTTTCTTCTCTCCTGATGTTCCTATTGGTCGTTTTCTTGTCAGGGGGGGCAAACTTGCACTTCTTCTAGAATCTCAATGATAGGGATTCTGAGGATGTGACCTTCTTGCTTGTTTAACTTCTTTCCTACCACCTCTCAAATCAGCCCGATCGTAGTTCTCGGCATCTTGGGTCTAGTGGCATTTTTGGTCTTTCATGATGAAGTTTACTCGTCCTCGTGCTCCTCCTCTCTTCTTCATGATCTAAGGTTTGTCATAAACGAAGGCGTCTCCCTGGTATTAGTGCTCATCGAAATACCAATGATTGGAGACAGAGGCAGAGGTCCTAGAAGGCCATTTCACCGCATATATGTCATGTGCCGGAATGAAAGCACACTAAATTTGATTTTTGCGGTAACTTTGGGTTTGACCCTTGCTAAGTGGAGGCAGTTCTCGGCGATTTTAGAGAATTCAGGGCTAGGAAGGATGTGAAAGTTTTGGGTGCTATGCGCGGTTTTTGGTACTTTATGGTGCCATGTATAAAGATTGATGGGAGAGTCGAGATCAGGCACTTACAAAATCCTTTATTCCTGTGGTCAATACTTCAGCTCAATAAAGCGATTTGATCAAGTAATTTGAAACTCTTTCGGGTTCATTCCACTTGTCCAGTCTGAACTGACCAGTCTTATAATTCAATTTTCTGTTTGGTTCAGATTATTTGTAATTGTTTCTTGTTATATGCAGTTCGTTCATTTCTGTGAGGCAGGGCATTGTTTGCTTTATATACATTTATGGTGCAGTTTCTCTTCTGCTGAGATTTACGTTCATGACATGCTATTCATTTGTTTATTATACATTTATGGTGCAGTTTCTCTTCTGCTGAGATTTACGTTCATGACATGCTATTCATTTGTTTATTATCTTTGTTGGTAGATATGCCAGAGAAGATACACATTATTTGTTATATATATATGATCTCATGAAAGTGAGCCTGCTTTCGTCAACAACCGAGCCTGAATCTGAGCCACCTCTTGTAGAGGTATGCTTCAATGTTTTCTTCTTTTTAATATTTACAAACCTTGTGCGTAATTCTTAACAACCATAATTTCAGATTTTTCTGAAAAATAGATTCCTAACTCTCAAAATTAAATCACAAATTTGGAAACATTAACCCAACCATGTGGATCTATTTTTCTAAAAAACTGATCCTGGTTTTGGCACAATTGCTTTAAAGAAATCTTAGAATCAACTTTTTACTGCGTTCACTTGAGAAATAAATTTTTTCTTGGGTTAGGATCAGATGCATATCCCAGTTGTGTCTACTTAGGAGATAGGATTAGAAGTTAGGTTTGAATCCAATTTTACTTCTATTTGTCCCATTACTTAACTCAAACACAAGTACAGTAACAAAATCTGATTGAAATCATTGGTTCAAATACCAAAAGGAATGCAATTGTTAAAGGTAACCACATTTATTGGATAGAAATTCCAAAATATGTATTATACCGTATCAATGCTGGATAGAAATGTAAAATACAAATACAGAAAATCACAAACAACCAAGATTTTTCTATCTGCATACCAGTGGCTGGATCAGGAGTTACCACCTTAGGGTGGGGGCGCAATAGGTATACAGTCCAAGTAAATAATTACAGAAATAGCCTTATGGGTGCCGTAGCTTAATGGTTGAAGTAAAATGAGGGAGTGTGGTGAAGTATAACCCACATGTCCCAGGTCTATTCCCGCAGGTTACATTTCCAGCTTTGCCTGGATTTTTTTGGTTAGTGGTTGTTGATGGGGCCCCCGGGGGTTTTAGATCTATTGTGGGTCCAATGTGGCCCTATTGTGGTTGCTCTTACTCCTTGGTTATCAAAAATAATAATAATAATAATAATAATAAATTAAAAAATATTTAAAATTTTATTAATTTATGCTAAACTTAAGGTTTTTGTGAAAAGTTCAATAAAAATAGTCATTTTTAAAGATATTCATAGCCATATTTTGCAATGTTTAAGTAAAGTTATTTGATATAAAGAATTTTAGGGCTAAAGTTGATACGTATATTCTTTTGAGAGGGTCAAACTACTAATGTAATATTTTTATTCACACTTGCAAAGTGTGAAATTTAGTTTTAAAGCTTTGGGGTGGCTGTCGGCCCTTTCCCATCCCCCTCTCTCCGCCATTGGTGGATAAAAGAAAAAATCCTTTATTGGATACAAAAAGTGATTGCAGATACAGAACTGCATATGTAGGTAATACTATATGATATATTTTCTTTACACCATTAAATTGGAAATCCTACTCTTCCATATTGCATGTCTTATCTTTCCCTTATTCTTTTATCATATCGGTGCTTTATTTGGGGTGTTTGTATGGGGCTCTGGCCAATTATAATTTTCACATGTTTAAACTTGGTTGGATAGGGGCATTTGTATGTCCCTTCGATTATCAGTAGGTATGCTACTGTTTTAAGTTAATTTTTGAGGTTAGACATCCTCTGAAATAGTTAGACCTTGAATCTTATCAAAGGTTTTGATGAGAAATTGAGAATGGTTCTAACAATACAATATTGTGGCCCAGGGATCACTTTTTGTAGGTTTTACTAATATTTCTTGGAAATCTTTGAAAAAAGTTTTCAGGCTATGCAGGCTTTGCTTAACATATCACATATGTTTTTAGTCAGTTCCACCAGTCAGTGGTTTGGTTTATATGCTTATGTGAGTTTTTGAAGGTATATGGCTATTTTGCAAATGCTGAATTACATTGACTGTAGCTAAAAACACATGAATTTTAGAGGGACCTTACCAAGCGGTTTTTTCTCGTCAGATTGCCTTCATTTGTCGTCTCCTATTTCCCGTGTTGCTTGAATCTCAGAATCCTGCAGTATTCTGACAAATTTTTTCAAGATTAAACATTTTCTATTTTTGGGAATAAAATGTGCAGGATTAACTCGAACCTGCAGAAAGGTTAACCCAAGCCTCTCCAACATTTTATTCCCAAAATGTGCTGGATTAACTCTAATAAAATTTTGGGAATTCGAGTTAATCCTGCACATTTTCTTCATTGTGGTTGGGCTAGCATGTCTGGAACCAGGTTGATTGGAGAGGCTTGGCTTTGTTCGAAGGCAAATTCTACCTTTCTGCAGGTTCAAGTTGGGGGTTCTGGTAGGACACTACCTCTCTGCAGGTGTGAGTTAGGGGTTTTGGTAGGGACCCTGATGCTAGTTTGCTGTGGAGCCGTGATTTGTTTGCTGTTCTCGGGTGCATTGGGACAGAGTTGTAGGATTTTGTCTCGGCCTCTTCTCTTGGTCATGGTAATATGGCGTCTCTTTGGGCGTTGGCTACTGGTGCCTTTAGGGGAGTACCTCTATCTGAGATTTGGTGGATTATCCTGCGGTACTTTTCTATTTGGTCTCCCTGTCTTTCTTTAGTTGTACTTTTGTTTTGTTCGGGTTTGATGGATTTCTTGCCCGTCTCATTGTTATCTTTTCTCACCAAAAAGACCTCTTGGAAGCTTATTCTACATCTTCCCATCAATATGCTAACCTGAGGCGTAGGAAAGCCACCAACCATCTCTGCTTGTTAGTTTTGCTTATAGGAGTCCCTGTCCATGAACGAGTGGGCTTCAACAGACTTTCACATCACCAAGCCCTTGTCGAACAACATAAACATTTGAAGCTTAGCTATTCTATTACAATTTACGCTACATGAGTACCCAAATAGAGAACATCATTTTAATATACTCCGAGGACAATTAGATTTGAAGTAACTCCTCCAAAATACTCGTGACTCTAGGCTATGGTTATCATAAATATGCATCCTTTTCCTTAGCTTATCTGGCCGTTTTCTGTTCCCATAAATTAATCCAAAATCTTTTGGCATTACTCCTGCTAATTGGTTTCACTAACAAGCTTGTAAATATTCAGGTTGGGCAGCTCAATTCGGGGCGTTTAATAGTATATGGTCCACGCTTGAGCAAAAGTTTTATGCTTGTTAGCTTATTGTATATAATGTTTATTACCCCTTATCCAACCGCCCTAAAATTATTTCAGAAAACAGTAAGAGGGACCAGCATTGATTGTTGTCTCCTTCCATAAGGTTATTAGTTCTGGAAAGAGTAGTCGCAGAGATTGGTTTTGCATTTTTTTTTAAACCCGGAGGGGATTTGGTATGAATTATGACCCATTTACACTTTGTCCCTGTAGAAACTCATCTCTTGGTGATTGCTTGCATTAACTTCACAACGGCTTAAAGTCATTGCCCTTGAATCATCTTTTGTTATTTCAGTATGGTCATCCTCGTCTTCTCCCTTTTTAAGAGTATTTTCAATCTGGGAAGGTTTGAAAATCATGAGAAAGATGGAAGTTGTTAAACCATATGTAGTTTGATACGTTCTATCTCTCATTTATTGTGCATACATTCGGATCTACATGATTGTAGATATTCTCTTGCAACTTGGTTTTGCAATGTCTCCATTTCGTTTCCGCTTGTTATCTACATTCTGTTTACCATGTTTCTTGCAATTGTTTTTGCTTGCAGGTGTACAAGCGCAGTTATGATATATGTATGCAGCTTTACGAGAAAGAAGTTCTGACAGATAGCTCATATCTTTACATATATGGGTACTGTATATGACTTCACCTGCATAACTTGTACAATCTTATGTTTACTCAAAAAATTTACTTGACTTGCATAACTTGTTCAACCTTGTGTTCACTCACATTAATATTTTTTTGCCTTTTTGATTCATTTATGTTATTATTGTTACTTCTTGGATTGCCTTCTCACTTAATTGACAATAAGATGCTGAACACAAATATTGTGATGCTGATACAGGGTGCAGGGTGCTGATCTAAACGCTCAGCAGCTTGCTGTTGTTGCAGTAAGTTATTCTCATTTTGCTATCTTTTTCATGCTTCCTTTCCTTTTTGCTTTCTCAAGTCTTCTGAGGAGACCCCAGAGGATTCACTCTCTGTACATTGTAGGCTGTTTTCACTACTTATTTTAGGCTTCTTCCTGTATAATCTCTTAAATCTTTTTAATGGAGAATGTGAGTTATAGTATACAATGAGTATGTTGGTTGTTATGCAGGGGCTATGTGAGTGGAGAGATGTTGTTGCCCGTGCAGAAGATGAAAGTACTGGTTACATCTTGCCAAATAAAAGCCTTCTTGAAATTGGTACGTATGCTGGTTATTTCATAAACCATAAATTCATTTTCACCCTCCTTGCTTCAGATGTATTAACTTGTTTACATGTTCTCCTTTACCTATGTTCCTCCTCTCCTAATATAAAAGCAAAACAGATGCCAGTCACCACCAGTAAGCTGCGTCACGTTTTAAAGTCCAAGCATCCTTATATTGAGCGGAATCTTGGTTCTGTTGTTAGCATCATTAGGCATTCAATCCAAAATGCTGCTGCATTTGAAGCTGTCGTCGAGCACCTTAAAAAAGTGCGCATGGAAGCGGTAAGACTCGTAAAAGATTTAGGGTGATTCGGCTTAAGTTGTACATGTATTCTCTTGTTAAATTATCTTGGTTTACGTAAAATATTGCTTCAACCTTTTAACCATTGTTTTTTTGTAAGATCCTGTCAGTATGAGATGACTAGAGCCAAGAGTCTGCTGTTCTATATAGAAGTTAAAGTTAGGCCATAATTAATAGTAATATGTATTTTTCTCTTTCAGCCTTTTCAAATTTAGAAGTGTATCTAAGGAAATCAAAAAGCTGGCTTTCATTCCACTATTAGAAACCTGAACACTGTTGTACTATTAAATGATGAGGTTTCTCATCCATCAGACCTTAGGATGCAATTACTACTTAATCTGGTTGGTTCTGCACAGTTTGTTTGAGGATGAAGACCAAATCGGTCTTTTCTTTATCGCACCTGGCAGGATGTTACTTATTTCTGGAGCAGAGAGTTTAAAACTATAATGTTGGAGAGAGTATTTTACATCTGAACCTGTGATGTATTGGGTTGAAGAATCAGTTGGGGAACTTACTGCATTTCTCTAGAACTTCTACGACCAAGACTAAGGAGCATACTTGAACATCAAGAAAGTCTACTAATCTTGTTAAGTTTTCAATCTGTACCGTCAAACTATGAGGAAATTCAACAGCCCTTATACAACAATCTCATTTGGCTGACTGAAAGTTTAACATATACTCCCTCCGTCCCGGATAAATGTTCCTAGTTGATAAAGCACAGGAATTAAGAAACATAATTAATGATGTGCTCTAAATTGTGTTCTGACGATAATACCCATGAACAAGGTCAACTATTTTAAATAATTGGGTGTCTTTGGGATGTGTTATATTAAATGAAGTTTTAAGGGTATATTAGAAAAAATGGTAGAGAATAGGTAGATGAAAAGTCTTTAGGAACATTAGTTGAGACATCCCAAAATAGAAAGTAGGAACATTTATTAGGGACGGAGGGAGTATTTAATTCTTGAACGTTAATGTAATAGTCATACTCTGTCCTTTTTGCCTCCAAGCACTAACGTTGTTGCAAGTAGCATTCCCTTTAGGGTGGATTCTTGTCAGATCTATCTTGTTGTAGTATGCATTTGTGGCTGTGTGAATGAATCTTGCAATTTATGAGAAGCTGTATAATAGTTTGTCGCTGGCAAACTGTGCAGGAATCTGGCAGGGGCACATTAAATGCCAACACCCATGAAGCATTGCCTCAAGAAGCTTCTGGCAGATTGACAGCTGCAGAGGAAGCAGAAGGTATTGTGTGCATCAATGTTGCTCGTGAACTGTTTGTCTGGTAGCCCCCTCGTTTCTAAATTTGATGAGAATGTTTCAGATCTTGGAGGCGTTACTGCTGGAATTGGTAAACCTCTACCGGACGACATTCCTGAGCCTTCTTCCTACAAAGGGAATGTAAATAACAAGACATATTGCTTTACGACTGCAGTTCCAAGAGAAAGCGTCACTGTATCTGGACAGGTCAGAGATAAGCATACTAGCACGAACTTGTTGGACGCGTTAGTCATTGCTTCTCATGCTTCATTTTAGTTGTAACAATAAACTAGAAAGAACTAATGGTGTATTCCTTTGCAGGTTTCAGGCGCAACTGTTCAGGTGCAAAAGAAGCCAAGTCGTGCTTTTGGCGCATTGTTGGGGAATTCAGCCGCAAAGAGGAAATTTGATCCCGATAAAAAGGTGAATTATGTGAATCAATTAAAACTGAAACTCGTAAGTAGAAATTAGTGCTCATTCAGTTCGCGAGAGTTGGCTTTCCGTTTGTGTTTGAACTATCATGGAACAATTTTACACTGAAATGACATGGAATGGAATGCTCACTCTTGCGAATCAAAAGAGCACCTAAGGTCATTTCTAGGGTTATTATGTGACCCTGGCTTGTTACACGCTGGTTAAACATCTCTCTCTCTCTCTCTCTGAAAGACACGCAGACAGGCATGTGGCAAGTGAGAAGCATATTTTGATATGCATACGTGTTTACTACTCCATTAATATTCTATGTCTTGGATCAGCTTATTGGCCTCTGATCTGTACTTGGTAAAAGATTGGGAGATCTGAATTAGTAGGAATTCGCCATATCAGGACTCGTTAAAGTTTGTGATTGTTAAATTTTGGCTGAAGATTGTAGATACTAGAGATTATGTAGATGTTGACATGAAATTGTTAATTTTTGGCTGAAGATTGTGTTTATTTATAGGCAAAGGAGGAGACCAAGTTGGAGCAGATCAAATTATCTGTGAACCTTCCTTTCCATTCGTATACAGGCAGTAGTGGGCATTCGGATTCCAACGTGAAAGAAGTTGCCAAACCTCAGGAAAATTCACATCATGGGGAGCCCAGTACCTTGCCAGCTACTGGCTCCATTCCACAGGAGATTATATTGTTGGAAGACGACTCAGATGTTGAGGAACCAATAAAGGCTGAATCCAGATCTGCGGAGAATGATATTATATTGGTGGATGATGATTCAGATGATGAGGCGGAGCCAGTTAATGCTAACTTGAGTCCGGCAGATGATGATCAGCTGGTGCTCAGGGAAGACGATGTTTCAGAGTCCGTGATGGAAAAGGACAACGACAACGATGAGCCTATGTCTCTATCTGATCTATCATCTAGCTTCAAAAAGTGCTTCCAATCTACGGAGGAAACAAGAAAAACCAAACATCTTCAGAAGGGCAGTGGAAGTGAGAGCGTATTGCAGTTTAAGCCATTTGACTATGAAGAAGCAAGGAAACAAGTTAGGTTTGGGGAAGATCACGGCGGTACAAAGGGGGCGGAGGGTGACAAGATTAGGGCTGACAAAGGGAGTAGGAAAAAGAACTCAGGTGGTGAGTCGCAAGAAAGTGAAAGAAGCGGAGGTTTCCAGCATGGTAGAAGACGTCAGGCTTTCCCAGCGTCTGGGAATCGTAGTGCAACTTTTCGTTGAATCTAGAGCAGCAGAGCGTATGATTGCTCTTAAGTTGCTCTTTTGTTGTGGATTCGTTTTTAGTCGAATTGTTATGAAAGACATCTCATAAAATGAAGTTGAAGTCTTCTGAAAATTGTTTTAGCAGTATCATCCACCATATAGAGATCGTGTACAAGCTCAAACTTTACCCCGAAATCCTAAACTTTATAAAGTACCTGTTCAAACCCAAAACCCTAAACCTTATAAAGTTCAAAAGGTCTGCAAGTCAAATTTGATACACATATCAAGTATTATAGGTCTGCACACACTGACAGTGTATATAGTAGGTTGGTATTATGGTAAAATTGGCATTGCATTGGGGTTATTTTTGGTCTTGCGTTGGCTGGTCTTCTGCTTGACTATTAATCCATTAAGTCATTGTCCATTTGTCGTGTTATTTATGTGGCTTCGGTTTTGTTCCATTAGTCCATTGAGTCGTCATTTGTGAGCTCACCACATGCAATAGTAACCCATTCTCTATAATAGTTGGGAGTTGGGACCCTACAAATAATTTTTATCATGGACCTACTATTTAAGCTATCTATAAATAGTTTTATTTAGGGTTAATTACACCATTAGTCCCTCAATTATGGTCAATTTTATCAGTAGCCCTTTAACAATTTTTTTAAATTTCAGTCCCTTGACTATTACAATTAGACACGCTTGGTCCTTTTGTTGGATGCCGTTAAAATTTTTCCGTTAAGTTTGTCTTGTGCCCAACACGTGACTTTGGTTAATGACATTTAAGAAATTTCACGTGCAAAGATATTTTTAATACTTAAAACAACTTATTCTTTTTTTTCTCTCCTCCCCCCACCTCCTTGTCTTCCACCTTATTTAAACCCCTTCGACCGCCAATCCCGGTGCGTACACAAGAATAACATCCCCTCCCCATTCTTCAATCACTCCAACGAACAAATCAACGAAACCCATTTGGGATCTTCCGGAAACATCCTTGTTCCCACCACTCTAACAACTTCCAAATTCAAAAGCTTCCCCAACTCAACAGAAGCTCCCCATTTAACCGATTATCAATAATTAGAAGATTTTTAAGGGTTGTGCAATCACCAATCTCAACGGGATACTTCTAGTGAGCCCATTAGAGTTCAAAATCAAGTCTTGGAGGTTCAAAATCTTGCCAATGGTGGCCGAATGCCACCCACAAGATTGTTAGAACTTACATCAAACACCTTAAGAGAACTACAATCTCCAACTTCAACCGAGATTGTTCCTGAGATTAGCTCCGAAATGGTAAAATTTTCAAGAAAATAGAGAGAGAGAGATTGGAGGAAAGAGGCAAGAAGTTGAATGGATGAATATTGACTTGGGTGACAAAGTTTTGAGTTGAACAAGAAATGTAAGACCAATTACAAGGGTTTGGGTCTAATGGGTTCCAATTCGGGTAGGGATGACGAAGCGGCGGCGCTCGGGGCTGGCGTAGACGGCTAGGGATCTGGAAGGGATGCGGCCGCTGTGTGAATCGGAGGAAGTGGAGTCGGAATCGGAGTGGGAGAAGACGGAACAGGACTTGAGGCTAATGGATGTGTGTGTGTGTGTGGTGTGTCTTTGGATGTGTGTATGTGTGTGTCTGTGAGAGAGAGATAGATAAAGAGAGTGTGTGTGTGGGTGTGTGTGGTGTCTTTGAATGTGTGTGTGTGTTTGTGAGAGAGAGAGAGAGAGAGAGAGAGAGTGTGTGTGTGTGTGTGTGTGTGTGTGTGTGTGTTTGTAATTTTTTTATTGTTTAACTATTTATTATGAATTTCCCATAATAACCCTTAAAAAATGACATGTGCAACGCACATGGGTCACTTAACGGAATTTTACTAACGGTATCCATCAAAAGGACTAGCCGCGTGACTTTTTGATACTCAAGGGACTAAAATTTAAAATTTTTTTAAGGGATTAATCGTGAAAAAGTCCATAGTCAAGTGACAAATGGTGTGATTAACCCTTTTATTTGTCTACAATACACATTCTAAACTAACATATCTATGTTCAAGAATTAATTATATTATTCTGGATAATAATTTATCAATTAAAAAGAAAATAATTTAATAATTTCAAAAATAAGGTTATATATTTTGAAAGGGAGAGTATTTTCACTACAATTTTTGTTTATTAAATGTATTCTTTAATGATTAGATAAATTAGTCATTGTCATGACACAATTGTCCTTCAAATACTTACTTTGTTTAATGATGAAGTATTTGCCTAAAGTCGATTAATTTTTTTATATTTTTCTCTATAATTTAAAATTATTTTTTATTTTCCTAATTTTCTCAAATAAATTATGTCTATTTGTTAACACTAAGAAAATCAAATATATTCATAATTTCTTATTTAATTTCTTCAAATATTCTTTTAGAAGAAAATTTAATTTATGTCAATATAACTTAATGGTGTTGTAGAACTGTCAATTTATTGTAAAATACTTTTAAGTGGTTGCTAAATATATATTCATTAATTAATTTTTTATTCAAGTTATTTCTTTAAAATTTATAATTTGTATTACGTAATTTAATACTATTATATAAGTCATGCCACTTCTTTGTTTGGTCTATTTTGTCTTTTTTTTCTTATTTGTATGCGAAAAATATTAGACGTATGTATTATTTTTCTTTTAGATGTTCCATTCATATTTTTAATTCTTTTGGATAAAAAATATTTATTTTTCTAAACATGATTGAATATAATATTATTTGTAAAGCCAAATAATGGACAAAAATTAGGAAGGGAAACAAGATTTTTAAATAAGGTGGGTTTGAAGAACAATTGTGTCAAAACATTGATTAACTTAACTAAATTTTAATGAATGTAGTGGATAAACAAATATTGTAGTGGAAATAGACTTTCCCATTTTGAAATCATAATTTTGTTTAGTTTTCAAAAAATAATATATTTATGTCACAAAAATATATTTAGTTCTCAATTTTGTCTTTTCAACATAACATTATTATTATGTGTACATTTTAATTGATAACTCAAAAAAAATAAAAAAAATAAAAATGAAGAAGATGTAGTAATCAAGTTTTATTGAACCAAACCTCCTGCACTAAATCAAAAAAGCATAATTAAACTCTACACAATTAAATTCATTATGTAATCATAACTAATAAAATGTGAGTAAGAAGTACTAAATCGATGCAATTTAATTTGCATCCTCATTGTCTCCGAAACATTCTAATAATGCTCGAGCAAGTCATTTTGAAGTTTATGATGTATCTCACGATCACGTAGTTTCACGTTCTTTTCAAAGTATTGTTGAAATTGTTGAATAGACTCTTGAGCTACACAAGTATTAGAGAATCTCCTTCATCATCGGAGTAATTTATTGTATCTCCATTCTCTACAACCATACTATGTAGCATGATGCATGCATACATTGTATCATTTATTTTTTTCCTGTGCTAGAATTGCACTCCACCATGGACAATTGCCTAACGAGATTAGAGAACTCCGAACACTCGCTAGACATCCTTTCTTGCAACCTCCTACATTTCCTTGAACTTTAGCCTCTTGGGGTTCTTTGAATATGTGAAGTTTTTGACCATTCTAGCCCACTATGAATAGATGACATCGGCCTGATGGTACCCCTTCGTATATTGTGTTACTACAAATTGAACTTGTCGAGAATATTCTTGTAATATGTCATTGAGCAATGAGGATTGATTGAGCACACTGATGTTGTTGTTCGACCCTGCAACACTGATGTCGTTGTTTGACCTTGCAATGCCGAAAAATGCATGCTAAATCCATAGGTCCTTTCAAGCAACCATTTCTAGCATGATTGTTGGAACCCTTGATCATCTCGTCTGAATTAACCTTTTCACTAACCTTTTCACGCAATCAAACAGTTTTTCCACCGGCACTGCATAAAGTCAATGTTTTTCAACATACTAGGAAAACCACGGCTCCTAGTATGTAACTGAAGTAATTGTTGGATGTCTTAATGGGCTTTCTCAACTATTGGCTTCCAAATACCTCAATCATGCATCGACAAAATTCAAATGGACACTCCATTATAGTGGCTTCAGCAATTCATAGGTACTCCCAGTAATGGTAAGTAGGCGTGTCATATGTGCTATGCATTTTTGCATCAAGGAAGGTCCACTTTCACCTGCTGCATCAATCCTGAATAGAAAATACTCTAGATGATTTTCAAGGGCTTCTATGATTCAAAGGAATAAATCCTTTTGTATCCAAAGCCTTCGCCGGAATGTATGGTCTGGAAAAACTGGCTTGCTGAAAAATTAATCGTTAAAAAGACGAGCATGTCCAGCTGGACGCTCTCGATTTAAGTACATTCATTTTCGTCTATAGCCGTCAAAACTTTTAGCTTCATACAAGCTTTCCCACTCTTCTAATAACTTCATTATTTGTTCATTTGTATCATTGTATGGTTTACGAATAAGAATTGGTAAATATTAGTGTTTCTGTAAGAACTGGGGTCTTGAAACATTTTTGAGCGTGGAGGTTATAGTGTTTGTAACGAGGTACGTGGAGGTTGTGAGATACTCCCTCCATTCCAGGCAAGGAGTCTACTTTTAACTTTTTTCGGTCAATTTAATTAAAGTTTGACCGATAATTAACATAAATTTAGTGGTTTTTACAAAGTTATGAAATTTGTAATCCATAGTATTCTTAAGATAGTTTTTAATTAATGAAATTTTATTTCCTAAAACATAAGTAAAATATGTAAAATTTTGATTTGATTTAGTCACATCTTGACTTTTAAAAAAGGAAGTAAACACTTTGTCTGGAATGAAGGGAGTAATATGGAAGCTCAAGAGTCCATATATAATATATATACACCTCTTCTAACGACTTTTGAAACAATTAGTTTTCTAACGGCTGATTTTGCAACGACTATTTTTACAACTGCTAGTTTTGCAATAACTACCTTTTTAATTGATATCATAAATGATTTCAAACATTAAACTACCGTTTTGATTGATAAATGATTTCAAACATTATACTAAAGAAGATTACATAAGTTAAAACTCACATAAAGTGAAAACTACATAAACTTAAACTTACATAAATTGGAAAATACTGCAATTTAGTTTTACGAGTTATAATTGAGCAACAATCAAAAGAGTTTGGAAAATAATTAAAGGACAGTTAATCAAAGCATGCAATTAGAGACAGTTTAGGAGCAAGGAGATAGAATTAAAGAGCAAGAAGATATAAATTGGGTTGAATTCAAGGTAAAATGTTGGAGGATATGTGACCACTCTACTCTAAGTCACTGCTTAAATTAGTTATCTCTTAGAGTCCGTTTGATGCGGCGTTTTCAAAGCAACGTTTTAAGAATGTAACTTTTTCTTATAAATGCGTTTGGGATATCACTTCAAAAACAATGTTTTTTTCGTTTTAAAACCCGCGTTTGGCGTTTTAAAACCGCATTTTGGGAAAAAGTGAGAAAACATTCACTTTAAACCAACTCAACTATTTATATTTTATGTATTCATTTAGAATAATACATATATTATAGTTAAGTGGATCACGTGACCCATGTACTACATTATCCACTTATTTTTATTAATATTTTTGTGAAATATCAAAATATGCGATATTAAATGTGTTACAATTCTTTTCAGTTATACATGTGATTTTTTGAGTTATTTAAAAATTGGACAAGATTTGGTTCATGACTAAAGATATGTATTTTTTTAAGAAAATGTCTCTCGAAAGTGTAGTGTTAATTATCATATGAATATCATGTTTATGGCTAATTAGTGTTTGAAGTTTCCCACTTAGACTTATTTTTATATAAATACATATCATTTATATAAATATTTTTCTAAAACATATATACTACAAACAAATTCATGTGATCTTATTATTCTATAAAGACATATCAGTTATATAAATATTTTTAAGGCATAATTAGACATTAAGTCAACAAGCATTTATATTCAATAAAGATAATTTTTTCAAAAATATTTCTATATAATAGTAGATTACTATTAGATATTATTACTATTATGTTGTGAACATGAGTAATTAGTATATAAAGACTCTTATAATAGTAGATTACTATTAGGTATTAATCTTATAGGCATTACTATTAGGTATTACTATTAGGTAGTGAACATGGGTAATTAGTATATAAACTCTTATAATAATATTAATTGATGATTACTAATAATTGTACATGAATTATCTTAATAATAACATCATCATGAGTAATATTTATGCTGACAAGTAAGTGCAACTTAGTTGGTAAGACGCTTTACCTATAACCGATAGGTCATGGGTTTGAGTCACTAGGGATTAAGTGAGGAACCACTATTGATCCTTTTTTTTTTTTTTTAAAAGAATAATATTTATGCTTAATTAATACCTATAAAATGAAACTCTTCTAATTATAATGCACAATGACCAATAGTAATTGTCCAAAGACTTTTCTACCAATAATTTAAGGTAAAATATAGAATACCAATTAGTCTTCTACTAATAATTATTAGTAAATACCATCTCAATTATACCTTAATTAAAACTACTAATTAATACATAGAGAGGTATGACTATATGTAATTTAGAGGTGTAAGCCCGAATCACAGAATCGAATCGAATCGAATCGAACCGAATCGACCAGTTCAATTCGATTTTGGTTTAGGACGGTTCGATTTAGGTTTGAAAATTCTATAAACGAGCGGTTCGATTTGCGGTTTTTGGTGCCGAACCGAACCGAACCACCACCATTTAATAAATATTTTTTATTATATATATATATATATATATATTATTTAGTAATTAGTAATTAGTAATTGAATTTAACAAGAAAATTGTTGTTGTTTGCCTACATTTTGATTGAATTATTGTAATTTTAAAATTAATTTTTTGACTTTTAATGATTTAGTTTGTGTTAAAAGTTTTTTTTTAAATATTTAAATAATTAAACCGCGGAACCGAACCGAACCGATCCGATCGCTTCGATTTGTTAAATATGGAACCGTTAATTGTGGTTCGGTTTGCGGTTTTGGCTCAAACCAAACCACTTACACCCCTAAATTATGTATTTGCCCCTAATACTACCTCCTATAACCTTCGTCAAATTAAAATAGCAAAAGAACTTTTTCTACTGGCTTGGGAACACAAAGGGTCTATTCGGTGTTCATGAAAACCGTTACTAAGACAACAATTTATGATAATAATATCAATTAATGGGTATTAATAATTGTACATGAACAATTCTCCTAATTAATACAAATTTCTAAAACTGTTAAAAAATGGCAATTGAGAATCTCTTGACTAAAAAAGATATCATAACATCACTAAAAGCCTTCTTTAGAAAGAATGAAAGAAGACTGAAAGGCAAACTCGCAGCAAGTAGTCTTTCATGCGAAGTTCATTCTCAAAGAAGAAGAAGAGGGTATTCTGTAAGAAAATAGGAGATTTGCCTCTAGCTTGACCAGGGATAGCTTGAAGACTATATTTCTTCATTTCTTAATTCATTGCAGACTACTTCATTTTCAAGGGAGCCAATATAGAATTTATTCATCTTCTTTATAGCCATTATGTGTTGGAGCAGGGCATCATATGAGTGGCTAAATGGAAATTCCTTTGAATTGGCAAAACCAATTCTATCATTTAAGTTTCGTCCCATACGGTAAGTAGGTAATTGAATAGGTAAGTAAGATTCATATTAATTAGTATTCATTGTCACGTTCATTTCAATTTTCGGTAACTTATTTTCTTTCATTGAATTTTTGTTATTTATTTTTTTTTTTTTGTTAATTGTATTCACAAGTTTATATTAGAGGCATACATGATACATGCAAGAGATTAGTGGAGAGAATGTGTCAAATATCTCTATTTCGAAGGAGACTTCCCCAAGCCAGCTTGAACGAGGACATCCTTAACACACCTCTGTCAGAATCCGAAATTTCAAGTTTCATCGAACTTCTGAAAATCAAATTTCGTAGAAGGTGAATCGATTTCAGCCATTGAAGCCTATGCTCTGATACCAGTTGTTGTGCAACAACGGAAGCGAGTAAACAATAGATTAAGCAATAATGAATGATCAAGCAATTAGGGATTGGAAGAAGAGAGATTATTTGAGGTTTTAAGACCGACACATATTGATATATTAACATTAACCATGTTTTAGGGTTACAACTTATATATAGGATACAAGACCTAGACCTAAACCGACACAAACAAGAAAAATCGTGAACTGGCAAAAAAGGGATAGTACGGCCACCGCAAACCATCCTTGCCCTATACCCACAGTCCTTATCCCCGCACCCCCTAAGTCCTACATGCCTAGAATCGAACCATCCATTGAGAGGATGATTTTTAGCGGCAACAACTTTGATTTTGTTCTCCTGGATATTGTGAACTTGTAATCTGTTTTCTTGTAGAGAAAATTGAGCTCTTTATGTGAGTGTATGTATCTTTAATGATTTTCCTCACTTGTTATAATCAATCAAAGTAATTTTTTTCCCTTTAAATACTTCTGATTCTTGACAACTAGCTGTTAGTGATGTAATGATCACATAACATCTATATTTGACTTAATTTGTTGCACATAATCGTATCTTTCCTTGATGTTTCCTACAAGTACATAACTCCAATGCATCAAATGCAACTAATTGTTTGATCAAATAGCGTAGCTCGAATCTTTCCCCTTTGTGTGTGTGTATGTGTGTGTGTGTTTTTTTTTTTGAAGAACAATATTCCTTCTTCATTTGTGAGATCTAAGATGTATAGGCTGTTCCTTGGCTATTTTCTGACGGATAAATGTACAAATAGTTTTCCTTAATATTTGATATCCGTAATGTTGACATGACAAATGACGAGCTCTTTCTGAGAATCTCGATTAAAAGAAACGACGAGTTTGGCAATGGTAACACCGTCACCGGACTTAAGCTTAATTTCTCAAGCCTAAATTAATCAACAAGTTGCCACCCTCGCATTGATGAGGCCAAAATGGTGGATAAAACCTAAGATTTCTAAGGGTCGAAGGATCGAGCAATAAATTTGGAAGGTATTAGGCACCTAATTTGCCTAGTCGAAACTGGCTTTACTTGATTTATATACCTAATTGTTAGGTCTATGTAATTAGGGTTGTTTTGATGATACAGATAGGATTCAAATATATAGAATAGAAGCCCCTTTTAATTATAAATGTAATCTCTTTTCATATGATTAGTATTTACTCCCTCCGTCCCTAAATTATTGTCTTCTTTTTCTTTTTTTATCCGTCCAAAAATAATTATCTTGTTTAATAATTTTTTTTTAGACATCACTTTTACCATTTTACTTTTACTTTTTTCCCTACTTTAATTATGGACTACATACACATGAGTATTAAAGAAAATTAGACATTATACCAATATTAATAATCAAGTTAATTATTTTTTCTTAATTTGTGTGCCGGGTCAAATAAGACAATAATTAAGGGACGGAGGGAGTATTAGGTTAGGATGACATTTCAAAAAAGTTGAATGAAGTTAACCAAAGACGGTGAAAGACACAAGGAACATTTATCTAAGACGAAAGAAGTAGTACTACTAGCAAAATATCTAAGACACAAGGTTAATATAAAGAAAAAGAAAAGAAATAAGAAAATATATATATATATATATATATATATATATATATATGGCCAAAATATGAATTAACCCCCAAGGTTTTCACCAAATCCCAAAGTGCCCCCCAGATAAGGTTTGCCCCAGAAACCTGTCTGACCTTTACAATTATCCCACATAACCCCCTCCGCGTGACGGCCGTTACTACTTTGACGTTAAATAGCACGTGTCGATACACGTGCGGGGCATTTTTGACCTTTCCAGGCCAGGGAGTAAAACCGAGGGAAAATTGACGTACTAATGGATGTTTATATCGCTACCTAACAAAACCCTAGAATTAATCGAGAGTTAGGAAGAGAGAGAGAGTGTATCACGACCAAAAATGAGAAATTAGGGTGATAATTATTTCATTACCTGCAAAATTGTGAGCAATTGTCCAAGACGAAGACGAGATGGGGAAACCAGGGAAAGAACAAGCACAAACCAGAGCAATTGTAGAAGATGAAGATGCTTGTTCTTTGAAATTTTGAAATTATTATCACAGTTTTTATTTTATTTTTTTTGTTTTGATTGTTTGTAAAGAAAACTTGTAATTGTTTAGAATATATTTAGAATGAAAGTTATATGGAATCTTCATGGAAATCGGTTATTGTGGTATAGTTTCTTTGTATATTAAATTGAAAATGGTCCCCCTTGTCCATGGGGCGATGCTTTAAACTGTGTCTCGATGTTCTTTTGAAATATGTGTTGGTGTTAATTAATTATTTTTTTTGCATCATTGTCGAGACAATGTAAAATTATTATTGTAATGATAATTATTGGGTTCTTTGTTGTAACCCAATGCTGCATCATGTATTCTTAAAAGAATTAGCATGAATTCTTGTTGTATCTTTAGTATGGTGACAAATCTCCCACATTTAATGGAATCCGTGTTTGTGTATAATTGTAAGACATGGTGTCTTTATTGTTTGAGAATGGTCCCCCCCTGGCATTTGTTGGCTTTATGTAGTCTTGCATGCATGTAATCTACTTTGAATTTTTGTTGCATTTGTTGTTTCTTTTGTTCCGTACTTTTTTAATGCGTTTGTTGTTGTTTGTTTCCATTTTTGAACATCGGTTGTTTTTTAGGATACATCAATGGGGGTGAAGTTTGTTTCCATACACAACTTCAAATGGGTGTTGAAGTCATAAAACAAGTAACAAGGATAGGATGTCAATGAATCTTAAAATTTTTACAAGGATTTGGGGTATAATGAGAATTTCTACTTCTTTTCCCTGTTGTGAAATGCAAACATCTTTGGTGTTATTAACCTCGAAGAATTTTGAAAATGCTAAGTTGTATTGATGATGAGATCGTTTTGATATATATGCAAGCGAGATGAAGAATATCGAAGGTGAGAAATGAAGTGGATAATGTGGTTTTAAGTGAAGATGATAGTGATTTTGAGGAGGATACGACAATGATAGGATAATTTTCTTTGGTTCTTGGTAGGGCCACAATGAAGTAATGGTGATGTGATGGTTGTTTGGCATACAAAGGTGTATAAAAGGATGGAATGTGTCTTAAGGCATTGTGTGATGAGGCAAAAGATAATTGTTAATAAAATAAAAGGAATAAAAGTAAATAGCTAATGTTGTGATGAAATGTGCAATTGATGATTTGTTGATTCCTTATCGAATGGGAATAATAATGATTTTGAAAGCCTTGATGGCTCGAAATTCCCAAGGTGATCCCAAGAGGTCAACCCAAAAACCCCAAGTTTAAGAGATTTGAACCCTAATATTTGATAGATCCTAAGTTTGAGCTTGGAATGGAATTTAGTGATAGTAAGGAATTCAGATCTGCTATTAGGTCTTACTCAATAAAACATGGAAGGGGATTGAAGAATTGTGAAGTTGAAGTTGAAGTGCCAATTGTAAGGATGGTTGTCCATGGTATATCTATGGGTCACACTTAGTAGTGAGGAAATTTTCGAATTCGAACCTATATTGACACAACTGCAAAGGTGGTGAAGAGTAGGTGTGTGAACTCTAGGTGGATTGGGGAAAATATACGACGATATGTACTAAACCCTACCTGGCCAGCTGACTCTTTTTTTAACTGTTGGGAAGGAGCTTGAGCTTCATGTGTCTAGGAGCAGTGCTTATAGAGCCTTGAAAGTTGCAAAGGAAAATGCTGAGATGAGTCTTCAAGAACAGTATGGATGTCTGTGGGATTACAAGGAAGAATTAATTAGATCTAATCCAGGAACAACTGTTGAAATTGTTTGTGATCATGAGAATGAGAAGCCAATTTTTAAGAGAATGTATATTTGTCTTGGGGGTTTAAAAACTGGATTTTTGGAAGGATGTAGGAAGGTGATTGGTTTAGATGGTTGCTTTTTGAAGGGGCCAGTTAAGGGTATGATTCTTTCAGCTGTAAGTGTGGATGCAAACAATGGAATGTGGCCTATTGCATATGCAGTGGTTGAGGGTGAAAACAAAGACTCATGGACTTGGTTTTCGGAACTTTTATTGGTTGATATTAGATGTGTTAATTCATTTCATTGGATATTTATATCTGACAAACAAAAAGGTCTTGTTCCAAGCCTAGAGGCCCTTGTCCCAAATGCAGAAATTAGGTTCTGTGTGAAACATCTCCATGATAACTTCAAATTGAAATTCAGGGGTCATGTAATGAAGAAACAGTTGTATGCATGTGCAAAAGCATCTTACATTCAGAAATTTGACATTGAGATGGAGAAAATGAAACAACTAAGTACATTGGCTTATGAGTAGCTAGCTGGGAAGACTCCTGCACATTGGAGTAGGGCTTTTTTTGCAATAGACAATTGTTGTGACATGTTATTGAACAACTTGTGTGAAACTTTCAATTCATGTATTCTAAAAGCAAGGTCTAAGGCTATATTAGACTTGCTTGAGTGGATTAGAATGTACTTGATGAGTAGGCTACAAAAATGTAGGGAAAGGATGAAGGAGTATGAAGGTTCTGTCTGTCCAAGGATTAATATAAAATTGGACAAGTACAAAGGGGAATCACATGGGTTCATTACAATCTGGGCTGGGAATTTCAAGTACCAAGTCAGAGGTATGTATGGGGATATGTATGATGTGGATCTTAACAGTAAGCAATGTTCTTGTAGAAAGTGGCAACTCTTAGGAATCCCTTGCCCACATGTCATTTCTGTTCTCAATCACAACCAGTTGAACATTGAAGATTATATATGTGTCTGAATGTTATAAAAAGGAAAAGTACATGAAGGCTTATGAACAAATGGTGTATCCTATGAGGGTAGAGATCGGTGGCCAAAAACAAATCTTGAATGCCTTCCCCAAAGATAGAAAGATGCCGGGAGGCCTAAGAAGAGAAGGATAAGAAAATTAGATGAAAGTAAGGGGAAATCCCACAAGCTTAAAAAATACCAGGACACTGTGAGGTGCAGGTTGTGTGGAGAGGAATACCATAACAAAAGGACTTGTCCCAAGAGACCACCACCAGAAGCAAATGAAAATGAAGCAGAACAAGGAACTGGAACTGGAAATGAAGGAGGACGAGTCGGGAAAGCAAAAACTGTAAGTGCTTCGTTAATGTACAATTTGATTTTGTTATACTCAATTATCTTCATTTCATGAACACCTACATCTTTATCATTCTTGCAGGTTAAAAAGACAACTACCAAGAAAGTAAGTTTAAATGCAATGTACATTTTTGGTTCAATTTAGTACATTGGTGTATACTTTGGATTACTTAATCGTTGTGACATGTTATTAATTAATATTGTTTTGGTTATGTTTAATGTCTTAAGAAAAAGGGCTCATTGCTATGGAATAGAGAGTTGCCCCAAGAAAATAGCCCAGGGATGACCAGTGCAATTTCCAATGATCCTCAACCTCAACCAACAATGCCTTTGTCTCAAGACTCTGCAATGAGACAACCTGTAAGTTCTATTGAGTACAATGGTCATTTCTTAAACAACAATGCCTTTCTTAATCTGCCTATATTGTTGGTTGATATGTAATTTGTGTTTCAGGTACATAGAGGACCAGTGCAATTTCCAAATGATCCTCAACCTCAACCAACAATGTCTTTGTCTCAAGACTCTGCAATGAGACAAACTGTAAGTTCTATTGAGTACAATGGTCATTTCTCAAACAACAGTGCCTATATTGTTGGTTGATATCAAATTTGTTTTCCTTATTTTTTCAAACAACAATTCTTAATCTATTTTCATTCCATATGTAGAGACCACAACAGGGGTTGATATGGAGGGGGGAAAAATGTATTACTATTGGCAGTTTGCATACTGGTGATCAAACTGGTGATAAACAGGGGTCATAAGCAAGGTCATGAAGAAGGTCATAAGAAGGGTGATCAAACTGGTGATGGAGTTCTTTTTTGTATTTTGGTGATGGTGAATATAACATTACTTTTGCACAGCATGGAAGATAACATTACTTTTGCACAGCTTTGTTTGATAAGATTTGTAGGCAGATGGATGAATTTGTAATGCAATGGTCCAAGTATTTTGTGAACTTTGTAATGGTCCAAGTGTTATGTAATGTGATTATTACAAGGATGTTTGTGAATTTGTAATGTAATGGCCCAATTGTGGAACTTCTTTGTATCACTTGTACTCAGTTTGACTACAAATTAGTGTGCAATTGTTTAGTTCAATGGTCCAATGGGCATTTCTCAATTTGTTGTGCAATTGTTTAGTCAACTAGGTACAATGTTCTTCAATTTCAAAACCTTGTACCAGTCCTCAAAGCACAACAATGCTTTTCTGTCTATTTCACCAAGTTGACAAATAATCTTCACTTGCAACAACCACAAAGATAAGCAAACACAACAAAATAGAGCTAAATTAACAGGTACAAACACAACAAAACAGAGCAATAACTAGGTACAATGTTCTTCAATTTCTTCAATTTCAAGACCTCAAAGCACAACAATGCTTTTCTGTCTATTTCACCAAGTTGACAAATAATCTTCACTTGCAACAACCACAAAGATAAGCAAACACAACAAAATATAGCTAAATTAACAGCTACAAACACAACAAAACAGAGCAAAACAGAGCAAAACATAGAACATTGCCAAAAAAAAAAGATCATATTCATCTTAAGGGTATTTTACATGATCAATACATAGTTAATGTTGCATACACATTTCCCCAATAAACTTAAACTATATCAGACCTCCTTCAAGCACCTAAAAGACACTTAAACAGAGGAGAACCCTGTATCACTCCTATTTCAGAAACCCGAACCAAAACCTACATCACTCCTATTACTCAAAGGCAAAAGAGAAAGAGTTCATTTCCCTCCTTCAAACCACAACAAGGAACAACACCAACAGCAGAATAAGAGACCAATGTCCAAGCAATAGAGTAATGAAAATTTTCTTTCTTTGGCACTCTTGATTTTCTGTTGAACTAGCTCAATTTTATGCTGATTCATAGCTTCCAAAAGGCCTGGAATTATAGCAGTGGACCGAGGGCACATTGGGGGGTCGTGCCAAGCAAAATACTTACACCCTTCATCTCCAAACTGTAAATCATAAAAATTGGAACAAAAAAAGATCAATTTAGCTCAAAAAAAATGTATGCAAGTTGTAAAAACACCTAAATCAACAAAAACCTAAAAAGAAAGCATCACATTTTCAGTGATTCAAAGAAAAAATTTCAATTTTGAACCCTTTACTTACATGAGAATAGTTTTGGCACCCAAAAAACCTTCGCCCAGGATTTGCACCAGTCCATGATGTCTTGAGGACACTGTTTTAACCACAGAAGCATTCCGCCATGGGAGAGAGCTGATTTTCTTCAAAGGTTTCTTCCCAATTTCTTCGATCTCTTGCCGAAAATGGAAGGAATGCTTGGAAAGGTCAAAAATGAGAAAGCCACAGTATATAATCCCTCGGTTTTACTCCCTGGCCTGGAAAGGTCAAAAATGCCCCGCACGTGCATCGACACGTGCTATTTAACGTCAAAGTAGTAACGGCCGTCACGCGGAGGGGGTTATGTGGGATAATTGTAAAGGTCAGACGGATTTCTGGGGCAAACCTTATCTGGGGGGGCACTTTAAAATTTGATGAAAACCTTGAGGGTTAATTCATATTTTGGCATATATATATATATATAGTCCGCCCCTCGAATTAGCTTTTACAAGGAACAGGAAATGCTTCGGAAATTAGCTTTTACAAGGAACCGGAAATGCTTATTAAACTATTTGTTAAACCCAAACGGCTAAACCAAAGCTTACAACAGCACCTTGGAAAAGACTAAAGAGAAAAAATTTCCCCTAGTTATAGATTACCAACATAACTCCCTCCTTTTAAAAAAAAATAATAAATAAGAGTTCATTATTTGAATATTTCAAAAGGATGTCTACTTTGCGTAGTTAATATTATACGGGAAGGGTATAATACGTTAAAAGAAATTTATAAATTTAAAATAAATTTTTTTTTTCAAAGGTACGACAAATAGTTCGGCATAGTAATACGTAAACAGGAAACATACTTTTATATGTTTATGTGAATATAATACAAATATGATTAAAATGTACTGGACTAAAAATATGTCATATTTTGTATGCATTTTTTTAATTTTATATTTTCATCATTTTTAAATTTAAATATCTTAATATTTTCATGTTTATATACTCTCAAAATAAATTATTTTCACGCTATTACCTATTTATCACAAAATTATTATGGGTTAGAAGCCAAATGAAAGCATACTTAAGCATATATACTCTTATGTGTGTAATTCAAAATGTCTGCGTAATAATAAATAATATATTTAGACTTCATAATTACTATTTTCATGTTAAATATCTTATTTGATCAATTAGGAAAATATTTATAATGTAAATTGAATAATTAAAATAAAAAAATTATATATCAAAATATTGTATATATCAAGTTATTTATGTAAAGTACTATACGCTTAAAGCTCTTTACGAGTACTATACGATTGAACCCAAAAATACAATCTTTTAATTAAGTTTGGTTTAAATATGGTAAACGAGAGTTTTATTTTTCAATTTTTGTACGTGCGTGCATTACACGCGTATACTATACATGTATTTTCTAACTATGCTACTTTGTATATATTTTTTTGAGAAGCTTATTTTTATTAATTTGCTTGCCTTTTAAATTAATGAATTTTATTTAAGAAAATATTTAGTGGTATTAAATCACCACATTAGCAACTTATATGATAGTTAAGTATAAATAAGAAGCCAACATTAAGATAATGTGAACAACTTTTTAACTAAAATGAATAAAGTTTTTAAAAATTGTTTACCTCAGCTACATAATAAGAGAATTACCAATGTAAATGTGAATGTGAAAAAAATTAAGTATTACTTAAAATTTACACATTAAAAATAAAAATCTTCAATAAAAATGTGGTTACGATGTGTAAACAAAATTTTTTCACATCGATGAGACTATTGATTATTGACAATCTAGTTGATTTGAATTCCGACTTGAGATGCTCACTTGAAAGCACGAAGAAAGAGAATCCACATTGGTACCATCGTAGCTATCCGGTCCCACTCTAGAAACCCTACGTTCTAGTCAACATTTTTCTCATTAAATTCAAAGATTTTTTTTGTTTTATATCATTTAAGTGAGACTCGTGCCACATAAGATTAAATTAACAGTTGCATTGAAGATGTCTCTTTTAATTGAATGTCAATGAGAAAATAATAATTGACACATGTAATTGAGAGTGTCAATTACTCACAATCACATGTAATTAAATTCACAATTGCATTGGTGAGGCACTAACTACTTATTGTTACTTGATCACTAAATAAACTGTTAATGTAATAGTCTATAACCACAAAATATTTTTTATTAAGAGCCCGTTTATTCATACGTTTTGGCCAAAATACAGGGTTAAAATGCAGCTTATTCCTTAACTTAGCGTTTCAATGTTGCGTTATAAAAAGCAGCGTATTCAAAACGCAGCTGGGTTTTAAAACGCTGAAATTTCTAGTTTTTTTTATCAAAACGCAAATTTTAAAACGTAGTAGGGAATAAAAATCTGCGTTTTGACATAATATCTCAAACACATTTATAAAAAAAAGTCGCGTTTTAAATAATTTGCACTTTAAAAATACTGCATTTTCAAAACGCTACACCAAACATGCTCTAATACTTAACCATTAAATAAATTGTTAGTATAACACTCGTTCAATCTCAAATAAATGTTTCCTATTAATTTTACAATGAGTTTAAGAGAGTGATTAACTATGTATAATATTTCTTTAATATCCTTAGGGGTCGTTTGGTAGAAAAGTCAGGATAACATTAATTAATACTATAACATATATTATTTTAACCGAGATTATTTTATCTCGGTTATAGAGTTATCTTATGTTTGGTAGATTACGGATAAGATTAATTTATTCTGCTAGTTATCTAATTTGAAGTTTGGTAGCCCAAATTAATTTTAGTATTACGCTATTTTTCCAAAAATACCCTTATAAATTAGGTTGATTAAATGATGACTCGACCTTATCTCACTTGGGTTTTTTTCTCCGAACTACTATTGTCTGCATTTTTATGTATAGTATAGTTAATTTCATTGTTTAATGCAACATCAATATTTTTATAAATTAGATAAACCTAGCTATTTATAATTATTATAAAGTATATAAGGATAATAAAATTGCAAATTTATAAATTTTAAAGTTCTTTTTAATCTCAACCTAGAAAAAGATATTAATATATTTAGTTTATTTTAAAAAATAAATATGTATATGTATTGTACGTATAAATAAATTTATACATAATATAGTAATATAAAAATTAAGAAATGAAAAAAGAAAAAAAAATGTTGGTTGGTTGGGTGGGAGGAGCTGTGTAGGAGGGAGGAAGGAGGGTGAGTGAGAGAGGGAGGACGGTACTAAAAAAAAAAGGTGGGTTGAGGAGAGGAGGGGGGTGGCGGGGAAGAGGGAGGAGGAAGGGGGAAGGCTGGGAGGGAGGAGGGAGACTGGAAGGGTAATTTAGGAATAAATAATAGTCTCAGTTTTTGTTTATCCGGGATTAAATTATAACAGGGGGAGGGAGGTATTATTTAATCCCTGATAAGAGGTGATAAGGGGTTATCCGGATAATTCTGATATTTTTATCCTTGATAAAAAAAAGTTACCAAACAAAGAATATGAATAATTTAGTGTTATCCCCCTATTTATCCCTCTACCAAACGACCCCTTAATGTATACTTTAGTAATGTCAAATCAACGAGTCCCCTCTCCTTTATTTCATCTCACACTTAATAAATATATTATAGTTAATTTACTTTAGAAAATTTTCTAAAAGTAGAAAGAAAACAGTTTTTTTTTGAAATAAAAAGAGTAGTTTAGAACCACCAAATACTTTCTCGGTTTCATCACATATAAACGAAAAAAATATTAAGTATAACAATTAGTACTTTCGTCTTAAAATAATTGTCATTTTAGCAAAAAAAATTTTGTCACAAAATAATTATTCTTTTTAGATTTCAAGAAATATTTGCTCATATTCTACAAAAACTTTACTTATTTATTATTCTTATTAAAAATGGTTGTTAAGACTTAAAAGGAAAGAAAAAAAAAAAACTTATGCAACATATCTACAATAAATGAACTTAAATAATTGTAGATTAGTCTTTATGTATGTTTTCTTAATCTGTGTGCAAAATAATAAAATTAGAAATATTTTGGGATGAAAATAATATAAGTACGACGTAATATCACAAACTAATTAAAGTACACCGTTTAATAAATTTTATTTAATTATTATACTTACACTCAATATTTACTTGGGCAAACTACACAAATGGTCTCCGTAGTTTTAGGAGTTTTTGCATTTCGTCCCTGTAGAAAATTTTTTTTGCCACTCGTCCTTATATCAACCAATTGAATGCAATTGGTAATTCCGTTTAGTTCCGTTAAGTCAGTACCGGTGCATTTCACGTGCATTTTAGACGAGTAAAATAGTCATTTTACTTTAGATAGTACAATACCAATTGTGTAGAATTACTTACAAAATCACAAATCAAGCCCAGCATTTTAGAGCAACTACTTTGACCACTGCAAATACAATCCAAAACATCAACTACCGAAAAAAGCAGTAGATTAAGACTCTTTCCAAGTCCAATATCCAGTTATGGATTTACATTGACATGGAATTTTGAAGACCCACTCAGCTGTACTACGGGATTCCAACGAAATTTAGTTCATAATGGAGCGAAGGCTTTTGACAAATTACTATTAGTGATTTGATTGAATGACGGCAGCAAGTTTGTTCCTTTTCTTGGGAAGTGATTTTTGCAAACTCCATAATTCGTCTATGTATTTTTTTGTATTCGTCTTTCGTGAGCGTATTTGGTCTTTGAATCCAATTTTTTTTATGAATTTGATCCTTTCGTCCATTATCGTTTATTTTTTGCAGAATCATGTGCATGTTACGTGATTTGGTCTAAGGGTAAAATTGTTATTTCTTTAAAAATAGTACAGTACCAATTGTGTAATAGGATCCTTCCATAAACAAACAAAGATTACTCTTTCTAGATGGAGGTGTGATGGGACCTTGAAGTTTACTGTGCAATAAATTCATGGAAGAGTAATTGATATTGATAAAAAAAAAAAAAGGAAAGAAGGAAGGAAGGAAGGACAGTGGTGCAGAAGGGCTTTTAATTTTAAGGTTGCCTCAGCTCCTCTTCTATATCTCTGTTATTATATATTATGAGTGCCTGTTAATTGTTTGTGAATTTGCGTGTGTGAGGCCTAGATATCTCTGTTTGTGCCTCTCCTCTCTCTCTGTCTCTCACATCCCCAACTTTCTCTTTCATCCAATCTCCTTCACTGGGTTTCTGGTGTGGAGATTTGTCTTAATTTCACCCACCTACCATCATAGTACCACCTTTTTAGTCTGTTTGGTTGTGGACATTTTGAGTTTTGTGTTCATACACAGGTACTTGACCCCTCATCCTCGCACGCACACACACAGACACACAGTGTATTTTGTGTTCTATACTCAGTTTCTCTTTCGTACTTCTTTCTCACTCTTTCAGATCTCTTTGGATCCTTGCATTGTTGCCAAATTCTGTTTCCTTGGGTATTTTTTTGATATATTTGCTGAATTTCTTTAATACCCATTGGGTTTTCTGTTGTTTTGTAAATTAGATCTGAGTGGCAGCATGGGTTTCTTCTTTTTCTCCTCAAATTTGGTCAAATTGTATTGTTTCACAGCCCAAAAAAACTCAATTAGTTTGGCCTTCTTGATCCTCCATTCATGTTTTTCAGCCTTGGAAACGCACAAATCTCGCTTGGGAATTGAATTAGAAACATCGAATGAAATAGTAAAAGCAATCAATTGATTGTTGATTAATTAGCTAAAAGAATTTTTGGGTTTTGATTTGTTTGAAAAGCTGCAACAAAATTGCAACTTTGGGGAGGATGTTGGTGGAGGTGGGAGGTAGGCCGTAGGTATGGAGCAGTGAGGGAGGAGAGAGAAAGTGTGGGGGGAAAGGAAGGGAAAGGAAAGTTTGTCAGCAGAAAAAAAGACAACATCACAAATGGTCATGTACTTTTTTTTTTTTAATGAAAAATGATAAATTTATCTTTAAAATAAATCATGTGAGAAGCACGTGAAATAACTTAACGGACAAAATATAACGAAACTAGACGGAAGGACCATTCATGCTCAATGTTCATGATATAAGGATGGTCTCAAAAAAAAAATTAATACAGGAACGAATATAAAAAAATGCAAAAAATACAAGGATGAATTTTGAAGTTTGCCCTTTGTTTTTAACATAACCGGAAAGGGGTGGGTTTTGAGTTGGAATTGTACTTAAACATGAACAGTGGGCGGTGGTGCATCTAGTTGGGAGAGAGAAATTTGGAGAGGAATTGGGAGATCTGGCGGCGGAGGCTGAAGGAGGTGTTCGCAAATTCAATTTAAGGGTGGACTTAAGGAACGATATCGAATCTTTGTTTATGATTCAATTGCATTTCGAATCCATGGCTGATTTTTAGAGGGAGATCTGAGCTTCGGTTTGTGTCTTAAAATAATAAAATGACAATGACAACATGCCATTTTTTTTGCTTCAACCACGAAAAAATTCAAAACCCATCATCTGAAAAACATTGTTCGCAATAAACCCAGATTCAATACCCAGATTCGTACAGTGGCATTTAGTAGAGTACCATCATTAATGGTTTTCTTTTTTATTTTCTTGAGTTTTGTGCAACCAAATAGGGGAATAGTTAACAAATCAAAATACAAAGGGAAAATCACATGAAAGGAATATGAAACTGAAAGTTTCAGCTCAAAGTATCCATTAGAGAGGAACTCGAAGGAGTAACTTTTCACTGAAATTCAAGGTTTGGAATTGTACTTAAACATGAACGGTTTTTGGTAGGGGTGGGTTCCGAGTTGGGTAAATTGAGTGATGGGTGGTGGTGGGCTGGGGAAGTTTAACCAAATAAGTTTTTTTTAAAAAAAAATAAAAAATCATAGATCAAAATCACAAATCAAGACCGGTGAAACAATTTTATTTCAAAATTGGTACCTGTACTTTTTAAGATAAAATAACTATTTTACCCTTCCTCAAATACAAGTGCGAGACATGTACTCATTTATTGGCAAAAATTAACCGAAGTTGACGAAATGACCATTTACGATGTGTAAGGACAAAATGCAAAATATCCTAAAATTACAGGACCATTTGTGTGGTTTACCCTATTTACTTTAGTAGATGATGTTACCAAAAACATAATTTGTGTGCGTGTGAACATGAAATATTAGCAAAAACAGTGAACGGACTGAACCCGGCTGGTTTCTCTCAATCTTATGGGCGGGAAACACAACCTCCCTTTCCACCTTTCTCTTCAACACAAACTTCAACTGCATCTCTCTCTATCTCTCTCTCTCCATGGCCCCCGGTTTTCCCTTCTCTCTCTCTATCTCACGCACACAAACTCCTTATTTATTCATCATGCTTGCACTTTTCCACCGCCAATTTTCCACACTCACAATTCAATTTCAACCTCCTTCTCTCAGATCTCGTTACCCATCAATCATATCCCACCACAGATCCATTTTCAATCCCAGATTTCACACCCAGAACGAAAAATCTTGGGGTTTACTTGTATAAATTACGCTGAGACGACACTGACACAGACCCAGAACACAGAGACACAAGTGGGTTGTTTTGAGTTTAGTTTGAGATGACAATTGAAATAAGGTTGTCTGAGAAAAGGATCCAAGATAAAGTTGGGGATGTTGGTAAGGTTATAAAGAAGAAGAAACGATGCAAGAGGAGGACAAAGCGGTCGGCCGTGCCGGCTGCTCCGGTTGCGTTGCAGGGGCTTTTCTTGTCTTGCCAAGATGTGTTTAAAGGCCTTGGAACTGTTCCTTCCCCTTGTGATGTGCACAAACTTTGCCACATTCTTGGTTAGCTTCTCAATATTTTTTCTCTTACCATTTCTGTTCTTTTTAAAAATCATATAACTCTTCATATTTGTTTGATTTCGATAGTTAGTTTGTTGGATATTGAATTGATTTATAACTTTGGTATCTGATACTGCGATGCATGAGGATTGATCTTAATCGGGTTTTGATATTTGTATCCACTATTAGTTTCTATTTTGCCTTTTCTTTTGTCGAAGTTGGCAATGCAGTCAGGGCGGATCTAGGATTTTGGTACCACGTGGCTTGGTATTTAAAAAATATTATAAACAGTAATAACCGTGCAAAATAACTTCATTTATTGAAAAAAGAAGTTACATATAGTTGGTGACTTAATGAGCCTTACTCATTATATACATAATTATACCGAGTGAATGAGGGAGAGAGGGATTTCAGGTGAATACTGCAGAGTTTCTTGAAAACTTGGTGATTGATGAAGAGAGAATGGGTGGAGAGTGGAGTTAGTGAGGGGATTGACATGTAAATTTGGGTTACATAATTTTTATTTTTTTATTTGGCAAATTTTGAGGTGGGCTTGAGCCCCCCTCCCCTTGCCTTTAGATCCGCCCCTGAATGCAGTGACTATAAGATCAATGGAATTAAGAAAGAAGAAAAAGAAATTTAAAATTTGAGAAATCCCGAGGATGGAAAATTGGTGATGTACTTGCTATATCTAAAATAATAGAAATTACCAAATATAGAAAGATTAGAATAGTTTTGACAATTAGGGGTTGATTCTATAAGATTATTTATTTATTTATTTGCAGAAATGGAAATCAACCACCTATGATTGTTTATGTTTCTTTTTTCTATAAGGAGAATTTTTGCCGTACTTGATGGCTATAGGTTCCACATCATGAAAAATTCCTCAAGTTCAGAACATGACATAAGTTTGCTAGTTGTAATTGGATACTAATGTAAGTTTTTTACACCAGCTTCTTTCCATGTTTTTATTCAGTATTTAGTTTCAGATGTGGAACCTCTCCATTTTTAACTCTTTCCCATTTAGTCAGGTTGACGGTCCACCCGCGCCAACGCGCTAGTGAGGCCAACCATTGGCTGATCCAATGAGCGTGGTAAAATGCTTAGCAGTTCAATATGTACGTCAGTAGTCCAAGTTGTACAATGTACCTATTTGACTACTAAATGTACATATTGAACTACTAAATGTACAGAACTAGCGTGCTTTATTAGAACCATTGGCTTGGACTTTTGAGTAATTTTTTGACGTGCATCCTTCATTTGGTCATCCTTCATTTCGACGCACCGGCCGTAATTTGGGGGGGGGGGGTGAAGGTTCCATGTCATGAAAGATTCCTCAAGTTCACAATATGACATATGTTTTTGAGTTGTAATAGGATACTAATTCAAGTGTTCTAAGCCAACTTCTTTCGTATGTTTTTATTCAGTATTTAGTTTCAAATTTGGAACCTCTCCATTTTCTACTCTGCCCATTTGGTTAGGTTGACAGTCCACACCGTGCTAGTGCGTTAATGAGGCCAACCATTGGCTGATCCAACGGGCTTGGTAAAATGCTTAGTAGTTCAATATGTTCATTCGGTAGTCCAAGTAGTACAATATACATATTTGACTATTGAATGTACATATTGAACTACTAAGTATATAAAACTACCCTACTTTATTGGAAGCATTGGCTTGGGTGTGAACTACAATAGGATCAAATGGAGCGAGTAGCAAATGGAGAGGTCTTGGATCCTTTAGTTACAACCTCGTGTCCCAGTCCCCACACTCGTTGCAGTCCATGCCAGAACCAAGAACCAAAGGAGAGATTCCGGGTCCTTTAGTTAACTGCCTTCCCCCCTATCCCCCCAATTTCACTCATCATACTCGCCCAACAGGACCAAATGAATAGAGTAGCAAATGGAGAGGTTTCGGTCCTTTAGCACAAAATTTACTTCCCCCGCCCCCCCACCAATGGAGTGTCATGTTTGCTACATGCAGAGAAATTTATAGCAAGTCTATAGGTTATTAAACCACAAAGAACCCAAAAGTGATATTTATAGGCAAAGTAAGAACCCAAAACTCACACTTATTTAGGATGGAGGTAGTATATAACTATCCACTGATTCTAACCTATTAAATTAGGAAAATAGAGAGCTTCACATCTTTTCATGAGAATATATAGGCAAGGCGGCTTGATACTTTGGGTCATTGACATAATTTTATAAGCCAGTCAGTTATGGTTGTAGCTTACTGTGATCTACCAGCTTAAACTTTCTGTGCCCTGTTTCTGTAGAGAATCTTCTTTCTTCTAAAGAAAAATCCCTATTGGAGGACCCACTATTTAAATATAAATTCGTAAAGCTACATGTTTAGATTGTCTCATAAGTTAAAATAGTACAATGGCATCATGCACTTGTCACTTTATGGGTGGGTGCAATCTGTGTTATTCTTCTTTCCAATGGAGTTGGTTGTTCCGTTTTATTTTTAGTGAGTATGAGTTTTGTTAATCAATCGTAGTACTTTTGTTTAACTAGACTCGATCTTCTCATGTTGTAGATGGGATGATGCCGGAAGATGTTGGACTAAGTAGGAATCTGCAATTTTTTAAGCCTAAAACTGCTGTTAAAGGAACTCCAAGAGTCACATACACAACTATATACAATTGCGAAAAATTCTCGGTAAGACTGCTAATTTTGGAGATAATTTATTTTATTCATAATTCAACTTGAAGGAACGTGTTCTCCTATTTATTTAAGTCTTGACCTAGGCCTCTCTTAGCGGATGGATTAGTTTAATACTTCACAAGTTAAAAAGCTTTTACTTGATACTGTACATTTCTAGTAGTTTCAGTTATCAAAGTTCAAGGCAGATAATTGATATGCTGGCTAATGTGCCCTTTGCAGTTGTGTATTTTATTCCTGCCTGCAACTGCTGTGATACCTTTACACAACCACCCTGGAATGACTGTTTTTAGCAAGCTTTTGCTAGGAACCATGCACATCAAAGCGTATGATTTGGTTGACCCTGTCAACTCTGAAGACTCTTTGCTTCCCTCTAAATGTGAGTGAACTCTCTCTCTCTCTTCCCCCCCTCCAAAGTACACACACACAGACACACATACGTATGTTTATGTATTGGATTGCATAAGAATGATTTACTTGCATTTAACCCCAAATAGATTGGTATTGCAGTGAAATTGGCGAGGTTGGCAGCTGACAGCGTGTTTACAGCCCCATGCAACACTTCTGTACTCTATCCAACATCAGGAGGAAACATACATGCCTTCACAGCCATAACACCCTGTGCAGTGCTTGATGTGCTTGGACCTCCATATTCTAAAGACGATGGTCGAGACTGCTCATACTACAAAGATACCCCTACACTGCATTACCGAGTAAGCCCATAACTGGATATATTCCTTTGGGGTGGCTTTTATACTTCTGAATTCAGGCCTTCTTATTGGTCATATTGGTTTATACCTTATTATGCTTTGCTGTTTCTGCTATCCTTTGTAAGCACTAGGATTCATAACTAGGCACTGGCAGCAGTACAACTAGTTCTGAATAGACTTGGTTAGCTCAAACAAAGTAGAAGAGAGGAATTAATATATGAACTTTTCCACAAATAGATTTAAGTAGCCAAGATATAAAATTCTACTTAGCCTTTTTGTAGATCGCTAAGTACGATCAATTTTGTCCTTCTATTGCTACCTTCCTTGTATGCTTGTACTATGGAGCATACCCTCCGAAAATTTTTGCTGTGCAAAGTTCTTATTAAGACAATGTTGCCCGATCTGCAGCGAAAGCAGTAATTCCAGGAGCTGACCTTGGATGTATACTAATGTTTCTAACTTTTGAGGTTGACTGACTACTGTACCATTTTTTTTCCATCCACCCTTTCTTTGTTTGTTGTTCTGTCAATGAAGCCTAAACAGATACCTATTGTACCAAGCCATCTAGTTAAATCTTTGACTCTTTTTATTTTCATGTGCAGATGGTGGAAGGATAATGTGTGAAGAAGAGGGAAAGCATTATGGATGGTTAGAAGAGATTGAGATTCGAAGAGTCAGAAATGGATGGAATTGAGTACTTGGGTCCGCAGATTATTGAGAGTAGTTCACAATCTCAGCTGTCTTGAGCTGAGGAGGGTGCGGTTCTCTTTTTATCTTGAAGGCCTCCGTGGTTTTTTCTTCATTTTTTCGAGACTAAAGGGTTGTGAGAAAGGTTTGGAACTTTGACGCCGCCACGAGCTTTATGAATCCCAAGCCTACGACGGATCCACTCCACCCCTTAAACGTTCTTTTTTGTATTTTGTGTGCCTTCAATCTTCTTTGTAGATCCCAGGAAGGACAATCTTCTTTGTTTTAGTGTTTTTTGGGTACATAAAAATGTGTCAAAAACTTTCTTAAAGTTGTTTCCAGGAGGCAGTTTGGGTATTGAAAATTCACGTCCCATGGTTTTTGACTTTTTGCATTAAGATACATAATCCAACTCTTTTCATATGCAAACTAAGAAGCCATGAGAAGTATAATTGCATCCTTTTCATCGTTGAAACAAAAGAACCCACAAGCATAACAAAATTGCAACTGGAAAAGTCTATGGATTATGTTGGTGTTTAGTTGTAGTGAGCGATTATTTATAAGACATATAATGTCCTTCCATGTCTAGCGGATGTGGAATGAGAATATTACAATATTCCCCATTTAAATTCTTAATGTTCGGTCGAGGCCCAAAGGCTCGGGGTGTTAAATGTACAACACACGAAGATAAATAAAATAAAGTGTTTTGGCGTTAAAAAGATAATTTTATAGATAAAATAAAGCGTTATTAAAAAAATAGTGTTTTGGCGTTAAAGAGATAACTTCTATATATATATATATATATATATATATATATATATATATATATAATGACAGACGTGCCTATAACAGGAAATATCCCGCCAAATTGTTCTTTCCAAAAATAGAAATTTGATAAGTTGAATTAAATTAGTTGAACCAAATTTCTGCCTAAAAAATATAAATGTATATTTACAATGGAGATTTGATTAGTTGAATAGATTAATTGAACCAAATTTATTAAATCAGATTAATTGGGAACCTGAATCATTTCTTGGCAATAGGTAAACTCATTAAAAACAAAGTTCTACAAGCATTATAAATAGCTAATTTTTATAAAAACAAATTAATACAAATTAATTATTATAAAAACATTGTTAATCAAATTAAAAATTTAAAGCATAAAAACACATTAGTTCCAAACATTTACATAAATAACCTTATAGAACGGGAGGCCAAAAATTGATACTCCGCATATTGCTAATATTGATTTTCAGCACTAAATTATAAAAAACATAGTAAAAGTACTTATGTAGAATTGAATATATAAAAACACCTTAGTTCGGAACTTATTGCACGTAAATACAAAACAATAATTGCCAATAAGATTGCAAATCTTAATTTTCAGCAATTGTATGTGTTTTACGGTTTAGTTAATGAGATTATTGGACTTACACATATAGATATTTTTTTGTAAATATATTCAATTTTTAAACATTCAATCATAATTTAATGGAAACTGTAATTAGAACACCTCGAACTCACTGAGATAAAATATTTTGGAGACACATAACTTTAACCGTCTTAGTCAAATGAAAAAACCCCTTGAAACCTTTTATTAAAAACTGTATTATCAGTTGTTAAAGAACAGTTTATCGCATTTCTTAGATCAATTATTTTCAATAAATATTTTTAATTAAAATTAATTATGTATTACTGCCCAAATGGAATATATTAAAGTTGATACCATTTTAACTCCTAACTTTTTATATAAATGTAAACTAATAATTGGAGTATAGTATGGAATATAAAAAATGCTCAAATAGTAAAAAAAAAAAAGTTTATTTAATTTCAACTAAATCAGAAATACCCAAGATTATTTAGATCTAAATGACATAAAATCACAAAACAAAAAAAAATACTAACTATATCTATTAGTATTACCTAATAGTCATAAGTCATAAGCACCAGTTCATAAGATCAATCAAACAAGGCCTATATCTTTCTAACTATATATATATATATATATATATATATATATATATATGGAGGAGTATTAAATCTCAACCTTTAATTTCTAATCTAATGAATAATAATGATAGTAACCATTGATGATTAGAGAGATATAGTAACCATTGAATACTCCTATATTTATATACATATATATTATAAATAAAATTAACTACTGTGAGCCGTTGGAATAGTATTCCGAATCTAGACTCTTAAAATAAATTTTTGTAAGCTACTTTTTTTTACTTTTAGTTATTTTATTTTGTCATAAAAACATTTTTTTATTTAAAAGTAATTTTTAAAATATTTAAATAATTCAATCATGGAATCAAACCAAATCGATTAGTTTGGTTTGTAAAAAATGGAACCGATAGGGGCCGATTTGGTTCATGGTTTTGGCTTTAACCGAACCAACCGGACCACTTACACCCCTAGTGCATTTCCAATCGACGAATGATATTACGAGCTCGAATTTGTGGTATTTCTACAAACTTTAGTGTTAATGTCATTGGATGATTTTAACACAAATCTCGATACTTAAATATTGTTAAGTTAGTGATGATTTGAACTATCCATGTCATTACTTAGAAAAAAGAAAATTTAAACTGACGGTGTAGAAATCTAAGTAAATTTGATTTGACGGGACTAACAGTAAAATTTGTATAGATACAACAAGTTTGAACCCGTAATATTATATCTCTTTCCAAATTTTTTTCCATTAAACTTGGGCTACTTTAAGCCAACAGCTATTGTCAGGCTCATCTCTAGGCTTGAATTTGGGCTTGGGCTTGGCTTCAGCATATCCATAGTTCCCATATTGGGTTATTTTTCTGTAAGGCACTATTATTGATAGTCATATGTTGAAATAGATCCCATTGGTACGCTTGTGTTCAATGGATTTGCTCATGGATGAAGCAAGCTTCTCTGTTTTAAAATAAGATTCTCTTGTTAATTTTATACGAGTTTAAAAAATTATTTTAATTTTTGAGTTTTTTCTTTAATATTTACAAATATTTTTTAGTGGTGTTAAATTAATACTCCCTCCGTCCCTAAATTATCGTTTAGGTTGACCCGGTACACGGATTAAGAAACTCAATTGACTTGATTATTAATATTGGTATAGTGTGTAGTTTCCTTTAATGCCCATGTGTATGTGGCCCATAATTAAAGTATGGAGAAAAAGTAAGGGTAAAATGATATAAGTGATATTTTAAAAAGAAAAGTTTTCAAACAAGACAATTATTTAAGGACGAACAAAAAAGAAAATGAAGACAATAATTAGGGACGGAGGGAGTATATGACTCTATTATAAATATTAAAATAATGTGTATTTTTTAAAAATATTTATGTGAGAGTGAGACCTAAAGTGAAAATCAAATCAACGATCAAATGATAAAAGTGGAAAATTTAGAAACTTGACACTTACTAATTTGGAACAAAGGAAAAGGAAAAGAGAACAATTATTTAGGAACAAATTAGGTAATATATAAACACTTACTCCCTCCATTTCATCCAAAGAGTACACATTTGAAAAATTTAATAATTAAGGGATATATAAGTAATTTTAAAGTTGGTCAGAATTACAAAAATATTTTAGCATAGTTAATATATTTGTACCACATGTGGAGGGTAAAATTAAAAGTTTTATGAAAATTATAGACATAATTTTTTTAAGTGGACTTTTAAGTGGAATATCCCAAAATAGTATAGTGAACTCTTTACCTGGAACGGAGGGAGTATTTTGAAACAAAGGAAAAGGAAAAGAGTTTTCACTTGGTCCTTGTGTGATTGTGCAGTACAATTTTGTACACCAACACTTAATGTTGGTGTACAACACCAACGTTCGTGATTGGTGGATAGTAACGACTAATTAAGTTTGAGTGTTTGTATCTATGTGTGAGAGAGAGAAAGTTAGTGCTCATATCCATCAATCTTGGGTGTTGGTGTTATACGTCAATGTTAAAAACATCACCAATTCAAATGTGAACGTGGAAAAAATTGAGAGCCACCTACGAATTACATATTCTTTGAAAAGAAAAAACTCTTCAACGTAATTGTTGAAGAGAGTTGATGATATGATATGTCAACCAAATTTGTTTACATTGTTGATGAGACTTCATTTTTGACATTTTAATCGAAGACGTGAATGCATGATTGTATTTTCTTTATTAGTTCCAAATAATTCTCTTTATTTTTATCATTCTAGTGGTGACATATAATTAAAAATTGGAGATGTATATTTTAATTAAATGTAAACGAAAAGATAAATATTAACACATATAATTAAAAATATTAATTACTCACAATTAAATGAGATCAAATTAATAGTTGCAGTAGTGATGCTCTAAGTATTTGTCTATTGATTCGGACTCATGTAAGGTGGTCCAACCGTACAAGTAGGTCGACCCCGTCGGCGAGTCATTAAATGCAAGTGACTCCGTGATAGCTATGACCCACCGTCCAGTCACACAGTTCCAAATTTATATTCACTTTCTTAAACTCAAAAATCAAATTCAAATGAATAAGGGTGTGTTTGGCATAGATTTTTAAGCTGTTTTTTAAATTTAATTTTTTTATTTTGTATAACTAAAAAAAATAAGAGAGAAATTGATGGGGCCAGAAAGAGAGAGTGAAAAATCAAAAACTTAGTTGGTTTGGTGTAATGTTTTTTAAAACGCAACCTTTTTAAAACATTTTTTTTAAATGCAGTTCTTTAGAATACAATTTTTTTTATTTATTTAATAAATGTGTTTGTGATATCATTTTAAAATACAATTTTTTTATAGCACTATTTTAAAACCTGCATTTTAAAAAAAATTATAAATTTCAACGTTTAAAAACGTAATCGGGTTTAGAAATCATGATTTTTTCAGCCATATCAATGATACACAAGATTGTAATATAATAATTCTTTAAACCCTAGATCTTGAACTTCATGAAGATCACAATAGCATACAAATAATCATAAGTAAAATACCTGAAGACATGATGCTTGATTCTATTAACTTGATGTAGATCCGAAATCTGCAGTATAATAGCCAAAGAAGACGGAATACGATTTCTCCCTTTTGGCCCAAAACCCTAATGTGTTGATTTTCGTAATAGATGAATATGATGTGTATTGCATCTCTTTATATAGGCAAAGGGAGGACCAATTCCTATTAGGATTAAGATTTAATCTCAACCGTCCATCAAGGTAGAGTTTAATTAGGAAACTAACTCCTTTTACAAACCAGTATTTAATATGATTTAGTAATCCTAAATCAACCGTGATTCTCACTATTGACCACATAAGGAATTTCTTAACCTGCAAAAAAATAAATCTTACAGTCTCCCACTTGGTCAAAGTGATAATCATGTAATGGTTAACTTTAGAAACATAAAGCGCGCATAACTACTAAATCAATAACTTAATGGTTAACATAATACCTTCGCAAACCAAGTTATCCATGGGAGTCATAGCGGTTCCACATTATCAGGTTTTCAATATGGTTCCTTCCATGTACTACAACATAAATAACTCAATTCACTAGGCCTTAAGCAGGAGTATAAATAATGGTCCAATAATGTTCTTTCTTCAAGAACAATTTCTGTTATCAATTATCCATTCACATAATGTATACAAAATATGGAAACAGAAATAAAATTCAGAATATCATAAATAAGATCTCAATAGAAGTTCAATGTATAAGCACAACAAAACATAAATCAATAATCAGTAATTCTCTCTAGACCCATACTTGAAGTATGTTCATAAAAGTCTTGAGAGGTAACCCTTCGTAAGTGCATCCGCAACCATAAGTGTTGTGCTTATATGCTCAATGAACAAGCTGTTTTTCCGAATTGCTTGCTTCACGATAGATACTTAAGGTCCATGTGTTTTGTTCCTTTGGAATATCTATCATGCTTAGAGAAAATACCGCTACGGCATTATCACAATAAAGTTTCAGGGGTGCAGAGACAAAATTCAAGTCTCTGAATCTTGAGATGAAATTTCGCAGCCATAAGCAATGATTTGTAGCTTCAAAGCAAGCTACAAATTCAGCCTCCATCGTGGAATTAGCAATGATAGACTCTTTTGCACTTTTCCATGAGATTGCTCCTCCAGCTAGTAGAAAAACATAACCAAAAGTGCTTTTTCGAGTATCTACGCATCCACCATAATCGGAATCTGAATAACCAACCAACTCTAATTGATTTGACTTCTTGAATGTAAGACAATAATCCTTCGTGCCCTGTAAGTATCTCAAAACTTTCTTTGCAGTTTTCCAATGATCCACTCCTGGATTTATTTGGTATCTTCCCAACATGCCAACAAAAACCGATCCTTGTGCAAACTTAGGCAATGGACACGATGCAACCAGCACACACGATTATAAACACGCAAGAAACACGATAAGGCACGACACACGGCACGACACGACACAAAGCACGAAATTATAAATTTAGTTAAAATAACATTTATTATTATATTTATGATCAAATAAGATAGATAACACAAAAACACGATAGTGTGGCACGAACACGACACGATGGCACGAATTGCCACCCCTATGCAAACTTGTGCATACATCAAGCTTCCTACTAAAGAAGCATAGGGAATGTTTTCCATTTGCTTACGTTCCAATTCATTTTTAGGACATTGATAGAGACCTAATTTGTCTCCTTTTTGAATTGGAGCAACACTTGCAGTACATGTTGCCATTGCAAATCTTTCCAAAACTCTTTCGATGTATGTTTTCTGGGAGAGTCCAAGTAATCCACGTGATCTGTCACGGAATATTTCTATCCCAATTACGTAGGAAGCCTCACACATATCTTTCATCTCGAAGTTTTTTGGAAAGATATGCTTTGGTTTCATGCAATAAGCCAAGATCACTATTTGCCAATAATATGTCATCAACATACAGAACCAAAAATATGAACTTACTCCCACTGATCTTGAGGTATATGCATGGATCTACAGTATTTTCTTCAAAACCAAAAGCATTAATGGTTTCGTTGAATTTTAGATACCATTGTCGGGAGGCTTGCTTAAGTCCATAAATGGATTTCTTAAGTTTGCAGACCATGTCTTCCTGTCCTTCTAAGGTAAAACCTTCAGGTTGACGCATGTATACTTCTTCTTGCAGTTCACCATTAAGAAAGGCTGTTTTTACATCCATTTGATGTAACTCTAAGTCATAATGAGCTACTAGGGCCATAATAATTATGAGAGAATCTTTCTTTGACACGGGAGAAAAAGTCTCTTTGTAATCTATGCCATCCTTTTGAGTAAAACCTTTGGCTACAAGTCTAGCTTTATATCGCTCAATATTGCCATGACATCACGTTTGGTCTTAAAGACCCATTTACACCCAACTTTTTGTGTCCTTTCGGCAAATGAGTGAGTTCCCGGACTTGATTATCGCCATTGATTTTAACTCATCCTTCATGGCATCAATCCATTTATCGAATTATTACTCGTAATGGCTTGTGAATAGGCGGGTCTTTCATTATCCCTATGTCAAAATCGATTCTTGTAGATAAACAACATAATCATCGGGAATAGCACTTCGTTTTTCTCGTTGAGATCTTCTTAATCTTGGTTCTGTGTTTGTTCCACAATTTCTTCATTGGCGGTGATTTCATTATGGGGTTGTGGCTGATGTGGTGGTAGCTCTTCATCATTTATCGGTTCATCGATAATTGGAGCCACAGTGGTCCTTCAACGTTTAACGGTTCAACGATGGAAGAATTCACCTTGTCTCGCTTGTTTTTAGGTAATGGGATTGTAATTTCGTGAACAGACTTATCCTCCACAAATGTACTCCCACTAATCATGCCATCCTCAATGAATTTGACATTTCCGGCCACAATTCGCGCTTATGGTTAGGACAATAAATTATATACCCTTTGGATTTTTTGGAAAACCAATGAAATACCCACTTATAGTTTTCAAATCCAATTTGTTTGCTTGAGGGTTATATACCTTCGCTTCAACTGGACATCCCCAAACATGCGGGTGTTTTAAACTAGGTTCCGGCCTTTCCACGGCTCAAAAGGGTCTTTGGAACTGCTTTACTGGGAACCCTATTTAAAATATATACAGCCATGCGAAGAGCATATGTCCACAACGTAATGGGCAAATTAGCATGACTCATCATGCTTCTAACCATTTCTAAAAGCGTGCGATTCCGCCTTCGGCTACACCATTACGCCAAGGAGAATCGGGCATTGTGTATTGAGCTACAATTCCAAGTTGTTCGAGGAGTCTGGCAAAAGGTCCAGGATGTTGACCTGTTTCGTCATACCTGCCATAAAATTCTCCACCTCTATCAGACCTTATGATTTTCACTTTTCTTTCTAATTGCCTCTCAACCTCGGTTATAAATACTTGCACGGCATTCACGATTGAGATTTATTATGCAATAGATAGAGATAACAGAAACGTGAATAATCATCAATAAAGGTGATGAAGTAGTTTTCTCCCCCAAATGTTGGAACATCAAAAGGTCCACAAATATCTGTATGTATTATTTCAAGAAGCTGAGAACTCCTTGTGGCTCCTTTCTTTGTGTGTTTTGTTGCTTTGCCTTTAATACAATCCACACAACTATGATAATCAGTAAAATCTAGGTTTGGTAAAACACCATCTTTTACTAATCTTTGAAGTCGCTTACGGGATATATGTCCCAACTTCTGATGCCACAAGAATGAAGAGTCCTTTTTCATTACATGATGTACAGTTCCTTGATTATGATGGGTTTCAGATAAGGATGGAGAAGACAAAGTAAATTTGTAAAGACCATCTACAAGAATTCCAAAACCAACATTAATAGAATTCTTATATAAATTGAAACTTTTACTACCCAAATCAAACATAAATCCTTGTAAGTCAAGTTTAGAAACTGAAACTAAGTTGCGGGAAATAGATGGAACATAAAGAGTTTGAAATAAATCCAAATAATATCCTTTTTCAAGAACAAGACGATATGTTCCAATAGCTTCGACAGGAGCTTTATTGCCGTTCCCTACAGATAAGAAGTTTTCAGTTGGGTTTATGATTTGGGTCGTAAGGTATCCCTGCATCGAATTAGAAACATGAACATTAGCACCTGAATCCAACCACCATGTATTTGAAGGTACATAAGAGAAGTTTGATTCTGAAAAACTTACGAATCCCAAGGGATTACCTTTACTTTCGAACCAATTACGACGTTTCTCACAGTTATTTTGGAAATGTCCAGATTTCCTATAGAAACGACAAACTTCTTCTTTCTTTGCCTTGACTTGAGCAGGTTGGACTTCATCATTCATTTTGGGTGGTGCTCTTTTCTAGCCTTTTTTCCAAACTTATGATTCGCTCCTTGAGTAGTGAGATGTGCAACATTAGTACCTTGTTGAGTCAGCCTTGCTTCTTCCTAAACTAACATGTTAGATAGTTCATTCACTGTCCACTTTTCCTTAATAGAGTTGTAATTCACTTGAAAAGGGGCATACTGTGGAGGAAGAGAATTTAGGATAAACTGAACAAGAAAATTCTCATCCACTTTCATTCCCAAATTCGAGCTTAGCGCAAGGTTTTGCATCTCAATAATATGATTGTGCATTGACCGTGCACCATCAAACTTCATAGTAGTGAGTTCGACATTAATTTCCACAAGGGACTTATCTCTCTTAAAGCGTTCACAACGATTCCATGAATTCCCTAGCCAATTTCGTTTCAGGAAGAGGTCTTGATGTTTGCAGCAATCGTCATTCGCATGAACATAAGACTCGATCTGTTACTTTTCTCCCATAGTTTATGGAGATCTTTATCCTCTTTGGTACTTTCTGCGGTTAATGCAGGAGGTTTTTCAGTTTGGAGTGCAAGATCGAGATCAAGAACACCCAAAGTGAACTCAACATTCTCACGCCATTCTGAGAAGTTGGTACCATTAAGGGAGGGTATAGATGAAGCATGCGAGTGCAAATTAACGGGAACAGGAGCTGAAGACATAATAGAGAGATATAAGAAAAATTGTCTAAACATACATAAAAAAGATTCTCCTGTGGGTAGAACCTTTATTAAAATAATCATGCTTTTAAAGAGTCAAAATTTTAATTTAATTATGTGTACAAGAACAAGATAATTATCTGTGGATATTATACTTTTCTAAAACACATAAATCTTAATGTTGTTCAAACACGTGGATCAGAATCACCTGTGGGTGATTACTACTCTAATATGTATGTACAACCTAAGAGACTTATATCATTAAGTAAACATGATTGTTAAGTAACATTAATGCCATAATTTATTATCACTGTAGTGATAACAAGCCTTTTATACATATTAAAACAGTTTAATTGCGGAATACATAAATCTTAACGGAATAATAAAATCTAACAGATCAAAATAAAAAAAAATAAAAAATGTAGTCTCTAATCACGCCTACTGCTAAGACTGTTTCCGTTTAATACAAACTATACATTAATTTCTCAATGGGGGGTTTATGGAATTCGAGACTTCTGGAAAGCAATCATCGACCGCTAAAAGGTTTGACCAATTCGTCATGATTCATAAATTTATTCCCTAGCAAGCATCCCATAAGGTCCCAAGGGTTAAACTTAATTAATAAATGGAGACAACAATAATCATGTATTATTATTTTATTATTATTATGTTATGTTAATAAGTGGAAAGGCAGAATCAGTCAATATAAGTCCAAAATCCCATGGGCTTGGGTCTTCCATTGCTATGAAAATTCAGTAATTTAGTTACATCTTCAATCAACGTAAGAGCAATATCACGGTTCGCCTTAATACCTTCAAATTGCTCGTGTTTGACGATATACGAACAAAGTTTACAAACATATAAATTACATCTATGATATGCATTAAAACAATCATATTTGCATGCGATTTTCACGGATGATCATGAGTTCATAACATAATGCTCTGATACCAACTGTAATATAATAATTCTTTAAACCCTAGATCTTGAACTTCATGAAGATCACAATAGCATACAAATAATCATAAGTAAAATACCTGAAGACATGATGCTTGATTCTATTAACTTGATGTAGATCCGAAATCTGCAGTATAATAGCCAAAGAAGACGGAATACGATTTCTCCCTTTTGGCCCAAAACCCTAATGAGTTGATTTTCGTAATAGATGAATATGATGTGTATTGCATCTCTTTATATAGGCAAAGGGAGGACCGATTCTTATTAGGACTAGGATTTAATTTCAACCGTCCATTAAAGTAGAGTTTAATTAGGAAACTAACTCCTTTTACAAACCAGTATTTAATATGATTTAGTAATTCTAAATCAACCGTGATTCTCACTATTGACCACATAAGGAATTTCTTAACCTGTAAAAAAATAAATCTTACAAAGATATGCAAATAAACTGCATTTTGACCCACACGTTTTAATCGTAAACATGCTCTTAAAATGTGGTAATAGTCAAGTATGGCCTTTAGCTAGACCCGACATTTTATGTTATATGGCCTTTGACTGCGTCAAAGAAGCGGAAGACATAAACTTCCAAAAATACCCATCCTAAAGTATGCGTGGTAGATTAACCGACCATTAATCGACCATTAAAACCGACCAGTAGATTAACCGATCCTAACCGACCATTAACCGACTATGGAAAAGTTCTTAAGGTTATTGTGGTAGATTAACCGACCATTAATCGACCATTAAAACGACCAGTCTTAAACTAATTTTGGTGGATTAATGGTAGATTAATCGACCATTAAAACGACCAATCATAAAAATTTTGGTGGATTAATCGACCCTAACCGACCATTAAAACCGACCCTTAAAATCGACCATTACAAACGACCAGTGGTGGATTAATCGACCATTACACCTGACCATTACAACTGGAATTTTGACTAAACTGCAGATTACAGGATAAAGATACATAATAATTCAATTTTGAGTAGAAAATTTGCTACAAAATAGTATCCAAGATTGATTTCAAGGATTTTGGAGTAGATCAAGATGCATGGCGGTGTCATTTTGATCTCCTCCGTGGTCGAAGGCTTCCGTGCACTTCTTCGGGTCATTATGAGAGCACCGAAACCCGGGTGATGGCCACTAAGGATTTACTGCTTCGGCCATGAATCCCCTTTGAAATCAATTCCTTATTAGCTACGTAATTCAGTCAAGCTGAATTATCGGCATCAGCCATCTTTGAGGTGATGGCCCGCATACCTACATATAACCAGAAGACTTGTTGCACATGGCAATTTATCAAATGCTTTCCAAACATTTGATAACTCTTTTCTGGGATCTTCTCTGTGATGTTCATGTATGCTAGCAGAGTTAGATGGACGGATAGGTATACGCTAATCGATTTCTAGGACTTGAATACATTTTGAGAAAATTTGAATCATAATTTTGTATCTAGTGTAATCGATAAGCGGTTGTGAGTTTATTCATAGTAGAGTTTGGATGAAGAAGGAGCTCTACTTAAACTCATGGAGGTTAGACTGAAGGACGTTCAATAATGGAGATTTACTGTAGGGTTGTCCTTCTAAACACGCCTTGGCCCCTTAGGTAGGCTGTGAAGTTTAGATTTTCTCAAGATTCTTGGAAAAGATTTTGATAATAAAGCTTTTTTCAAGATTCTTGGAAAAGATTTTGATAATAAAGCTTTTGTCAAGATTCTTGGAAAAGATTCTTGGCGGATAGGCGTAGATTAATCGAATCGACCATTAAACGACAATAAAACCGACCAGGTTAATCGACCACTAACTGACCTAAAATAAAGTCGTTTAGTGGTCGGTTAGGGTCGCGTAATATACCATGAAATGTACACAAGGTCGGTTAGGGTCGCGTGATCTATTATTATGTACAGTTGTTAGTACTTTTTGCTTTACTATTCATAACACTTTTAACTTTTCAGAAAAATACTTTTTACTTTTTACTATTATTTATGTACTCCTTGTCTCCTTGACATGTTCCCAAAAATTCCTACTTTAATTTTACACGGATATTAATAAATAGTTTGACTCCTTGTTCCCAAAAATTCTTACTTTAACGTTACACAGATATTAAGAAATAGTTTGACTCCATCCCTTCAAAAGCTTAGTATATTTTACTTATAAATACAAAGAAGTTAGCAAGTCTCTCCCACGGATAATATCACCCTTCATTTCATTTCACTCTTCGGGTTTTTTTTTTCCGCAAGAACAAATTTGAAGCAACATGAACTCGTGCAAAGAGACCAAAACAAAAAATGGAGTTGCTGATGAACCAGATGTTACTGATGATGGAGTTGGAGTTGCTCTTACTGATGGAGCAACTACAACTACTACAAAGAAAGCCACAAAAGCCCGTGGAAGTGCACCCAGAAGGTCGAAAGGATTAGGAGCATTATGTGGAAGCGCAAGTGCGAAGATAATCATGGAGTTGTTATAGTGATTGATGATGATTAAATGAATGTATTGCTCTGGCTGTGGTCTATTATTATTATTATTATTATTATTATTATTGGATATGTAATGTATTTCTGTTTGTTGCAATTGGAGCTCTGAAGTTGCAAATGTTATGCTTTGTAAGTTGCAAATGTCACCAAAGGTCGGTTAATAGTCGATTATGGTCGAGTAATCCACCATATGGAAAATCAAAGTACACAAGGGTCGGTCAATGGTCGAGTAATCAACCCACATTAGCTAAGGCAATTCTAATCGACCCACTCCTTTAAAAATGGGTCGATTGATCGACCAATTTAAAATTTAAACGACCCGTTTATAACTGAAACGCAACATAGTTCAATTGAAAACTGAAATATCCAAAGCAACGGAACTGCCATATCAAGATAACGATTACAAAAAGCAACGTATCGTACACAAAAATCTGTTTATAAATTAAGGATCAAAGTTATTACAAAATACATCAACAGCGTACTTTTCCCTCCAATTTGCACACAATTTTAATCGACCCACTCCTTTAAAAAGAGGTCGATTGATCGACCAATTTAAAATTTAATCGACCCATTTTATAACTGAAACTGCAACATAGTTTAATTGAAAACTGAAATATCCAAACCAAACTGGAACTGCCATATCAAGATAACTGATTACAAAAGTAACATATCTGTACACAATAAATCTGTTTATAAATTAAGGAGCAAAGTTATTACAAAATACATCAACAGCGTACTTTTTCCCTCAATTTGCACAAGGGTCGGTTAATGGTCGAGTAACCAACCCACATTAGCTAAGGCAATTCTAATCGACCCACTCCTTTAAAAATAGGTCGATTGATCGACCAATTTAAAATTTAATCGACCCATTTATATTCACAACCGCAACATAGTTCAATTGAAAACCGAAATATCCAAACCAAACTGAACTTCCATATCAAGATAACGATTACAAAAGCAACATATCGTACACAATAAATCTGTTTATAAATTAAGGATCAAAGTTATTACAAAATACATCAACAGCGTACTTTTCCTCCAATTTGCACAAGGGTCGGTTAATGGTCGAGTAACCAACCCACATTAGCTAAGGCAATTTTAATCGACCCACTCCTTTAAAAATAGGTCGATTGATCGACCAATTTAAAATTTAATCGACCCATTTATATTCACAAACTGCAACATAGTTCAATTGAAAATCGAAATATCCAAACCAAACTGAACTTCCATATCAAGATAACGATTACAAAAGCAACATATCTACACAATAAAATCTGTTTATAAATTAAGGATCAAAGTTATTACAAAATACATCAACAGCGTACTTTTCCTCCAATTTGCACAAGGGTCGGTTAATGGTCGAGTAACCAACCCACATTAGCTAAGGCAATTTTAATCGACCCACTCCTTTAAAAATAGGTCGATTGATCGACCAATTTAAAATTTAATCGACCCATTTATATTCACAAACGCAACATAGTTCAATTGAAAACGAAATATCCAAACCAAACTGGAACTTCCATATCAAGATAACGATTACAAAAGCAACATATCGTACACAATAAAATCTGTTTATAAATTAAGGATCAAAGTTATTACAAAATACATCAACAGCGTATTTTTCCTCCAATTTGCAATATGTTCGTTTTACGAGATATGGAGACTCATCGATGCTCAGACACTCAATGTACTTCAATGCAAAAATCCCACATTCACCCCTGTGATACATTCAATCAAACCACAAATTAGCTCTTACGGTCAATAAACAATTTCAACATACGTCAATTAAAAAAAAAGTAATAAAAAATAGATCACTCACGTTGCCGCCTGTTTTTCTGTTTTTAGATCCCTGTGATAATCAATGGCGCTAATCGAACTCCACCCTTTTGCGATTTCGGAATGAACTTCAAAAAGGGAGGAGAGCCCCATGCAATTGACCAGAGTCAAAACACTTGTCGGGTCGTATATAATGAACTTTCCACTATGGAACTCAAGGTCCGCTGCAAACCGGTGTTGATTGTGGAAGATAGGAAAGTAAATACGAGTACATTCGGACCATGGTTTCCCAAATATCTCCATATCTTTTTTCCATGTTCCATAGGCAAAGTCGAGTAGACCTTCCGACATAATGTGGTGCGGGTCATGTTGGGATATCAAAAATTCTGTAGAAAGTACATTGTAGAATGTGGTATCAAGAATCGTTCGGTCGTTGTTTCTGCCGAACGATAATGGATACATCCTTTGTCTCTCCCGCATCATAAGGATGCAAACATCGATATGCTGAAATTAATAGAACAACTTACCTCATCAGAATCAAACAATAATGTAAGGTTAGAATGCCATTAATTAATAGAATAACTTACCTCATCTAAAAGATATTCCGTAGACTTGCAAAATATGTTGAACCACTCAACTTTCATCTTTATTCCACGCCTAACAACAAAATCACTGTGAAAAGAAATAAATGCAACTACTTAAAAAATAAACTAATAAAGGGAATGAAATTACAGAGTATATACTCTTCTCTTAACGAATAACAAACAATAACAAACCATTACATCATCATTACATCACAAAACTAACTAGCTAAACTAACTAACTAATCAATTAACAAACCGACCTTCACTTTGCATTAGTATGTTGATCACTATGTTGATCACTAATAGCTTCATGTTGATCAGTATTATCTTCAATATCATCAAAAAACAATAAACTAATAAAAAATAAACTAATAAATATTTGTACTTAAAAGTTTTTATGTATTCAAAGAAAGGAGTATTACTCTTGATCGCATTTGTTAACCAACTTCTCATCACTTGGACCTTTGACTCATCCGAACCCGAATAGATCGGTTTCGAGCCATCTACAAAATTCTTTGCCATATTTGACCATCAAATATGGGGTCACTAGCATTGCCTTTTCTTTCGGCTTTGGCTTTTCGGGGTGAAGGGAGTTATTATTTGGGCCGATGGTTTTCTAGTTCTCTTTGTTCCCATTGGCAAAATATTTTCGCTTCCGACACTATGTTTTCTTTTCCTTTTCTTTTCCCTTTCTTCCTCCCTTTCTTTTACCATTTCATTCTCTATTTTTTCTTCATGATGGTGTCAATGAGATCCCTAATGGGAGTGGTATCAAGAGTGGGAGTGGGAGTGGGAGTGCGGTGATAGTAGGAACAGGAGTGGAGTCCGGGTGATGGAGGGAGCGGGAGCGGGAGCTGGGTGTGGGAATGGGAGTGGTAGTGGTAGTGGTAGTGGAATGGGAGTGGTAGTGGTGGTGGGAGCGGAGTGGGAGCGGGAGTGGTAGTGGTAGTGGTAGTGGGAATGGGAGTGGTAGTGGTGGTAGGAGCGAGTGGAGCGGGAGTGGTAGTGGTAGTGGTAGTGGGAATGGGAGTGGTAGTGGTGGTGGGAGCAGAAGTGGAGCGGGAGTGGTAGTGGTAGTGGTAGTGGGAATGGGAGTGGTAGTGGTGGTAGGGGCAGTGGCTGGGAGCACCGGGTAGGAGTGGGAGTGCCATGGTGAGGTGGTGACCGCTGGGAGTGGGGGGGTGTCTCGCAACCTCCTTGCCTCAACAATTACATCATCCCGCAATTTGAAAAATGTCACAATAAGCTAACTTAAGAAATTAAGAGAAATCAAAACAAAAATAAATATAAAAGTAAACCAGTTTTTGGTCTAAGGCGGTGATCTTTTGGTTCATATCAACCATATGCTCCTCAATAGTCGGCCTATGAGCATCGATCTTCGGTTGATCTCAACCATATGCTCCTCAATAGTCCGCCGATGAGCATCGATCTTCGGTTGATCTCAACCAAGTAATCCAAAATGTCTTTCATCCCATCATTAGTAGGAGGGGCTCTATAAGAAACTCCTCCACTAGGTTGTGGGAGCGGGATCGTGGAGACTCGACTTGTGGAGATCGTGTGGATCGTGGGGATCGTGGGGATCGTGTGGATCGTGGGGTGAAATCCTTCTTGGGCTAGCTCATAATTGAAAGTTGTTCTCCAAGCCGGACCAAAATCATCTACATAACTTTCATTGTTTTCACTTCATCGGGGACAAAGGAACAAGAGCATCATTCGCCAATTCAAAAACAATAAAAACTTCATTAATGAAATACAAAAACAAAATGAATTTTTCATTATCGAGATCAAAATAATGGAAAACATTTACCCATTGTATATCCAAGATTGCAATAATTTTGTCGTAACTTGATTTCCTTCGACCTCCAATTACACATTCTAGGAATGATGGGATTTTCGTTGTCCCTATATTTTGGAGCCCAAAACATCTCTAAATTCAGGAAAGGATGAAACATCTCGAATGCCCAAACCTAACAAAAGTTATATGTTAGAAACAACAAAAGAAATGAGAATAGTTTATTCTCATTTGATATCAAATTGAATTCAATTGTTTACCCGTAATGCAAATGGGAAGCCATAGAACGTATTAGTTTTCACACCAACTTTATCCGAAGATTTTTTCACCGAATGCAACAGTTGGGATAAGTCCTTGTTCCCCACGGATATTTGTTGAATAGGTCCAAGTCGTCCACGATTTCTAAAAGCCCAAGTCAATCGAAGTACTCGATTCCTTGGCTCTCAAAACACCTCATATACTAAGGCTAGGCCCAACTTATATCTGTCTAGCTCGATTTTGCATTGAGAAAAGCTTCGTTTAATGCCTCGGCTTCACGACTTTTTCCTCCCGCAAAATATTCATCACCCAACCTTTTGTTGCGGGGATGGACCTCTTATAATCTTCCTCATCACCGGATATAATCCCGTGATGATGGTGTAATCGAGAAGCCAAATCGACATTTTGACCCCTATACGAAACCACGCATCATTTATGTCGTGATTGAATCCTCAAAAACACCAATGCATGAAGCGAGGCGATATTTTCATATTGTCTCTCATTTCATACAACTTCCCAAAGCAAGAAGCAGTGAACATTCTCTGATGTTCTTCATCTAATTTAGAATATACTTCGCCGATCACCTTCGGCCTAAATCTGCAAGTGACCTTTGCAGGGTACCTTTGTGTTGGATCAATTAAGAATGCCATATTCTCTCTGTAATAGAAATGCAAATTGTAAACATTTTCATCACATTAAAACATAAACACACATGGTAATGTTTATCAAGATTCCAGCCTTGAACATTAATGACAAATTTTCAGAAATGCAAATTGTAAACATTATGTTTAACACATTTGGTCATTATGTTTCAAATTTTCAGAAATGCAAATGCAATTTTTCAGAAATGCAGATTCCAGCCTTGAACATTATGTTTCTGATTTTTAATTTTCTGAAAACTACTAATTGATTTTTACAACAAGAATCACATAGGGTAAAATCAATAATCGACCTTACGTTAAACACTAAACCCCAGTAATCGACGCTCCCCGACATTGCGTTAAACCCTAAACCCCAGTAAGTAATCGACCAATACAATAATCGACCAACACAATAATCGACCTTGCATACGTAACGAGAATGTACGGATTACCTTTTGTGAAGAATTGAATGTTGGAGGCAATGGTGATTTCCGAGAAAGGACTAGAACCAAGAACCAATACGAGATAAGAGTTTGAAGGAAAGTGATTTTTCTGATGATAAAAACTTTAATTTTATGTGGAAGTTCACTGGTCAAATAACGTAGGTAGATCGTCTCAGACATGCACTGTGCAGTGAACAGTGCTGGTTAATGGTCGATTATGGTCGATTATGGTCGATTAACCGACCTTGTGTACAAGTAGATGGTGGATTACGCGACCCTAATCGACCATTAACCGACCTTGTGTACAATTGAATTTCACATGGTGGATTATGCGATCCTAACCGACCTTGTGTACAATTAGATGGTAGATTACGCGACCCTAACCGACCATTAACCGACCTTGTGTACAATTGAATTTAACATGACAAACAGAACGAGCTTGACTATTACCACATTACCACACCACAACAGAGCAATACATATCCAAAAACAAAAACAGCCATAACCGGATGTCAACAGTTGATTAATCGCTTTAAAGCAAGTTCATTACATGACCAAATCAAAAGTATTGCCTTTGAACGTAACAATATACATCAATACACTAAGGAAGCAACATATTCCGGAAATTGTGTTGCCTTTGAACATTTGCATAACCAGGCCGGAACCACTATCCAAGTTATCAACAGAGCAAAAAATACCATTGCTCTCTCTCTTTGCCTTCGTCAATTGTTCTTCCAATATTTGTTCATGTAACTTCACTTTGCCTTCGTTTTCTTCAACTTTTCAACTTGTCCAACCATTTCTCCGAGTTGCATTTCAATTTTCTCAAGTTGTTGCTTCAATTCCACAATTTGGGATCTTAGACGTCCACAAATGATGATTTTTTCGATCTCTCGGCGGTGGTGGGTCAATCCAAGCGAAAAATGACAGCTTAGCTCGATCCTTATAGTTTGCACAGCGAAAAAATGACAAATTATTAATGTTACAAACATACACATAATTAATTATAAAAGAAGAAAGAGAACCTTATAGTTTGCACATCCGATGAACCTTCTACTTGGGTTTTCGTCACTCCAAGATGTCCACATAGGTGCTCGAACACCACAATTGCAAACCCTATTGCTCATGTGATAATTCGAGTTGCTTGTCTTCAAAATTGGTGTTTCCATTTTGGGGAATGGAGTTGGTTTGAGCCCTAGGTCGAAATGAAGGAAAAGTTTTATTAAATATGGGGTTGATGGAGGAGTTGTTGACTTGCTAAAGCATACCGGCTTTTGAGAGAACGAAAAAGGGTGGGAGGGAGATTCAAATTTTGGGTTGGAGCAAGCGAATTTTTTTATATTTAAATTTTAATTTAAACGAATTTTTATTTTAATAACGATATTTAATTTTATATTTTATATTTTAATTTTAATTTAAATGAATTTTAAATTTTATTACGATATTTAATTTTATATTTTATATTTAAATTATAATTTAAACGAATTTTAAATTTTAATTACGACATAACGTTACGTTAGGTTACGTTATGTTATAACGTTACGTTACGATATGTTATGTTATAACGTTACATTACGATATGTTATGTTATAACGTTACGATATGTTATGTTATAACGTTACATTACGATATGTTATGTTATAACGTTACAATATGTTATGTTATAACGTTACATTACGATATGTTATGTTATAACGTTACGATATGTTATGTTATAACGTTACATTACGATATGTTATCTTATAACGTTACGATATGTTATGTTATAACGTTACATTACAATATGTTATCTTATAACGTTACGATATGTTATGTTATAACGTTACATTACATTACAATATAACGTTAAGTTAGGTTACGTTATGTTATAACGTTACATTACAATATAACGTTACGTTAGGTTACGTTATCTTATAACGTTACATTACGATATGTTATGTTATAACGTTACGATATGTTATGTTATAACGTTACATTACGATATGTTATGTTATAACGTTACGATATGTTATGTTATAACGTTACATTACGATATGTTATGTTATAACGTTACGATATGTTATGTTATAACGTTACGATATGTTATGTTATAACGTTACATTACGATATGTTATCTTATAACGTTACGATATGTAATGTTATAACGTTACATTACAATATGTTATCTTATAACGTTACGATATGTTATGTTATAACGTTACATTACATTACAATATAACGTTAAGTTAGGTTACGTTATGTTATAACGTTACATTACAATATAACGTTACGTTAGGTTACGTTATGTTATAACGTTACATTACGATATGTTATGTTATAACGTTACGATATGTTATGTTATAACGTTACATTACGATATGTTATGTTATAACGTTACGATATGTTATGTTATAACGTTACATTACGATATGTTATCTTATAACGTTACGATATGTAATGTTATAACGTTACATTACAATATGTTATCTTATAATGTTACGATATGTTATGTTATAACGTTACATTACATTACAATATAACGTTAAGTTAGGTTACGTTATGTTATAACGTTACATTACAATATAACGTTACGTTAGGTTACGTTATCTTATAACGTTACATTACGATATGTTATGTTATAACGTTACGATATGTTATGTTATAACGTTACATTACGATATGTTATGTTATAACGTTACGATATGTTATGTTATAACGTTACATTACGATATGTTATCTTATAACGTTACGATATGTAATGTTATAACGTTACATTACGATATGTTATGTTATAACGTTACATTACGATATGTTATGTTATAACGTTACATTACAATATAACGTTAAGTTAGGTTACGTTATGTTATAACGTTACATTACAATATAACGTTAAGTTAGGTTACGTTATGTTATAACGTTACATTACAATATAACGTTACGTTAGGTTACGTTATCTTATAACGTTACATTACGATATGTTATGTTATAACGTTACGATATGTTATGTTATAACGTTACATTACGATATGTTATGTTATAACGTTACGATATGTTATGTTATAACGTTACATTACGATATGTTATGTTATAACGTTACATTACGATATGTTATCTTATAACGTTACGATATGTAATGTTATAACGTTACATTACAATATGTTATCTTATAACGTTACGATATGTTATGTTATAACGTTACATTACATTACAATATAACGTTAAGTTAGGTTACGTTATGTTATAACGTTACATTACAATATAACGTTACGTTAGGTTACGTTATGTTATAACGTTACATTACGATATGTTATGTTATAACGTTACGATATGTTATGTTATAACGTTACATTACGATATGTTATGTTATAACGTTACGATATGTTATGTTATAACGTTACATTACGATATGTTATCTTATAACGTTACGATATGTAATGTTATAACGTTACATTACAATATGTTATCTTATAACGTTACGATATGTTATGTTATAACGTTACATTACATTACAATATAACGTTAAGTTAGGTTACGTTATGTTATAACGTTACATTACAATATAACGTTACGTTAGGTTACGTTATCTTATAACGTTACATTACGATATGTTATGTTATAACGTTACGATATGTTATGTTATAACGTTACATTACGATATGTTATGTTATAACGTTACGATATGTTATGTTATAACGTTACATTACGATATGTTATCTTATAACGTTACGATATGTAATGTTATAACGTTACATTACGATATGTTATGTTATAACGTTACATTACGATATGTTATGTTATAACGTTACATTACATTACAATATAACGTTAAGTTAGGTTACGTTATGTTATAACGTTACATTACAATATAACGTTAAGTTAGGTTACGTTATGTTATAACGTTACATTACAATAACTTACGTTATGTTACGTTATCTTATAACGTTACATTACGATATGTTATGTTATAACGTTACGATATGTTATGTTATAACGTTACATTACGATATGTTATGTTATAACGTTACGATATGTTATGTTATAACGTTACATTACGATATGTTATGTTATAACGTTACGATATGTTATGTTATAACGTTACATTACGATATGTTATCTTATAACGTTACGATATGTAATGTTATAACGTTACATTACAATATGTTATCTTATAACGTTACGATATGTTATGTTATAACGTTACATTACATTACAATATAACGTTATGTTAGGTTACGTTATGTTATAACGTTACATTACAATATAACGTTACGTTAGGTTACGTTATGTTATAACGTTACATTACGATATGTTATGTTATAACGTTACGATATGCTATGTTATAACGTTACATTACGATATGTTATGTTATAACGTTACGATATGTTATGTTATAACGTTACATTACGATATGTTATCTTATAACGTTACGATATGTAATGTTATAACGTTACATTACAATATGTTATCTTATAACGTTACGATATGTTATGTTATAACGTTACATTACATTACAATATAACGTTAAGTTAGGTTACGTTATGTTATAACGTTACATTACAATATAACGTTACGTTAGGTTACATTATCTTATAACGTTACATTACGATATGTTATGTTATAACGTTACATTACGATATGTTATGTTATAACGTTACATTACGATATGTTATGTTATAACGTTACGATAAGTTATGTTATAACGTTACATTACGATATGTTATCTTATAACGTTACGATATGTAATGTTATAACGTTACATTACGATATGTTATGTTATAACGTTACATTACGATATGTTATAACCTAACGTAACGTTATAACATAACATATCGTAACGTTATAACATAACATATCGTAACGTAACGTTATAACATAACATATCGTAACGTTATAACATAACATATCGTAACGTTATAACATAACATATCGTAATGTAACGTTATAACATAACATATCGTAACGTTATAACATAACGTAACCTAACGTAACGTTATATTGTAATGTAACGTTATAACATAACGTAACCTAACATAACGTTACGTTAGGTTATGTTATCTTATAACGTTACGATATGTTATGTTATAACGTTACATTACGATATGTTATGTTATAACGTTACGATATGTTATGTTATAACGTTACATTACGATATAACGTTACGTTAGGTTACGTTATCTTATAACGTTACATTACAATATAACGTTACGTTAGGTTACGTTATAACATAACATAACCTAACGTAACGTTATAAGATAACGTAACCTAACGTAACGTTATAAGATAACGTAACGTTATAACATAACGTTATATCGTAACGTAACGTTATAACATAACCTAACGTAACGTTATAACATAACGTAACCTAACGTAACGTTATATCGTAACGTAACGTTATAACATAACCTAACGTAACGTTATAACATAACGTAACCTAACGTAACGTTATATCGTAACGTAACGTTATAACATAACGTAACCTAACGTAACGTTATATCGTAATGTAACGTTATAACATAACATATCGTAACGTAACGTTATAAGATATCGTAACCTAACGTATCGTAACGTAACGTTATAACATAACATATCGTAACGTAACGTTATAACATAACGTAACGTTATATCGTAACGTAACGTTATAACATAACGTAACCTAACGTAACGTTATAACATAACGTAACCTAACGTAACGTTATATCGTAACGTAACGTTATAACATAACATATCGTAACGTAACGTTATATCAATACAAAATATAAAAATCTGATATTAATGTAACAATACAAAATATAAAAATCTGATATTGATGTTATAATACAATGGTGGATTACGCGACCCTAACCGACCATTAACCGACCTTGTGTACAATTAGATGGTAGATTACGCGACCCTAATCGACCATTAACCGACCTTGTGTACAATTGAATTTCACATGGTGGATTACGCGATCCTAACCGACCTTGTGTACAATTAGATGGTAGATTACGCGACCCTAACCGACCATTAACCGACCTTGTGTACAATTGAATTTAACATGACAAACAGGAACAGAGCTTGACTATTACCACATTACCACACCACAACAGAGCAATACATATCCAAAAACAAAAAACAGGCCATAACCAGATGTCAACAGTTGATTAATCGCTTTAAAGCAAGTTCATTACATGACCAAATCAAAAGTATTGCCTTTGAACAGAACAATATACATCAATACACTAAGGAAGCAACATATTGCTGGAAATTGTGTTGCCTTTGAACATTTGCATAACCAGGCCAGCAACCACTATCCAAGTTATCAACAGAGCAAAAAAATCTAACGTAACGTAACGTTATAACATAACGTAACCTAACGTAACGTTATATCGTAACGTAACGTTATAACATAACATATCGTAACGTAACGTTATATCAATACAAAATATAAAAATCTGAGATTAATGTAACAATACAAAATATAAAAATCTGATATTAATGTAACAATACAAAATATAAAAATATGATATTGATGTTATAATACAATACGTAAAAAAATTGAGATTAATGTTACAATACAATACAAAACAAAATGAAATACATAGAAATCAATTACAATACAAAACACGTAAATCAAATACATAGAAATCCAAAATTAAAAACAATACAAAACTTAATGCAACATAAACTAAATTTGTGATTGTCTATCACTCATCGGTGTTTGATCACGACACGAAAGTCGGTTGTGCCCTACTTGTCGACACCTAGTGCATTTTTGTCTTCCGGGAAACTCTCCGGTTGAAGGAATTCTCGATGTTCTACGACGTCCAGCTCGTTGTCGGACTAAAGGTGGGGAGATTGTCAAATTCTTAATATTATTTAGAATGTCCCATTCATCTTCATTGGGAACTGGAAAGATGTTTTGGGAATAGGAGTCTCTCCAACACTGAGCTGTATAGAATGCTGAGAACATCAGGAACACTGAAAATCCTCTCTTATTCGCCGCTGCTATTGCATGCTCGCATGGTATGTGGTCCAATTGAAATTTTCGGCAAGTGCAAGTATTTCCATCAAAATTAACAGTGTGATTCGTGGTACCGCTCCTCACCACATACTTGGATGGATCAATGGGTTCAATAATCGTAAACTTTTTAGACTTCTCAATCAACTTGCTTAATTTTGCTTCCATTGCTGGGGTTAAGAAACTTGTACAACTTTGTGCTGCCTCACGCCTCTCACAAAACCAAGCTCGCAACTTTCTACCAATACTTTCAAGCAAAAAGTATAGGAGTTTGTCGGCTCTCTTAAAAACCGAGTTGAGAGACTCTACATTGTTTGAAGTCATGATATTGTAACGATCTCCTTTAAAATGTGACCTGGCCCAAGTTTCGAAATTTGTTTCGCTAAGATACTTCCAACCATTCTCATCAGTTTTCTCAATTTCGGACATATGTTTGCAAAACTCTTCTCTGGTATATGCCTCCGCCGCTCTCTTAAAAAGTGAGATAGTGTCACTTACGAGTTACGATCCTTAAGTTGCCTTTTATATGATAGATACAATGCGCATGACGTGCATTTTGAAAAACAACTTGGACAAAGACTAATAAGACTTTTATGTCGGTCGGATATCACAACAAGTCCTTCCCGGTCACCTGTTATTTCTTTCAACTTAAGAAAAACCAAGTCCACGATGCATCATTCTCGTAATCAACAATAGCCCATGCAAGAGGATATATCTCGCATATTTCCATCTTGACAAGTAGCAATAATCAACGTACCTTTATATTTAGAAGTTAAGAATGTCCCATCCACAATGACTACCGGACGCATTGAAGAGTGGAATCCAAGAATGCAAGCCCCGTACGCCAAAAGAAGTACTTGAATCGGTTTTCATTATCACACTCTAAAAAGAATACTGTTCCTGGATTAACCAATTTCAAGTTATGGGCATATGCAGCTAAATTAGTGTAACTATCCTCAGCTGAACCCCTTAAGTGTCTTAAGGCCTCTTCTCTACACCTCCTCGCTTTTTGATAACTTAGTTCTACGCCCAATGATCGTCTAACGTCGAACATGACATCGCAGGTCTATACGTAGTGTTGCGGTCCTCGAACCTTGGCGAGATATGTATTCCAATGATTCGCGATGTTGCTTGTCTATGATCGCCCATGGACGATTTAGGGGCAAGTATGTTCGGCTGAATATTTTCGAATCGAAAGTAATCACTTTCGAGTACTTTGTTGCAAACAAACGCCATTTGCAATTATCATCAACACAAACTATTGTGTACACACTCTTGTTCGATTTTTTGTTTTGAATCGAAGTTTGGTTCAATGCAAGCAAGTGCACGCCTTCGAAGCTCTTTCTTGTTATTGAATACTTGGTCAACCTTCAAATCAACATCTACGGGTATCACTCGCGATGTACTTCCAACCGAAGAAACTAAATGCTCACTTGTGAAGTCATTTTCTTGTCGGTTGCCTTGATCTCTATTGCCTTGATCTCCGTTGCCTTGATCTCTATTGCCTTGATCTCCGTTGCCTTGACTAAACTCAAATATCGCGTGTAGAGAAATCATTATCGTAATTGGATATGGATTCTCGAATTACATTCAAGCTATCTCGAAAATTATTCGCATTGTCACCCCCTTCCCGTTGCATGTCATCACCACCAAATCCATTATTTTCTTCTTCTCCATTGTTTTCTTCTTCGCATTATTTTCTTCTTCTTCATTGTTTTCTTCTTCTCCATTATTTTCTTCCCGGTGCGTCGCAATTTTCTTGGCTCACAATGGTTATACAAAGAGGAGTGGGATAGCCTTGTTTATTGATATTCAGTACCATTGAACATCTTCATTTGAAGTAATCCGATAGGAACGTGTAAATTCCGCACCATTCGGAGTCCAAATCCTATCTCTATGTCATTAACTTGGCAAATGTTTCGTACTTTAGCATATAACTCTTCACATGAGGTTTCATTATTGATTGCAAGTGCTTTTGCATTCCGTCCGCCACTAAATTTCCAAGAACATAAGCCGTTTTCATCATCGAGAAAATGTCCAAAATAACAAACAATGGCCCAAAAGGTGAAGTCATATCTCGCAATGAATTGAATATAAATTAGAAAACCAACAAAATTTGAAGAGGAAGAGCAATTTTGAATTACGCTTAAATTAAAAAGAAGAGCAATTTAAGTTAGTCGTGGTCGATTAAAGTCGATTAAGCTACCAAAGTTCAATTAAGGTCGGTTATGTTAGTTAAGCCAATCACGGCGCTTAATCAACCTTTTATGTTGTTACTTGAGGTCAATTAAAGAACAATTAAGGTCAGTTAAGTTATAGAATAACAATTAAGGTCAATTAAAGTCGTTTATAAAAGAGCAATTTTGAATTACAGTTAAGTTAGTTAAGGTCGATCAACCGACCTTCTATTTGTACTGACTGTCGATTAAACGACCATGGCAAATTAAAGTCGATAAATCGACCATTGAAGGTCAATTAATGTCGGTTAAACGACCGGTCGAGTAATCGACCTTTTATGGTCGCTTAACTGACCTACCCACTATCGTTAAATTTGCAGAGAAAACTGCACTGAAAATAAAACTTTACATAATAGGGTGAGCTGAGAAAGACCAACCTGAATCCGAAATACAAATTATATGCACGAACTGGAAAAACAAGGTAGTGGGAATTTGAGAGAGAAACTCGATTTGTAAGAATTTTAGGGTTCGACTGACTTTTAGACAGACGAATACGTTGATAAAACCGATTTCTTCAAAAGGGGCTATTGAAAGCTGTTGGATTAGAGGGACATTTTAGACATTTCAAACATGAGGCCTTGTGATTTAAAGAAAAGGGTATAATAGACATTTTGACTCAAAAATGACCATATAACATCTTTTCTGATAAGTGAGGCTATTCTTAAAAACTACATCTTTGATATGGCCATTTTTGAACATACCCCCTCTTAAAATTCTTAACATTTACGTGGAAAACAAATCTAAATGAATAGAAAGTAGAGAGAGAGAGAGAGAGAGAGAGAGAGAGAGAGAGAGAGAGAGAGAGAGAGAGAGAGAGAGAGAGCTAAGGAAAAAGAACAGTGAGACCAGAAGAAGGCCAAAGCAACGCAGACAGACTCTGAAAGCGATAAGCACACACCACACACACTGACCGACAAACTCCCTTTTGTAATGAACTAAGAAACAAACATAAAAGAAAAGCTCACACCAATCTCTTACTAGTACGTACTTCAAAGAAGGCCACTTTTCTTCCTATTCACAAACATCATTTCTAACTTAATCTTCATTTTTTTTTTCTTTTCCTTTTATATATATATATATATATATATATATAAACAATTTTAAGATAATATTAATACTAATTAAGGAATAAATGAAAGTAGTGTAGCATTTGCTTTGGAGGAGGTGCCATATATGTGTAAAGGGTAATACTTTTGGCACAAGAAAGTCATAAAAATTTGGTCACAAAAACTTGTTGTCAGTTTTTAATTAATTTTTTTTTCATTAGTCAGCGCTTATAAACCATGCAACCACTTAATAACTACCAATGAAGATTTTGAAAAAAAAACTTGTAATTTTTTTGTGCCCGTAACATTACTCATGTGCAAAATAGATGCAATGTGCACAAGAAGATTAAAGCTCACACACACACACACAGTGACAAAGTAGGGGAATAAAGAGTTTGTTCTGGTTCAGTCACACCGGCCTGGAATCTTACAGTATTGCTTTTCCTTTTTCTGCTACGTATTATTCTTACTATTGCCGTAGACCGTTACAAAAAAAAAAAAAAAAAAAGCTTCTAAATCATAAACTCATACTTCCTCTGTCTCAAGATGAGCAACTATTTTTCCTCGTGATTTCGAACAAAAAAGACAATATTACAAAAAATATCCATACCGACTTGTAAATCTTTGACTGGGTGATTTTGAAAAATCAAAATTTTATTGAATGTTGATTAGATAAGTTTGAATATTCTCTGACTGGTGAAGAAAATTTCGAGTTATTTGAGTTATAAGTATAGTATTACGAAAAAAAGAAACAATCATTTTGAAAAAGAAGAGTATAATTTATCAATAAACGTCTAGGGAGAGAAAGAAAGATTGTCGGAATATGAAAAATATTTCGGAAACCCGTGCTTCTAAATCGTCGTCTTTGTAAATACATTATCTGTGACATAAAAGCTTCCATCCTTGTCACTGGAAGACTCAGGTTTCGAATTTTGGACCAATCTGGGAAACAAATTATTGGGTTGGTAGAGTTCTTGGTTATGGTTTTATTTATGTTTATTTATTTATTTTTATTTGCTGGATTATAGAAGACTGTAGCAGAAACTGTTTAGCAAGAATTATTGGATTGTCAAATCCCACAATTAAGGTTGGTGAAGTTTGTAGTTATGGGTAGTCTGTCATGCTTTTGAATTTCCAAGGCATTTCTGATTATTGTTTTTACTTCATTCTGAAGTTTCTCTCTCTCTCTCTCTCTCTCTCTCTCTCTCTCTGTGTGAAGTGTGTGGGTGTTCTAGCTGATTCTGGTGGGCATTAATTTTGTTGGTTTAATTTCAGCTTCAAATTGGTGCAACAAAGCCTCCAATACAGAAACTGGTAAGCCTTCCATCCATCATCTTCAATTTATCTTTCATTTTCTCAATTTGTGTGTGTGTGTGTTTGTCAATTTGAGAGGTGTGTGTGTGTGTGTGTGTGTCAATTTGAGGGGTGTGTGTGTGTGTGTGTGTTTATCAGTTTGAGGGTGTGTGTGGGTTTCTGTTTCTGTTTCAGTTTGAGTGTGTGTGTGTGTGTGTCAGTTTGAGGGTGAGTGGGTTTGTGTTTCAGTTTGAGTGTGTGTGTGTGTGTGTATGTGTGAATTCTGTGATATTGCCATATGATTGAACTATCTTCCCCAATGTAATAATTTTCATTACAAAATTCTAATTGATGCTGCTTAGAAGATTCTGTCAAGACTAGTCCAATTAATCTGGCATCTTATGAACCCCACAACTTAGAAGTAGAACATTAATTAATTATTTATTTTCCATCTACCATATTCTTGTAGTATTTCTTTTCCCCTGCTTTTATTATCAATGCAAATTTCAATTTTATACCCATAGAAGATTAAACAAGTTAGCTGACAATCTTCATATTTCCATGTTCTTTCCAGCTGATTGATAATACCCACAGATTAATCTCTCAACTCCTTTGATCATCATTCGATTCGTTTTTCCTCAATTGGAGCTTTGGGTAGTTTGTGACGATGGCAAAGACATTAGGTCGTCTTGCACTCTTAGTCTTGGTTGTTTTATTGATTTCAACCAGCAATTCAGAGCAACTACTACAATCATCCCAATCACAGACTTTACTTAGAATTCAATCCCTTTTGAACTTCCCAGACGTTCTTAGCAGCTGGAATAATGGCACGGATTTCTGCACTACTGAACAAAGTTCATCCGTGACGGTTGTGTGCTATGAAGATACCATTACCCAACTTCATATCATTGGGAGTCACACGAGTACTAGTGTTCCTCCGTTGCCTCGCAATTTCTCCATAGATTCCTTTTTTACTACGCTCGTTATGCTTCCTAGCTTAAAAGTCCTCACGTTGGTTTCTCTTGGTCTATGGGGGCCGTTGCCCACTAAAATTGCACGCTTATCATCACTAGAAATACTCAACATCAGTTCGAATTTCTTCCACGCTGCGGTACCACAAGAGCTTTCATCTTTAAGGAACCTCCAAACAGTCATACTCGATGACAACATGTTTAGTGGTCAACTTCCAGAGGGGCTCGGTTCACTTTCACTTTTGGCCGTCATGAGTATGAAGAAGAATTTGTTAACCGGGTCTTTGCCAGGCTCGTTTGGAAGTTTGATCAACCTCAGAGTACTCATGCTTTCACATAACCATTTCTTGGGCGAAGTGCCGGATATTAGTGGTTTGACCAACCTTCAAGTGCTTGACTTGGAAGACAACTCTCTTGGACCTCAATTTCCTCAAGTCGGCGATAAAATCGTAACTCTTGTGTTGAGAAAGAACAAGTTCTCGTCTGGTATCACAGACAAAGTGCATTCATATTATCAGCTTCAACGACTTGACGTTGCATTTAACAGATTTGTTGGACCCCTTCCCACTTCTCTTTTATCCTTGCCATCACTTACTTACCTGAATATCGAGGGGAACAGGTTTACTGGGATGCTTTTTGAAGATCTTGCTTGTAATGCACAACTGCAGTTCGTGGATTTGTCGACTAATCTTTTGACTGGAAGGTTGCCCAGTTGTCTTCTGTCTGACTCCAACAACAGGGATGTGCTTTATGCGGGAAATTGTTTAGCTACAGAAGATGGAGATAGAAATCAACACCCGATCTCCTTTTGTCAGAACGAAGCTTTGGCAGTGGGAATTTTACCTCATCACAAGAAGGCTAAGAAAGCTTCTAGAGCAGTTCTTGCCTCAACAATTACCGTAGGGATCATCGGAGGCTTTTTACTTGTTGGTGTTGGCATCTTGGTGGTTAGGAGAGTTCATTCTAAGAATACGCTCAAATCACCTCCGACAAGACTAATAGCAGAGAATGCGTCAACTGGGTACACTTCAAAGTTGCTTTCGGATGCAAGTAAGGTTTCTCTCTCTTAGTGGGTATGGATACATGTCTCACAACTTTTATGTATTTGTGTCTGTGTATGTGCTTGATTAACACTTACTGGATTCGGCAAGAAATGTGCTCACAACTTACGATAGACATATATTCAAATTAAGAACATAACAGATTGAGCGAAGAGAAAACACGTACACAAGTAAAGGAGAATGAATTAAAAGAAAAAAACTAATGCTAGCCTATGTAGATCTTCTAAGGTCTTTGCAAACGGTTTTAACAGTTTTATCCTCCTGAATAAAGGATATGTTACTCAGGCAATGAAGCTAGGAGCACTTGGTGTTCCTGCTTATCGAGCCTTTTCATTGGAAGAACTTGAGATGGCAACAAATAGGTTTGATACATCAACTTTCATGGGTGAAGGATCGCATGGTCAGGTATGAGTTGCTTTACTTTAGAAGTACGTGAGAATGGATTAAGCTAGTTATTCACAAAGTCCTCTAATGTATCTTACTATTATTTCTCTGCTTCTCCACGATGGATTTTATGATGAGTGCACGATCGAAATTCAATTCCTTCCTCTCCGGATATATCGTGGATAAGGGTTGATGACTATTTACTTTTTACATGAGCTCAGATGTACAGAGGACAGCTGAAGGATGGATCGTATGTTGCTGTCAGATGCCTAAAAATGAAAAGAAGCCATGGAACTCAAAGTTTTATGCACCATGTAGAATTGATTTCAAAACTGAGGCATCAACATTTGGTCAGCTCTATTGGACACTGCTTTGAGTGTTACTTGGATGATTCAAGTGTCAGCAGAGTATTTCTTGTCTTTGAATACGTCCCAAACGGGACACTAAGAGACTGGATATCTGGTAACTCATCATTTTCTCCGAATGAAGTGATAAGTACTTTCACTTCACTTCTTTCCTACATCCTGTTTTTACTGTAAGTGGTTCCATAGTTGCTAATTTCAAAATTAATGCCATCTTTTTTGGCAGGGGGACGTGGTAGACGAACTCTGACTTGCAGCCAACGTATAGCAGCTGCTATAGGAGTAGCAAAGGGTATCCAATTCCTTCACACAGGAATTGTACCCGGTGTCTTCTCGAATAACTTAAAGATAACTGATGTCTTATTGGATCAGAACCTTGTTGCAAAAATTAGTAGTTACAACCTGCCTTTATTAGCTGAGAATATGGAAAAGGTTAGTACATAGCAGATTCTTTTCATCATCAGCCATATAATTCACTCTTTGGATATTGCTACATGAAAGGTCTCGCTTTTGACCCTCGGATCATGGTATCCTTGGGTGAAACTTTGTTCAACGGCGTCTTTCGTATGCAAAACTCTAATGTACCATGATCGAATGGTATGCTCAAGAGAGCGCTCTCTATGTAGCATTATCTGTACTTTTATAACTGATGCAAGTAAGTATCTTGTTGATTGTGGAATCTGCTTCTTGTTAACCAGGTTGGGAATCAGACTTCTTCGAGTGGATGGAAAGAAGTTGAGAAAACAAGGTTCGTGATTGAAATTTTGTAATCATTTTCAAACCTTAATTTCAACAAGCAGTTGTTTCAACACTTCAAGTAATCACTGGTTATGTTGTTCCAGTTTGACTAATCAACCTCAAAAATTGATTTTCAGAGTTAAGTATCAGGATAAAGTTGATATTTTTGACTTTGGAGTAATATTATTAGAAATCATTGTGGGGAGACCCTTAAGCAGTTGGAATGAAGTAGAGACCGTAAAAGATCAGGCAAGCCTTCTTTCTGCATTGCTACTTAAATTACCAATTTTGAAATCATTTCCCTGTTTTGCGAGAAATAGGAGAAACGGGTTTGGTTTAATGCTAAACTAGAATTGACTGCTGACATGATTGATCATTTTTTCTTTTTGCTATAAAAATCTAATGATTTTACTCTTTTAATTAAGCTGTTATTTTGTTTTCAAAGTACATAAGAATTTGGCCACCAAGGACAAATTCCTGGATCGACCACTGGGCATATAATTGTGGGACTATGAGTGATAATAACCTTTGTATTTTGGTGACACAGTTACAAGCAAGCATAACAACTGATGACGCAGCGATAAAGTGCTTGATGGATCCAGCTATACGTAATGCAACTTCTGACCAAGCGCTAAAGACACTGACCGAAATTTGTAGCAGGTGTTTACTCAAAAATCCGGTAGACAGGCCTTCGATTGAGGACGTGCTGTGGAATTTGCAGTTTTCTGCTCAGGTTCAGGATGCGTGGCACAGCAATGATGGTTCTCCTGTTTCCTCATCATCTCGACCTGTACGACTGCATTTCACTGTCCAGCAGTAGCTCAAGTCTAGGTACTCTCAAGCCTCATCTTTCATGCCGTTTTCAAGCTTGTGGCTTCTGCATAGTATTTACTGCAGAATTTTGTGTGTGTGTGTGTATACATATATTTTCTGCAGAATACACTCACACACACACACACACATATGACCACTGAGGAGATGTTCCATTACAATATTTAATCTTGTTTTCTTGATTTGTTTTGTTTAAAAATTCGATTTTGTGTCATTAATTCTTTCTTCATAGTTAAGGATTCTGGATTATGATCCATTCCAAGTACCCATACAGTAAAATGATCACGATTTTGAAATTCTCATGTATGAATACCATCTCAAAGCTGACCACATTCATAACATAGAAGCACCAAATTGATAACCAACAAAAAATGACTCATATTGGTATTTACTCGGTACAAAAACTTTGGTAACCAAGCGAGTTTCATTCAGATCATATCAGATACTTATACAAATTTCAATAATCAAGCAAGAAATCTAAATCCAGATAAAGAACTCTTCTCCGGTTATAAATATAGCACACACACACACACGCGCAAACACTAGCATTTTCCTGACAACTTTTTTCTATTGGGAAACATTTTTGGATACCTGATGCATCTGGATTCTAGAGGATTGATTGCAAATTTTTCTGCAGATATAGGGTGAGCCAAAGAGGCTATGAGAACAACAAATGAATAAAAGTGACAGTGCCTGAAGGATCATGGTTTTCTTTGCGAATATTTGGGGCTGTAATCTCCCAAAGTAGGCACCAGCGTCACAGGGTTGTTTTGCAGATTGCAGTTCTCACAATTTTTTTTTTGGGAAATGCAGACTGTTGTAACATCGAGCTATGAGAATCTATTATTTGATGGTTATATTGTATTTCAGTTCAACAACACCCCATCCCCCCTCTCAATGGAATGTCATGAGACAATGCATCAACAACTTTGGAATGACCAACAAGAAGTTCATTTCGATTTCCTTTCATTTTACGTATAGATGGGTCAACATCGAGTATAAGGAAACGTGGAATTCTGCAAGTTGCCAATGAATATCTTGTTCTCTGAAAAGTTGCAACTGCAAAGAGATTGTACTCTAGCTACTCTCACGCTTGTCTGTGCCACTGTGTTATGAAAGCATAAGACACAATGTTCACAGTTCCCTGATAACATGAATGAGTTCTTCCCAGATTTTTACTTTGCAGAACGGAAAGAGGTAGACCAATGCAACCTTCTTAAGATGAGCACCATCTTTTGCAGAAGAGAAACCACACCATTGTCAAGCCTACTACCTAGTTTGGAATTCAAGGTTGAAAATATGGATTCCTAGAAAAGAAAACAGAGCTCTATAGGGCAAGAATTGCCTCAACTTCTGCTGAACTAATCCTAGTGATGGAGTCAAACTTCAACATATTAGGGAAGCACAATCTAGTTTTAAAAGCTTCTAAAGCTTTATCTTTACTTTTCAAAAGATATACATAACAATATATTGTGCAGTCGTCAATAAACGTAATGAAATACTTTTTCCCACCTCAAGTTTGCACAAGTTTTAAATCACAAATATCTGTGTGAATTAACTCAAGAGGTGTCGTGTTTCTTATTACTGTAGGAAAGACCATATATAGAATCAAGGAATGTTGTGTTCTTTGAAAATATATTTCCTTGCGGTGAAAGGAAAGAAGCAAGTTCTAGTAAAAGAACTTATGAAACTGCAAATGGTTCATCTCAAGAAGAAGAAGAAGAATCGAGGCGCAGTAAGAGGACAAGAATTGCTAAGTCATTTGGTCCTAATTTTCTATCTTACATGTTAGAAAACGAACCCATAACTGTTCAAGAAGCTTTATCTAGTCCAGATGCTCCATTCTGGAAAGAAGCTATAAATAGTGAAATAGAATCCATCATGCACAATAATACTTGGAGTTGGTTGATCTCCCTCCAGGATGTAAACTATTGGGATGAAAATGGATCCTTAAAAGGAAGTATAAAACAGATGGTTCCATTGATAAGTACAAAGCTCGGTTGGTAGCCAAAGGGTTTAAATAAAAGGAGGGTTATGACTTCTTCGATAAGTATTCTCCTGTCACGAGAATTACGTCCATTCGTGTTCTCATTGCTATTGCAGCTTTGCATAACCTTGAGATTCATCAAATGGACGTAAAAACAACCTTCTTAAATGGAGAGCTAGACGAGGAGATTATATGGAACAACCCGAGGGGTTTGTTGCTCCTGGAAAAGTGCAAAAGGTGTGTAAACTTGTAAAGTCATTGTATTGACTAAAACAAGCACCTAAGCAATGGTATGAAAAATTTGACCGAACGATGTTATCAAATGGTTTCAAAATTAATGAATGTGACAAGTGTATCTACATTAAGAGTACAGCCAATGGTTACGTCATTGTATGTCTTTATGTAGATGACATGTTAATAATGGGAAGTACTCATGATTTAATCATGAATACTAAAAACATGTTAAAGAAATATTTTGACATGAAAGATATGGGACTAGCTGATGTTATATTAGGGATGAAGATCGCTAGAACATCCGATGGAATAGTCTTGTCACAATCCCATTCGTTGAGAATGTTCTTCAGAAATTCAATGTCTTTAACAGCCTTCCGGCAATAGGTAGGGCATAAAGTAGCATGTACAATGGTAAGTCTAGACACATTCGTCGAAGACACAATACCATTAGACAATTGATCTCAAATGGGGTAATTTTGATTGACTACGTGTAGTCAAAGGAAAACCTAGCGGATCCGTTTACAAAAGGTATAAATCGAGATCAACTATACAAGTTATTAAGAGGAATGGGTTTAAAATTCACATCAAAAGAACAAACATAGCGGAAACTCAACCTTGAGAATTGGAGATCCCAAAACCTTGGTCAATGAGACAACTAAGTTATGAATGTTCAGTTAAAACACTTGGAACCTATTTCAACTCATTCCTAGAACATCCAAGTGAATACATCTGCAACAGCGGTGAGGTTAGGTTAAACCTTTAATGATTTCTATACCTAAAAGGTAGAGAATGACATGATACTCTTTATAGGAGATCACCTATGTAAGTGAAGTAAATGATCGCTTCTGTTAGAACACTTATGAATCTAAGATATGGTCCTGGGACGAAATGGTCACAACGTGAGAACTAAAAGTGTTAGAATTGTTATTGTGTAAGTACTATTGTCTCGATTTACACTATATAGTCGACTAGTTCAAAACATCGCGTTACTAAGCGGCTAGTAAATTCGATAGTATTTTACTAAGGAATGTTCAAAGCCATAAACTACTTAACCTGATGCAATAACGGTTCGCCAGAACTTCCAAGTGAGTCTGCATTCATGCATACATTAATTGTCATTTATGTGGGGGATTGTTGGAAGTTGGTTTCAATAATTGGTGTTTGATCAATATATGACCAAGTTTCTAGTTTGGTTCCATTTATTGAAAAAGGAAATAAGTTGCAAAAATGAAATCTACGTTTCGAGTAGATTAAGTTAGTATATTTATTATCTCAAAATCAATTTTGGGTGAATGAGATATTAATGCTTAAAGTATGCAACTTAACATTGGTAATTGTAGAGTTACGGGAATATGGAAAGCCATATCCCACAATGAATAAAAAAGGTGATCAAGTGCACTTTATTAAATGGCCCATTCCAGGAGGAAGCATTCAAGTGTTCTCTACCAAGGTCCAACCTAGTGGTGTCTCTTGGGCTAGCCTTCGACTAACACAAGCAATGCGAGGATGGTGTGCACCATCCGAGCCCGAGCTCGAGTCCAAGAGCGCACGCGTAGGTCGCATTAGGCGCTTTAGAGGCGCACGGACGGTAACTGCTCGAATGGGTGCAGTTGGAGCGGTTAGAGGCGTTTTAGGTCGCATTGGGCAGTTCGGGTGGTTAGATCCAAGTGGTTCAGCGGTTAGATCCGTGACTGCTCGAATGGGTGTAGATGGGGCAGTTACGTAGCAGTTAGTGTACGGACTAGTCCACTGGATCGCGCTCACGCGATCGGGTGTGATCCGACGGTTTAGATTTGCCAGATATAAATAGACCCCACAACTCTTCAGTATATATAAATAGACCCCAGTTTACTAGTTTCATACACTAAAATCCTGAAAGCATATAGTCTGTTAGAATTGTCATATTGCTGCAACACTCCATTCCCGAATCTCTGGAAGTTCTGAAACACCGATCAGTTCGTTGGAATCTGCATTTTAAAGTGCTGCTAATGTGGATTGAAAAGTCGTTGCATCTTAGGGATGATCGAGAATCGTAAGCACTAATACAGGGAAATTTTGTCTTGCGAAGATTGTATCCAATACAAGCCTCAACTTGTTAAATTGTAATTTAATTCTGCTTCATCTCCCTTTCTTCTGTAATTTTTATTTTATGAGAAAACCTATAGTATTTTACTACAAATCTATCACCCAACATGGAATTAGGTTTTGACTTACAAGTCTAGGGGAAAAATCGTCAATTTCCTTATTATTTTCCTCGATCCATCGATTATTTTTGGTCTTATGTTGGTTTTGTAATCTTAGAATGTTAGCTCAAATTCTTATGACCTACATGTTTGGATCTATTGTTAATTTGGTGAAAAAGATCAAGAACAATAAGCAAAATATTGCAGTGAACAAGAGAGAGATAATGAAGAGAATTTCTCTTGTTTCATGGAAATGAATGAATATATGATACATACATAAGATAAAGAGTACAAAGCTTTATATACATATACAGAATTTCTAGCTAACATTAAGCACCACTAACTACCTGGACAACTCCACTAACTAACTCAACTAATCACAATCAAGTTGTAACTGCCATGACATCATCAAGTAATGCTAGAATGGATGGCTGGATTCTAGGCATGTAAGACTTGGGGGGTACGGGGGCGTAGCTCTCCTGTGATACGAACTGTGGGTATAGGCAACGATGGATCGCCGCGGAGCACATGGGCTCGCAATAGTGTGGTTAAGTTTCTGGAAAGAGGGTGACCACCTAGGCAGCCGCCCAAGCGGCCGCTCAATAGCGATCTAGGCGGCCGCTTGTCCTATTTTTGGCAGTTCGTGATTTTCCTTATTTATATCGGTTTAGGGTTTGGTCTTGTATCCTATTTATAAGTTGTAACCCTAAAACGTGGTTAAAGAGAATATATCAATATACGGCAGTCTTAAAACCCCAAATACTCTCTCTTTTTCTAATCCCTAATTGATTGATCATTGATTATTACTCACTCTATTGTTTGCTCGCTTCTACTGTCACACAATAACTGCTATCAGAGTATAGGTTTCAATGGCTGGAATCAGTTCACCTTCTACGAAATTTGATTTTTAGAAGTTCGATTGAACTGGAAATGTTAGATTGTTGCAGAGGCGTATTAAGGATGTCTTGGTTCAAGCTGACTTGGGAAGACTCTTCGGAAGGTCAAACCCGAAGGGATAAAGGATGAAGGATGATGATTGGAAGGATCTCGAGGAAAGAGTCGTATCTTCTATACGGCTATGTGTCTCAGATGATATGATGTATCACGTTGCTGATATGGAGAAGCCTGTAGAGGTTTGGGCAAAATTGGAGGGCAGGTATATATATGTCTAAATCCTTGTCGAATAAGTTGCATCTTACGGAAAAGTTATATGGGCTTAAGATGGCAAAGGGTTCGGATCTCAATCGACACATTAATACGTTTAATCAACTCATTAGTGATTTGGTGAGGGTGGATGTGACGTTTGAGGAGGAGGACAAGGCCTTAATGCTGTTAAATTCGTTGCCTACATCTTCTACATATGAAAACCTTGTGACTAGTTTGACATGGGGAAAAAGAGACTATAGAGTTGAAGCCTATTACAGAGGCTCTCTTGGCATTTCATCAACGGAAGGGAAAAGCAGCTGATGAATCTGCAGGAGAGGGGCTGTATGTGAAAGATAATTAGGAACGTGACAGAAGTCAGTTTCGGGATGGTCAACAACAAAGGCAGAATACCTGGTCTAACTCGAGAAAGAAGTACAAGGGTAGCTATTTCAAGTGTGGGAAAAAGGAGCACAAGAGGCTGGATTGTCTGGAGAAAGGGAAGGGTTCAAAGTCAGCTAATGTGGTCAAAGATGGCTCAGAGGAGATAAATGGTGACATGCTCTCGACTTCATCAGCACTAGAGTAGCCTGCAAATTTCTATATTATGGACTCTACATGTTTGTTTTATGTGACGTCCAATCGTGGTTGGTTTAACACCTATAGGTCAGTTAATTCTGGTATAGTTACTATAGGTAATGGTGCTACGTATAAAATTGTTAGCATATGAACTATAAGAATTAAGATGTTTGATGGTGTGGTTAGAACGTTATGTGATGTTAGACATGTAACGGAGGTTTCTAAAAATATGATTTCATTAGGCACCTTGGATTCTAATAGGTTCTCCTATAATACCCAAGGTGGAGTTTTAAAAGTTGTAAAGGGTGCATTGGTTGTGAAGATGGGGGAAACGGGCTCTAAAACATCTATAGGTTGCTAGGGATCACTATTGTAGAGGGAATCACTTCTGTTGAATCTGAGGTAGACAAAGACACTGTTCTTTGGCACATGAGGCTAGGCCACATGTGTGAGAGAGGTATGCAGGAACTTCACAAGAGGAAGTTGTTGAAGGGTGTTAAAACTTGCAAACTTGGTTTTTGCAAGTATTGTGTTCTTGGAAAGCAGAACAAAGTACAATTCAAGACGGGCACACATTCAAGGAAAGGCATCCTTGACTATGTTCACTCAGATGTGTGGGGACCGGTTAGGACAAAATCAAGGGGAGGACACTTGTATTTTTTCACTTTCATTGATGATTTTTTGAAGAAAGTTTGGGTTTACTTCATGAAGCACAAGTTAGAGACTTTTGAGAAGTTCAAGATATGGAAGACCAAAGTGGAAAACCAAACAGGTAAAAAAATCAAGTGTTTGAGGAGTGATAATCGAACTGAGTACAAAGATGGAGAGTTCAAGAAATTTTGTGCGGACCATGGGATCAAGAGACACTACACAGTACACAGGACACCACAGCAGAATAGTATAACGGAAAGGATGAATAGATCTATTGCGAAAAGGGCTAGGTGTCTACGATTAAATGCAGGGCTTGCAAAGAATTTTTGGGAGTATGACATGTTTCTTGATTAATAGATCACATAGGGCATCACTAGATAGCAAGGTGACAGAGGAGGTATGGACGGGTAATGAGGTAGACTACTCTGACATTCGGGTGTTTGGGTGTCCAGTCTATGTGCACATTCCTAGTGAAGAGAGATCGAAGCTTGACCCAAAGTCTAAACAATGTATCTTCCTTGGGTATGAAAATAGGGTGAATGGCTATAAACTTTGGGATCCCAAGACAAGCAAAGTGGTGATCAGTAGAGATGTAGTTTTCAATGAGAAATCTATGTTGGTACTCAGTATAAAGAGGAACATGAGCCAGAAAGCAAAAGTAAAGGTAAACAGGTTGTGGAGGTGGAGTTACAAGTAGCTGATATTGATTACACTCTTCTGGATTTAGAGGTAATTTCACAAGATACTGAAGAGGCTTAGTACTTCATATGGGAGACCGAGATGAGCAATCAAACCACCTGTCAGTATGGTTTCGAGGATATGGTTTTTTATGCCCTTGTTCTTAGTAGTAAAGACCTAATACTTTTCAGGAAGCAATAAAAATACCTAGAAAAGATAAATGGCTAACTGCTATGGCAAATGAGATGGAATCATTGCACAAGAATGATACATGGGATTTGGTGGAGCTTCCTAAAAAGAAGCGTGATATTGGTTGTAAGTGGGTGTTCAAAAGGAAAGAAGCAGTCTCAGAAAAAAAAGGGGAAAAGTTCAAGGCTTAGCTGGTGGCAAAGGGGTACTTACTACAACACGGGATAGATTACAATAAAAAAAATTCTCCTATTGTTAGACATACTTCCATTCGAATTGTGTTGGGGCTTGTAGCGCATCATAATATGGTGTTGGAGCAAATATATGTGAAGACTGTGTTTCTACATGGTGAGTTAAAAGAGTTGATTTTCATGGAGCAACCACAAGGGTTCAGGCAACCTGGATAGGAACACTTAGCATGTAAATTGAAGAAGTCACTTTATGGGCTAAAGCAGTCTCCAAGGCAGTGGTACACCAGGTTTTACTCCTACATGACCAGTATTGACTATAAGCGATGTGAGTATGATTGTTGTGTGTATGTGAGGAGCCTTGATGATGGTTCTATTATTTTTTTGTTACTATATGTGGATAACATGCTTATCGATAGTAAGAGAACTAACAAGGTTAATAAATTAAAAACCTTGTTGAGTAAAGAATTTGACATGAAGAATTTGGGGGCGTCCAAGAAGATTCTCGGGATGGAGAATCGCAGAGACAGGAAATCTAAAAGTTTGTGGCTGTCTCAAGCCGGCTATATTAAGAAGGTGTTGGAGAGGTTCAACATGGGAGATGTGAAACCTGTAAGGACACCATTGGCAAATCATTTTAACTTATCTACCTCAGATTCCCCAAAGACCAATGAAGAGATTCAGAAGATGTCAATCGTTCCCTATACAAGCACAGCGAGATGTCTCATGTATGTTATGGTTTGCACTAGGCCTGATGTGACGCTAGCAATTAGTGTGGTGAGAAAGTATATGGCGTATCCGGGTAGACAAAATTAGGAGGTAGTCAAGTGGATCTTCAGATACTTGAGGGGCACTATGGATTATGGCATTATGTTTGAGAGGCAGAGTGTGGAGCTTTCAGTTGTAGGGTATGTTGATTTAGATTATGCAGGTGACTTGGATTGTAGGAGGTCGACTACGGGTTATGCATTTACCCTTGAGAGGCAGAGTGTGGAGATCTATGGTTCAGTCGATTATTGTATTGTCTACGACTGATACGGAGTACATGGTGGCTGTTGAAGCTGCAAAAGAAGCATTATGGCTTCGGGACTTAGTCAGAGAACTGGATATACAGCAAGGTGGAGTGTTGTTACATTATGACAGTCAAAGTGCATTCTTCTTAGCAAAGAATCATGTTTATCATTCACGGACCAAGCACATCAATGTGAGATTTCAAAAGATTAGGGAGTTGATTGATATGGGAGATGTTTTTCTAGAGAAGATTCACACCACAGAGAATGCTGCAGACATGTTGACGAAGCCAATTACTACTGACAAGTTAAAGAATTACTTGGATTCGTGTTAGAGATGTGGAAGTCAAGTCCTACGGGGATGCCAAGTTGATGTTCGAGTTTTTGGGTTCTTTTATCTTCTAAGGGGTGAATGCTCGCCAAGGTGGAGATTGTTAGAATAGATGGCTCGATTCTAGGCATGTGGGACTTGGGGGGCATAGCTCTCCCCTGATACGGAATGTGTGTATAGGCAAGGATGGATCGCAGTAGAGCACGCAGACACGTAATAGTGCGGTTGAGTTTCTGGAAAGAGGGTAGCCTCCTGCCGAAACAGCCGCTCAATAGTGATATAAAGATTCTGGAAAGAGGGTGGCTGCCCTGTCCCATTTTTACCAGTTCACGATTTCCTTATTTGTATCGGTTTAAGGTTTGGTCTTATATCCTATATATAAGTTGTAACCCTAAAACGTGGTTAAGGAGAATATATCAATATACAGCAGTCCTAAAACCCCAAATACTCTCTCTTCTTCCAATCCCTAATCCTTAATTGTTTGATCATTGATTATTGCTCAATTTATTATTTGCTCGCTTTCGCTGTCACACAACAAGTAACTAACTGCCTAATCAGCTGAAAGGTGAAAATAAATTGAACACTTGCAGCTTGGCCAAGAAATGAAGAATCTAGGTCGAAGAAAGAGATTTGGTAAACAAGTCTATGGAACAAGTCTACGGGTTGATGAGCAGTGATTGACAAGCCAACTAATGGGGCCACGAAGGTGAACATGAGCTATAGTAATCATACCCTAATTGATCTTGTCCCTAATTAGGTAACTATCAATCTCAATATATTTTGTTCTTTCATGAAAAATAGGGTTTGCAGCAATATGCAAGGTAGTTTGATTGTCATAAAACAATGTTATTGGTGTAAGGCCACAGACCTGCAAGTCTTTGAGTAAAGCCAACAACCAAGTAATTTCACAACTTGTAGAAGCCATGGCTCTACATTCAGCCTCTGCAGAACTTCTAGAGATTGTATGTTTCTTTTTGGACTTCTAAGAGATTAAAGAATCCCCAAGAACAATACAATATCCGATCACTGATTTCCTTATTATAGGACAACTACCCCAATCTGAGTCACAGTAGGCTTTGAGAGTCAAGGCACTGGATGCAAAGAAAAGCATACCTTGGCCAATAGTGCCTTTGAGATATCTCTTAAGTTTGAGTACATCATTCATATATGGAATCCTTCGACAAGCCATAAACTAACTCAAACTATGAACTGGATAAGAAAGATCAGGTCTGAAAATTGTTAAGTAAATCAATCTCCCAATCAACCTCCTATATCTGTTAGCATCCTGCAATAGTTCTCCCTTGGCTAAAGCCAAATCATGGTGCTGCTTAAGAGGAATAGTTGAATATTTGTCATGCTCTAGTCCTGTGTCCTTCAAATATCCATAACATACTTCCTTTGATGAACATGAATGCCAACATTAGTTCTTGCAATCTCAATGCCCAGAAAATATTTAAGAACACACAAGTCTTTGATATTAAAGGAAGAATGCAAGAAAGCCTTTAATTCAGTAATGACAGAAGTGCAAGAACTAGTAATAAGTAAGACATCAACATACACTAATACCACTATAAAGGTGTTGTTTCTGGCAAGGTTAAGAGAGAATGATCACTTTGTGATTGAGTGAACCCAAACTAAAGAAGAGAGGAAGAAATTTTGTGAAACCATTGACGAGGGGCCTGTTTAAGACAATATAGGGACTTGACCTGCTTACTATCAACTGGATGTTGAGAAGACCTAGGCTGCAGTGAAGTGGAATAGTATGGTGGGAGATCCATAAACACTTATTCATTAAGATTTCCATGCAAAAATGCATTTGAGACATCCATGTGAATAATGATCCAACCCTTCACAGTAACAAGAGCAAGATGAGTCCTAACTATTGTCATTTTGGCAACAGGGGCATATGTATCAAGGAAATCCAATCCCCTAGTCTGTGTAAACCCCTTAGCCATAAGTCTATCTTTATATTTGTCTATAGAACCATCTGGTTTATGCTTGATTTTGTATATCCATTTGCATCCTACAGTCTTCTTATGGGGTGGAAAAGTTTACAAAATCCAAGTTTGATTATTCTCCAAAACCTAAGTTTCTAACTCCATGGCCTTACACTAGAGAGGATCTTTGACAGCTTGAGCATAGGTATGAGGTTCAGAGACTTGAGATATATTAGCAATGAAAGAATAATAACTAGGTGAAACATGATCATATGTAAGAATAAATGAAAGAGCTAGAGGTATTGACCTTGGTAGAGAAGAGCAACAATAGGAGTTAATAAAGGAAGGTAAGCCCACATAATCTTGGAATTTAGCAGGCAACACTTTAGTTCTCACATGTCTAGCATGTAACACAAGTTGAGAAGGAAAAGATTTAGAGGACAAAGATTGAGAAGGCAAAGGTTGAGAAGACAAAGATTGAGAAGTCAAAGGAGAACCAAAAGAAAAAGAGACAGAGGTGAAGATGTCATCTTGATCAACAACATAAGAAGTAGGAGGTGAAAAAATAGGAATAGAAGTGGATGAAGTAAAAGGAATAGATTGAAAAGGGAATTTAGATTCATAGAACTTCACTTCTCTACTATATAGGGCTTTGTGAGTGTGCAAATCATAGAGTTTGTATGCCTTCTTACATAGGGATATCCCATAAAAACACATAGGGATATCCCATAAAAACACATTTAGTTGCTCTGGCTTAAAACTTGTCTTTGTTGTGTGCTAGTGTGGAAGCAAAACACAAGCACCCTACTACTCTAAGGTGAGTGTATGTGGGAGGTTTGCTAAGGACTTCATAAGGTGTTTTGAACTGAACAATAGAGTTTGGGAGTCTATTAATAAGATATGTAGTAGTTTGAATGCAATTTCCCCAGAACTTAATAGGTAGATAACCTTGGAATCTCAAAGCTCTTGCCATTTCTAGTAATTTTTTTTGTTTTCTTTTTACTCTCTCATTCTGTTGGCGAGTATCATTGAAGGTATTTTGTTGGATGATACCAAGAGATTGCAAAAGAGAATAGACAGTACCATTAAAGAATTCAGATCCATTATCTGATCTGATTTCTTTGACTGTGGAGTGAAATTGGGTTTGAATCATAAGGAGAAAGGTTTTAAGATAATGGCAAACATGAGCTTTAGACTTCAGTAAGAAGGTCCAAGTAGCTCTTGAAAAATCCTCTACAATGGTCAAGAAATAAGAGCAACCATCATATATCAAATGTTTATAGGCTTCCCAAATATCACAATGAATAATGTCAAATGCAGAAGTACAATGAGAAGAGCTAAGAGGGAAAGGAATTCTGGTTTGTCTGACATAATGAAAAATTTCACAAGCAGTGTTATTAGATATAGATTTATCAGTACAACAGGATAAGAATGGAATATGTTTTAATGCATGAACAGACAAATGGCCAAATCTCAAGTACCACAACAATACAGAGGAATTCACATTGTTGTTTACAATAGAGATCAAATAAGAAACAGAAGTAGACTGACACTGTGTGAGAACTTTGAGAGAAGTGATGATTGGTAAAACTAATTTGTATAAGCCACCTTCAACTTTACCGATCCCTCTTTGCTTCTTCTGGACAAGGTCCTAAATTATACAATGAGTGGATGAAAAAATGAGAGCACAATTATTATTAGAAGCAACTTTGTGACCCCGATAAAAGATTGAACTTAAAATCAGGCACATAAAGAACATTATGAAGAATTAGATCTTGAGTCAATTGGATAGATCCTTTGTGAGTAATAGAAACTGTTTTACCAGTAAGAAGATGAATACTGGAAGAGATGACAACTGGATTTGTAAGCAAGTCAAATGAAGAAGTTTTATGGTCTGTTGCTCCTGTGTCTATGATCCCTTCCTTTGATGTAAGATTAGGACTAGCCAAACAAACTGAAATGCATAACTACGTAAAGATGCAAACTTACCAGCCAAATAAGACTCAGGACTATCCAATGCATTGCTGTTGAGGAGGGATACCAACTATTGATATTGAGCATTAGTAAAAGTAGGTGTAACCTAATCATTCACAGTAGTAACACAAACTGTAGGGGCACAAGCAACTGTTTTAACAGCAAGGGCATTCACCATTGCTTTTCCTTTGAACTTAGGCATTTTTACAGGATCAGGTTTAGTGTCATAGTCTTTGTGCCACTCAAGATAACCATAAAGGTAAAACCACATATCCTTTATATAAGAGTCCCCATGGCATTGTTCACAGAAAAACTTGCCTTTCTTTTTGACATTATCCTGGATGTATTTGTGTTCCCTTTATTGAACAAAGCTATTGATATATCACTAGTAATAACATGATTACCAAGACTAGTAGAGCAAACTCTCTGCTTTTCTTCTTGAGCCAATAGAGAGATAGCATTGCCAATGGCTAGTAATGGAGTTATCATTAATAATTGTCCTCTTGTTCCAGTGAAATTATCATTTGGTCCTGTCAAAAACTATGTTAGCTTGTTCATGTGATCATACTCTTCAATCATGTTTATTAGCAGCACCACAGGTACAACCATTGTTGTCGAACTTGAAAAATTCGTGGACCATTGCTCTGTAAGAATCGAGAATTCAGATCATCCCATATCTCTTTTGCATTTTTAATGAATACTACACTTGATCTAATTTCACCATAAATAGAGTTTGACAACCAGGAAATGATCAAGATGAGTTGACTGGAAGGATGAGTCGATGGTGGGAATTGAAGAATTCGATGGTGAAAGTTCACTTATGAATAAATACATATTTCTGTATAGTTGCAATCAGTCAGTATCAAGACTTCTTAACAAACAACTAAGCTTCTGATACCAAGTGAGAGATCAAGGATCACTCTTATCTCGTAGGTATCTCTTGGCTGTTACACAGCTCTGATACCAATTGAAAAACCACTTATAAACTGTTACAAGCTCTATAGACTGATCAAAAATATTAAGGGTTGAATGGCTTAAAGAGTTTGATATTGTCCAATTAGATATATTGAAAAAAGGCAGTTTCCTATTTTAATGATCAAACCCTTGGTACAAAATGTTAGTGCACACTTTATACAGATCACTCACATAGATTAACTTTGAAATAGCAGATGTTTGATGAGAAGTGAAAACAGTCAAGATTGAGTCAAACAGCTAAAATTGTAAAACAGAGTTATGCATAGCGAAATTTATTTAAGCAGTGATCTTAAGACAAGTTATGATTTTATCTTATATGTGTGTGTGTGTTTGTTAATGTCTTGATGCTTATAAACAATATAAGCACAGTTTGATGATTGATTGAATAAAAGAATATAAATAGTTTAGTTCAAACATAAAGCTGGAAATAAATTGTAGAAATGTAAAGAGTTAAAGGATAGAGAAATTAACACAAGGATTTACAATGGTTCAGATCTCTTATCCTACATCCACTCCTCACAACCCTCTGGCTCTATGAGGCAATAGTCCACTATAACTCTTTTAATTACACAGATTATTGGAAGTCGAAGGAAAGATCTCATTTCCTTCTCAACCACTTGGCTCTCCAACTCGGCTCTCTACACAATACACAAAGGGGGTTGCTTCCTAATACAATGACTCTAAATAGTCTAATGAAGCTTCTGTTGTGGCTCAATGTTACTGTGTGACAACTGCTTGTTGCACAACTGTTATTAAGAACATTTGTGTTGTTGCGTTGCTTGATCTGGCAGTTTGTAAAGTGATTTGTTGTTTGCAGTAGGATGGTTGATGTTTGTATAGCTTGGATATCAAATATCTCAGCCTATCTTTCACAGACTAGTACTTAGTTGTTTAATTTTTATAGAATTTATCAAACCCTAATCTCTTTTGTCTTTGTATCCTTTTTCTGATATATCTTTGTGTGAGCTATACCATCCTAATCACTCTCTCAGTGACACACATTATGCTCTGGTGAAATTTCCTTTATATAGGCAATGATTGGAAAGTTCCCATTGCATTCTAGTCATTATACAACAGATAGATGAGATACTTACAGGTCATGTGCAGTCTATGTGGCATGCAAATTACTGTCAACTTGTAAAGAATATTTTTTTTAGGGTTTGAAATATCCTTTTAGGGTTTTTCTTAGTAAGTTTTTGTCCAATAAGAATTTAGTACGTGTCATGTCAATGACACAGTCCTTGCTATGACATGCATCTTGACTATTTTATCAAAACAGTTAAGCTGCAAAACACACCTTAGTTGTTTGTGTTCTGCATATCAGATTCCTCTTGGCTGTTTATATTTCTTGGACAATAACTCTTGTACATTAAGCCTAATATCCTGTTTTATGAGAAATTAATTATACTAATTTGATTTTGTAACATCAAAACCCTGAGAATCTAGGTCCTAATACAGATGGCTAGGAAGAGGAAGAATCGAGGGCAAAAAAGAACTGCGAAGAGGTAGAGGGATGAGTCACCGAGGCACACAGCTACAAATGAAAGTGAGAACTGAGAAGTGAATATATTGCATATTAGGTTTTTATCATTGCCCTTTATATAGTAGGGTTCAACACTTCGATTACAAATGGTTTGATTTGGTTCCGTTCGGTTCGACTCAACTCAGCTTAGCAGATAAAATTGCAAAATAAATCGAACCAATCGATTTGATGAAAATTCAAACCAAATCGAATCATATAAGCAGGGCCGACCCAGGGGGAAAGCCGGTAAAACTATGCATTATGCCTCCTCCAAAAAAAAAAAAAAAATTTTACTTCATATTTTAACAATATATGTATATATATTTTTTAAATGTCAAGAGTCAGCTATACAATAGACTGAGTCAACAACTCTCATTCACCACTCACAACTGACCTCACGTATTTCTATCTCATCGACTCATTATTGTAATAACGTTAATATTTTTTAATATTTTGTTATAAACAAAAAAAAAAAAAAAAAGACATCTCTTCACATCTCTGTCTGTCTCTCACTCATCTCTCTCCTGCTTTCTCCTTTCTTTCACGTACGTCACTCTCACTCTCTTACTGACTCTCTCAGATTTTTTCATAGACTCACTCTCACCAATCTGAAAATTTGACAAACTATTTTCTTTCAATACATTATTTGCTATTTTGTTTCACAAAAAAAAAAATAAATAAATCAAAGCTTTAATTTTCAAACTCTCTCCGACTCTCATCGCGTCACTATCTCAGAATACATTATTTGTTATTTTGAAATCAAAGCTTCAATTTTTTTAAATCATGTAAATCAAAGCTTCAATTTACACCAAAATTTACATGATTTCAAAAAATTATCGTCCTGAACAAGATGTTTCAAATGCAAACTTGACGTAATTTTTTTTTTTCAAAATTATAAAATACGTAACTACGAATTACATGTTTTATAATTTTAACAAATTTGCATTTTGAAAAATATCCTGTTTGACAAAGAAAATAAAGGTCAAAACAGGACAATAATTTAGGAACTGATGGAGTATTATTTGCTTTAAAAAAATTGCATTTTAGAGTTCGCTTTATGCCTCCATAAGTGTTGTATCAGCCCTGTATATAACTCACAAAACTGAACCAAACCCCCTAGTTCGGTTTGGTGGTTTGGCGGCTCGGGTTGACACGTCTACTATATTGAATACTCCCTCCGTCCCTAAATTATTGTCTTCCTTTCCTTTTTCGTCCGTCCCAAAATAATTGTCTTGTTTGACACCTAGACGTATTTTAAAACTAGTTGTTTCGAACAGTTTAATTCAAAGGCTGAGATGAAATCTCCGTAGGTATAAACCTTGTTGATCGGCAGGTGTGAACTCTGCTAATCTAAAATTAACAGGGATTAAACCCTTTTATTTTGACCCATATTAAAAATAACTTGTCCAAATCACTAATTCCTAAAACTAATGAAGTGTTTCTCCCTCAAAAGAATAACACGTTGAAAAAAAAATTTTTAATGCTACATATACAGAATGCATCCACATATTTCACTTACATCATGTTTTAACTGTTGTATATTCTAACCAATGTACAACACTTTAAAACAAGATGTAAACTTATTATGTTGACAACTTCTGTGATTATAACATTTTCTATAAATTATGAAGAGGTCGATGATATCTAAATGAACCCAAGTATGAGCTCAAATCACTTGTGTCATTTTGTGTGTGTTACAGGTGTGTCACTAAGCTAAACTATTACATGTGCTCAATAAAGTTCAAGACCCATTTGATGATTTTAGCCTGCGGCACACATGGCCCACAAAGTGACAAAGTGATTTGAACTTAGTATAGTTGTACTTGGTAAGTAGTTGAGTGAGAAAGAAATGCTTAGAAGGAGGTTGCGTCTCATATGATCCCACACGCCACGGGCAGCATAGATCTTGTGCTTCCACCATCAGGACAACCATCCTCTCTATGCCAAGGGAAAACTAACTAATCCCACCACCTCCTTTCTTTTTACAACTGAATAATACTATTATTAACCGTTTCTCAGTGCAATCAGCTATTTAATAAAAAATTGACCTTCTTCAATGTAAATATTTTAAGACAGATGTGGAGGTGATGTGACACTTAGTGGAAGACATTCTCTACGTGATTCTCTATTTTTAAAGGGTCACCTAGATGATATCTTTTCATGCACATCATTTAAAAATAATGGAAGGTTATAATTTTTTTCAAATTACAATTTATGTATTATCAAAATTAAATAAAAACTAAAAATTTGGCCTTTGGTCGTGTGGCCGATTTCTTTCATTATTACCACCAATTTTGAAATTGATAAAATAAAATAACATTTTTTTTTTGTAATTAAAAAAAATTGACGCATCTAAAAGAATATTCTAAATGGAGTTTAGCATTGGAGTACGTTTAGAAAGATAACTCTTCATATTTTATATTTTTTGTCACATATGAATGGAGTCTTCTTGTTTAGACATGCTGCATAGAAAAAATCAAAAGATTGCATTGGAGATGCTCTAACCATTGTTAGTAAAATACGGGACGGGTATAATACATTCAAAGAAATATACAAGTTTAATACGAATTTTTTTTCAAAGTTACCGTAAAAAGTTCAGCGTAATAACGTAAACGCGAAAAATACTTCTATACGTTTGTATGGATATAATATAAATATGATTGAAATGTACGAAACTAAAAATACGTCATATTTTATATGAATTTTTGTATAGTTTCATCATTTTTATGTTTAAATATATTAATATATTTACATTTATACACTTTCAAAGCTATTATTTTCATATTATTACCTATTTATCACAAACTAACTATGGTTAATAGCCAAACGAAAACATAACTAAGCATATATACTCTTATGTGCGTAATTCAAAAAGTATGAGTAATAACAAATAATATTTTTTAAACTTCATAATCAATATTTTCATGTTAATATCTTATTTAATCAATTAAAAAAAGATTAATAATATAAATGAAATAATAAAATTATATCAAAATTTTGTATGTACCGAGTTTTATACGTGAAGTATAATACGTTTAAAGTTATGTACCTATATTATACAATTCAACCCAATAATATGAGTATTTTTAATTAAGTTTGATTTGAGTACGGTAAACGAGAGTTTTTTTTTTAATTATTCGTACGTATGTGTATTATAAGTATACTATACGCGAATTTACTAACTATGACTCTAACCAATTCACAATATTAAAGAATATTGTTTTACTCTTTGTCTTTTTCGTAACTGGTGGAAAATGCCAAAATAGGACTATATTGGACTTAATTATGAGACGAAAATCACCATGATGACTTGATAATTACGCATCCATAATAGATCCATGGAAAGTAAAAAATATAGCTTGCGTGAATTAACTATGGGATAAGTGGGTTATAATTTACCACACCTTCTTATTTTACTTTGACCATTGAGCTAAGGATTTGTGACCTTTTAGAGTTGAGGTTTCTGAAATGGTAAAAGTTTATGATTGAGATTAACTAACGTATTAGTAAAATTTTCTAGTCAATGGTTGGGTTCAACATATTTCAAAACTAAGTAGTTTTAAGCCAAAACAAAGTCACCTCATCCCAATAATAATAAAAATAGTGTGATTAAATCTTAGCTATGAACTCCACCAACTCTACTTATACACAACTCTAAACGTTTTAAATTTCAAAACTACGGCCTTGTAGGGTGATCTGAAAAATATCAAAATTATTACTACTTACGTCTCAAAAACAGTCTCATTTAACAAATCAAACTTCTTAAAATTGTAGTTTTACTTATTTGTACCTTCAAAATTATACTCCATCGTCCCTAAATTATTGTCGTTTGACTTTTTTGATCAAATAGATTTTAATGCAATTTGACGTACATTTTTAAAGTATTACGAATTACGTATTTTATAATTTTCGTAGTACTTTGAAAATGTACGTCAAATTTCGTTTAAAATGTCCTGTTTGACCAAAAAAAACGGACAATAATTTAAGGAGAATGGAGTACTATAATTTTTAAAAAATTAAGATCAATTTTGTTGGACAAATCAAAAATGAAGTAGAGACTATTTTTTTGGGCCGAAGGAGTATAAAAATAACAGCATCTACTAACACTCCTTTGCAGTGCACCTCACACCAAAACTCTCTTCGTTTTAATTCTTTCTTACCAACCATAACCTCTCTCTCTCTCTCTCTCTCTCTCTCTCTCTCTCTCTCTCTCTCTCTCTCTCTCTCTCTCAAGATTGCCACATTCACCTCGCCAACCTCTCACGAGACTTATGTGCCCTCTCCCTATCATTCATTTAAGCATACACTACTTCCTAATTAACACACCATTGTATTAAGTTTCTCTCTCTGTAGTCTAGCTAGCTCTAATTACCTCACTCATAATACTATAGCTTCCTCTACACATGACTGAGCCACAAGGTGATGGCTCGTTAGATAGTAGGCAGAAGGGCACGGGAAAGCGTGCAGGGGCGGACCCTCTCACGAGGCCGCCGTCGCACCCACGGCCGAAATGGGCTCGTCACCAATTCCGAACCCTCCCTGTGGTGCATGCAAGTTCTTGAGGCGCAAGTGCGTTAACGGATGCATCTTCGCTCCCTACTTTGCATCGGACCAAGGTGCAGCTCGGTTTGCGGCCGTGCACAAAGTGTTCGGCGCGAGCAACGTGTCGAAGCTGTTGTTGCACATTCCGGTGAACCGGCGACACGACGCTATTGTGACCATATCGTATGAAGCGCAGGCGAGGCTGTCGGATCCCGTTTATGGTTGTGTCTCCACCGTACTTGCTTTGCAACAACAGGTTTACTAATTGCTTCTGAGTGTTTTGTTTGATTACCACGAAACAACATATTATACAATTCCCAGACAACATAAGATTCTTACAAAAATACACAGATTACCAAGAAACTGAAATAACATTCATAAGATCATTCTTACTATAATCATAGGCAATGGCCCAGTTTGTCATCGTGATTTTTTTGTGGTTTATAGCTTTTTTTTCATGATTTTTACTCTCTCTCATTGGTTTTATATTCTCTCTCTCTCTCTCTCATTACTTTTTTTAATTCAATTATTACAAAATCATAAAAAACCACTAATTGCAAAATAATTTATGTGTCCAAACAGGCCAATATATCTTCAAAAAAGTTGTGAATTAGTGAGTAGGGTGGTATAATCCCTAAATGCAATGCAAATTAAATAAGGATTAATTATATTTTAACCTACTGAATTTTGCTTAAGGGTCCAAAAAATCTATTGATATAATTTTGAATTAACCAACTTAATGAAGTTTTAAGATTTCGATCCTAATTTTTCAGAAATTGGTTTCTTTAAGTGGAAAAACAATTGTGACCTCACTGTTGGATATAAAACGTAGAAAGTATAGAGATAAACTGTTAAATGTTTATAATTTGAATAACTATTATAATTGTCTCATTTTCGAACAAGCAATTATCTAAATATTTTTTACATGATGTAGAAATCATATACATTAGATCCTATTTCATCAAATGTGGCTCTTCTATATTCTTAATATAGCATAAATTTTAACAAGAATCACAAAAATTAGTTTTGTACTGTCTTTCATGCATAACGCGACTATCCCTTGTATAAATTTTAACGTCTTGATGCTAAGTAGATATTGAGTGCAACGATGATACTACCAACCAATCAAAATGTATCAAGTCAGCCATCTTGCTGATGTGAAGAGCAAAAGTTGTTGTTACAGATCAGTGAAGTTGTTGATTTGATTTATTATGAATTTATGATTGGTTGGTGATACCGCGTCACTGATATCACTTTTACGCTAAAAATATTTCTGTTGTTGCCAATCCAATGCCAATGTTTTAAGGACTAGAGTAGCATTTTCCGAGCTGCACCTTGGCCATATCGAAGAATCTCATACTCCCTCCGTTCCTAAATACGTGTCATGTTTTGACTTTTAAAACCAATGGATTTTTTCAAATAAAAATTTGACGTGTATTTTCTTTTTTTTATCATAAAACACGTAATTTATAGTACACAAAAAGTAATATGAATTACGTATTTTATGATTTTGAAAAAAATAATATATATGTCAAATTTTCATTTGAAAAACAATCGATATATTTAACTTTAAAATTGTCAAAATATGACACTTATTTTGAAACCGAATGATATTTAATACCGTGGATCAAATGGCTGGTTGATACTTATTAATAAAGAGATCCAATTATAGTGTGGAATTCTCTGCAATCTATCTTCAATTTTTCCTACTGTTTTTCATTTTTCTTCAATACCAAAATCACAATTTTGTACATTTAATTTGAGATGCTAATTAAAACATGTTGAATGGAACTTAATTAATTTGTAGGTGGCATCTCTGCAGACGGAGCTAGCGATGGTACAAAGCCAGCTAATAAACAGCAGACTCGCCGTAGCGAATGCACTTCATAGTTCACATCAGCAGCAGCAGCAGCCACCACCGCCACCGCACCACCACGTTGCTTCGCTAGTACTACAACCGGCATTCTCCAATGCTTCATCGGCTTCAAACAACAACAACATCCTCAACAACATGAGCTGCAGCTTCACCTCGAGTTTGAATAACGCTCATGGTGGCGAAGCAGCAGCAGCTGCAGCGGTGCCTAATTCTATTTCAACCCAAAGCTTTGAGCCGCTTCACGAGCTTACCCGACCATCCCATGATGATGAAGAGGAGGATGAGGAGGAGATGATCAGTCGTAACTCGTTGGCTTTCGTGAATCAAATGCTTCACTCCAGATAAATTTTCTGATTTTCGTCATAAATAAGTGTCCGTTTTTGGTCATGCACAGAACTACCAAGCCCATGGGCGATGTGTCGTGCCAGGGCGGCATTCATTCTCCGTCTCAAAAAGAGTCTCGTTTTGACATTTAGAGTTAACATAATTATTTCTCTTTTATCCAAAATAAATATTTGATAAGAACTTCCTTATTTTGTAAAAAATAGAAAAAATATTGTGCGTAAAATATTTGCTATAGTACAGAAATTATAATTATATTTTCTATAACCAAATAAAATAATAGTATCAATATCCATCCATAAGATAGTTAAAATAATTTATAAATGTGAAAATGAGACTCTTTTTCACGATATTAGCAAATTTCAAAACTTGTTGATTTGGGCATGGCCGTTCGATCGCTTTTTCAACAAATCTAGAGCATTGGATTGGCCCAATTAAGGAAATTGAGAAGTACCGCTCCCGTCTTTTTTGTTGAAAAATTAAGCGAAAAGTGAAAGGGAAATGGACGGGAGAGTGAAGAATGATTCTCCCGTCTCCGTCTTATTTGACTTTTTTGAGTCAAGTTAATTATTAATTAAATAAAAATTAATATAAATTTATTTTATTTTATTTTTAAATTTAAAAATACGTAATTTGTAATACTTTTTCAATACTATGTTTTATGATTTAAAAATAATAATAAACATCAAATTTTTATTTAAAAAATAATCAATTTGACTCAAAATTAAGGCAAAACACATAATCGGCTTCGTACTTTGGGAAGGTTACATTCGATTGTTTGAAAATGTTATTATGGGCCTTATCTTGCAGTTTGACCCATCATGTTAATTTTAAATAAAATTCTTATTTTACTCCTGTCTTAATTAAGGGAGATGAGGACAAATACAAGAGTAAAATAGGAATTTCATTTAAAATTAACGTTCGCTTGATAACAAGATGTCCCAAATAACATTTTCAAACAATGGCAATCTTCTCCAAAATATAGTGGCCGATTGTGTATTTTCCAAAAGTTAAACATAACAACAATTTAGGAATAGAGGGAGTATTTAAATTGCTACCAAGACATGATTTTCATTCGTCTTGGTACCATTGATCTCTCTCGCTTTATGATTAGTGACTTAAATTTAGGTAATTGGGTTTTTTATTTATAATAAAATTAAGTAATTGAGAGATAAAAAGAAAGTTAGTGAAACCAAAAATGAATAAATTCAAAATAACAAACTAAACCAATAAATAATCCAAGGAGCAACACATCTATAACTCACTTTTCACTTTAACTCCACTTGACCGAAAATGACCAGGTACCCAACTATTTTGATTGTAAGTCACTTTCTCATATTTCTAGCCACCAACTAAAGCTCCAACTCCAAGTGAACTAAACAGTTTCTCGAACTTAGCTCGACTCGAGTCAGTAAGAGCTCGGTTTGGGCTCGTTTGCAATGCAAACAAGCCAAGCTCAACTTGATTATTTTTAAGCTGGTTAAATAAATCAGCCAATTAAGCTCAAGTTTGGGTATGTCCAACTCGACTTGGCTTATTATAGAATATTAAGAATAAAATAATTATTCATGCAAGATATAAGAATTTTTATTTAATTTATAAAATATTTAGTTATATAATTTAGATATTTTCTTTTATATGCCACATAATATAACTATTTTATTATTTTATAACGTTAAAATGCACTATTTTATTATATTTATATGAAGAAAGTATTTTTCAAAATTTATAGGATATAATATAATTTAAAAATAAACAAGCTTAACCGTTAGCTCGTGAAAAATATAGCTCGAACTTGAGCTCAGCTCATTCGGTAAGCAAATGAACCAAACTCAAGTTTTTTTTAAAGCTCGTTAAATAAACAAACAAATCAAAGTTCGGCTCGCAGCCATACCTCCAAATACTATGTGCATGCCAAACCACTCCAATACGGTGGAGTTTGGATCAATTAAGGGGCAAGTTGTTCTCGTAGAGCTTAACAAGTGGCAAAAACAAAAATAAACAAAGTAAATATCTACTCCCCTCCGTTCCAACAAAGAATCCACTTTCTTTTTTAGAGTCGATATGTGACTTGATCAAATCAAAATTTTACATATTATTAATTAAAAACTACCTTAAGAATATTATGGACTATATATATATATATATATATATATATATATATATATATATACATACATATATATATATATGTTCATGCTAGCTTTCGTGGATCAAAGAATTCATTGATGATTATCCAACTTATTTCATCCGTCTCACAAAAATAATTCTACTTTAACTTTTTATTAGTCAATTGGATTAAATTTTGATTGAAAGATTGAGGGTTTAGCTCAAGTGGTTTAAATGCAGTGTGGTTTAGGAGGTTAGTCGTGGAAAATGGGAACTCTAGCGCTTGAAGAAGAAAAAGACAATTCTCTCGAGAAAAGCTTATTGTAGAGAGCCTATTTCCATTATAAATACTTGTCTTATTTGTTGATCAAGTACTTGTCTAAAGTCGACTATATTTTATTTTTATTTTTTAAAACTTAAAATTATTTTTTTATTTTTCTTATTTGCTCAAATAAATTATGTTTATTCGTCAACACTAAAAAAATTTAAATCTATCTATTATTTTTCATTTAATTTCTTCATATATTTTTTAAGAAAATTGAATCTAACGTCAAAAAATTTAAAAAATGTTGTACAATTGTGAATATAAAACAAGTGGTCATCGCACATCACAGCTTTTGCCTAGAGCAAAATATTGCCCAATGGGTTTCGGCCAATTGATGTTGGGCTAAAGTTTAATTTTGAGGCCCAAAAACGCGGCCTGGCCCGGTCCATTAGACCCGACGGTTCAATTGGGCTTGCATCAAAAGCCCGGCTTTGGGCTAGGCCCGGCCCGCACTATTTTATTATTATTTATTTATTTTCACTCAAAAATAATTCTAACTTCTTAAATAATTAAAGCAATAATTAAAGATCATTTTATTTTAAAGCTAATTAGAATGATCCGTTAGCTTTATTCTTTGATATTATAATTTATACATGATGTAATGCAATCTACATTGAAGCAACATGTTCCAATTTGATTATTGCTTTATTGTTTAATTATTGGTTTAAGCGACCAATAAAGTAAACTTCTTAAATAATTAAAGCCCGATCCATTATAGTATCATATTTATTTCCATTTTAATTAATGTTTGATACGGTGATCGCATTATTTTACCTTTAGTAGTTAGCGTTAGGACAAACAATAAATCATAGTATTGCTTTTGTTTAGTAAGTAACTTAGAATTTAATTTGGCAATTCATCACCATTGTTCCTTTTATTTTATTTATTTTTTCAACAAGGGCTTTTTGGCCGATGGGCTTTGATGGGTTAAATTTCTGCCCAGTAAAATTGGGACCGGCGATATTAAGTGTTGGCCCGGTGGGCTTGCACTGGGCCAGCCCAGCCCAGTCCATTGCCAGCTCTACTTTTGCCCCATCTGAATGCTTCACATGTTGAGCTTCCAGAACCATGGGATCAAAGCTCAACAAGAGTAGTCTAGGAACAAGAACTCCAAACAACAAATAAGAACACAATACGATATCGAAACCAAACACAGGTTATCATAGAATACAGGCATCCATCCATCCATCTTGAGGAGCATACAATCTGCCTGTGCAGAAATTCAAGCTCTGCCTCCCATGGTTGGGTCACTTTTCAGACTAACAAACCAGAAAACGACTCCTACTCTTTACTCGATTTCCTCCGTTCCATAAAGTCTATGCTAGAAATATACCTTTCACTACAATAATAATATGGTGGTTAGGTTTTTATTCATCAGACAACTGTGTTGTGTTCCCAAGCTCTCGGAGTTTTTAATCTCTTCACAGTACGTAGTTGTACCCTCGTAAACTTCAGCTTCACCTTCACCTTCACGGATGAATAGAATAGATTCACTTCGTTAGAACAAAAAATGTAAGTAGCATTTTCTGCTGTAGAATAAACTAACTAACTACAAAATGGACTATCATACACAATCAATAATATTACAAGTGTACCTTCTTGAAAGGTCCATAATCAATTACTCTTTCTCGCTTTCTGAAGAGCAGTATGAAGCAAATTATCACAAGATTGTTATATCAATCGGGACGGGTACAAAGGTATGGAATTTCATACAACATCTCAGAAAATCATCTACTTACCAAGATATGCCCTTATACACTCCTTGGATATGTACAATATTTTGAAATAAGCAAGGCCATTAGATGAATTTACCAAGAGTTGCAGCTTAACAAGTTTGGTGGGGAAAAGACACCATTTAGTACCAAAAATGGCAAATATTCTACAATTGGCAACAATAACAACAACGGTGATAATAAACATTATATTGCCCATCCTTTCATGCGTCTCTTTGCTATACTAACCACATAAGCTAGCTCAGTTGTAGCCTGCAATCCATACTCACTAAAGTCGATTCCTAACCCGTCTTAAAAATGACTCCTAGTCAACATTCAGTTAACTGTTCCTATTTACAAAAGTATTGCTGTGTACCAAAACTAACATATGTTTTCCTATAATGCGACTCCCTGTTCAGAAATGCTACTACCAAGTCTATTATGAATTCATAATGCACCAAACTTGTTTGTTAACATGAAGAATAAATTTCAAACATCTTGGAAGTTGCAAACCCAGTTCTTGGACTCTCTTTTTTGTTGGTTGAGGTGGGCTTCCAAAACTGAGGCAGAGAATCAAAGTATCAACAAGGACTAATGTTATACAGAAAAAGTCAATTTTGCCCTTGTGAACAATTCAATTGGTCAGAAGCGTCCTTAAAAGTAAGATTCTACCTTGTATGTTAAATGGAAAACCAGGACCGCACATGGGATACAAAATCCTTTGAACTCGATTTTATCTCCAAGATGTTACGATATCAGAAGGTCGCATATCTCTAGAAAGTAAAACTGGGTGCAATTTAAATTGTAGATGATAAATAATAGAAATTTGTTACAGAGAAACACTCCTTACTTTTCTTAAATCATGTATGTTCAGAAGGCATCACTCCGCAGCAACAAGAACTACCACAAAAACACTGCAAACCCTCTGGCTTCAGCCTACTATCTCCATAACTAAAAGAAAGCTCTTCATCTTTTAGTATATCTCTGGAAGCAAAGAAACAGAGCCGAGGTAGCAAGGCACCTGAGCTTCGTACCAATGCTGTTGACAGATTCCCTCCATCACAGGAGTGGTTAATGAACCTTGCAACGTTGCTAATTTTTGTGGCATCAATGTTAATCCTCATACAAGCATTCCTGGATGGAAGATGCTCCCTTACAACTAGAAGAGCAGAAGAAAACCGGCCACCAGATGAGAGTCTATCATATATTTGTTGTCGCATTCTTGCTTCTTTGGTCGTCAACAGTTCACCTATTGGTACAAATTTGTTCAAGAAACTAAAAACAAGATTAGTACTGCAGCGGAATGTACTTAATGTAAGATTGAACCAATGGAAAATTGAAGTACTCAAGTACAAATGAACAATCGTTATGGCTCTACCGCTACATCATTTCTCATAAAATTCACAAGATCAAGAACAAGAAATCAATTATCAAACAAGCTTACTAAAATGGAGGTAACAATATAATCAACAAAGGTTTGGGTAAAGCGCAGACGAGTCAAGTATTATGTATAGTAGAGAAAAAGCAATGAACTGAGAACATTGTTCTGCCCAAAATGCAAAAACTAAACAAAAGAACATATAAACAAAACAAAACAAAAGACAGAGATGGGACATATAGTATCCCACCAAACTTAACAGGGTAATAGAAGGGACAATGCATCTAATGTATGGTGTTTAAGCTGAAAGATTGTCGATGACCAGAACGAGGTGGCTGCAACTTAGTTTTCAGTTGATCATCTTACTTGAGCATCCCCTTTTCTCAATCTTTCTATGTCAACTTTACTCTTTAGAGCAAAGTCCTCCTAGCATTTACTATACACTATCCTGAAAAGCTAGCATTAAATCCTGCACATAAATTATGGCTCGAGGAAAGGTTACACAGAAAGCCATGATGACTCATTTCAACTTATTATGTTGTGTATTTTTCTTAAGAAACAGGTCCGATTCTTTGAAATACCTGAATCACCCTATTTGCATTTTAAACTTGATTTCTTGTATCTTTAACCAAGGGCTCTATTGTCATAGCCCATGGTTGTTCACTTATTTTCCCTTATTTCTCAGGGATTTGAATTAGTTGATCAATCTTTTCACAATGACCAAGCGAAGATAATCGAGTTGAGAACCTTGGATTTTGCCAATTAAGGGCCAAGAATAGCTTTTGACGGCAACCAACCTAACAATTACTCCATCATCCACAATGAGACTGCTGAGATATAAATTGTATAATTGATCAAACATTTTTTTGCATTCTTTTTTGCTTTTATTTTATTTTTTTCGGGTGGAGTTTCCTAGGATCATGAAACATATTCTATGAAGTCTTATACAAATAGCAAAAATGGACAGCCAGTGGTCATCGTCAATTAAGAACTCCAGCACCATCAGTGAACTTTTAGGAAAACACAGAAACTAGCTGTTATAAACTCTTTGTTAGCATCCAGCTATTAGTAAAAGTAGTAAGCAATTTAGGCCTCTTGATTTGCTTAGTAACTTTTTTATTATTTTGGTGACTCATGATGAGGTTGATGGTGATGAAGGGGACACTGGTAGAGGGGATGATGATGGTAGTGATGGCAATTGATAACAACCTGCAAGGGGTTTAGTTGCTGTAGTGTTGGTGGCGGCAATAGAATAAAGACTGTAGGTCAAGTGTATGGGGAAAGGATTAAGAGAGCAAGGACGAACATGAATTAAGTCAATTGTTAGGGTAATGTTGGCACCTCAACACAAATCTTATTTTAACACACTAGATCCATACATTTTGATGCCTTGGCCATTTTCTGATTCTTTTATCTCCAATTGACTTAAAATCAATAACCTTCAAAAACAAAGCGTTCCGATGAGGGACATCCCCTGTTCACAAGAAGTTTAAAAGAGAGGCAGCAGGAAACAAGATGGGCAGCTAAAGGAGATAACGAATAACTACCAAAAAACATATCTTTGCCTAATTGTATTGTAGGTCCTTTATGGGCATCCTATGCTCATCAAATGCCCACCTAAAACCCACATATTATTGTTCGTCCACATTTACAGCGAGTACACAAACTTAAGTGCACTGCCAAGAATTAGGACAATACCCCTTCTCAATCGTGCAAATATAAGAAAAGGGAGGTTTGACAAAAGGAGGGAAGAAGATCCCACTGCGGAGGATCAGCCATGCCCTAAAGCCATAGAGCGACAAAGGCACAATACTCAGTTCAATAACCAGCTATATCATAATCTTGATGATTACAGCAATTATATAGATTTTTATTTCATTATTTTGTATTGAAAAAAAAAGAATTTTATTGAACGTAAGAAGATACAATCGGGGAGACAAGCTGTCCATCAAAACCTAAACACAATCTACAAACTATAAAAGAAGAGGAAGAATGAAACCAAAAATTGCTAATGAAGTACTGCTCCCCAATCGCACAGATTTGTAATTGGCACCCTCGGAAAAGCATACAAAGTTCAAGCCCAAAGGGGACCAAGAAACAATGCTAAATCTAATTCATATAGTACTCGTACTTAATAAGAAAAGCAGTAAAGCAGATTCTATAAAAGAGGACAGTGATAAGGGGAAAGTACGAAAGACAAGATGTCCTCCAAGAGCAAAAAGAAAAACTACAAGCCAAAGAGTAAGAAAGAAAAAGCGTAGAAAGACAGGAATGAACAAATATAGCCTAATACTAACTTCATCACAATGCAGAGAGAGAGAGAGAGAGAGAGAGAGACTTCCACAATAACTAAATAATAACCCAAAGAATTTTGAGTTTAGAACTCCAACCATAATAAACTGAATAATCATCCACAGTTCCTCTTCCCCAGAATTGTGGATCGAGGTACAGCAGTGTTCTACGCATTGTTATACCCTTTATCTTTTAGGGTGCCGTTTCAGAGTTGCCAAGTTGGCAAGCTATTTGCTCAAGATAACATTTTTGGTTAGCTTGTTTACTAATCCTTCTCTTGTTCCAGTGAATTTTGTGTACATCATTAATGAAAACCTCCAGCCTCTTCTTAGAATAAAATCTTTCACTTCCCCAAAACAAGAAGCTTAACTACAGAGGGGGTAAATCAACTAAGCATGGATACTCAATCGTGGAGGAATTGGATACATCGCAGGAAAGGGTTTAGGAAAAATGGGATGAGAGTATTGTGCCCTGGTGGATCCTTCAACTTCTGTTTCTAGGGAAGACTGATCCTAGTTTATGTATTTATTCACAAGATGCTTAAGGGTGTCACATAAGTTGCAATCACTATATATGACTGTACTCGTGTGCATGTATATATGAGCGCATAAAGATGGAACATGTGTGCTAAACCCAGAAGATTGATGAGGACTGTTGTGCTATGAAAGATGTGCTTCATTAATGATAGTAGATCTTTGCCTTCCTGGTTCAGTTCATAATTTCCATCCATACAAGTCTGTATTGGGAAATTTGGTGGCTTGACCATACATGAATGTCTTCTTCTATATCCTTTATGGCTTTACATGATTAGTGCTATAAATCCGTCTATTAATCCAATGGCAAGTTAAGCTTCATTTGGGAATCCATGGTTCCTTTTGAAATTAATTATTCTTGTTTGGGTTCTACTGTATAATAGGCTTAACACTAGTCTCTTGTTGCAGGCCATACAAAGCTCCTCCCAACATTTGTGTTCTTTTCAAGGAACATCGTGAATTGCCTTTTCCGGCATTGCTATTTCATTGGAAGTTCTGGTGTCGTGGAGGATCCTTGGGCTTACGCACCTTGGTTAGAGACATGCATCTCCTCTAATACAGGGCTTGTAGCCAAGATCAAATAAGAAGGCTGCTTCGATACTTGGGTGTTCGTTGTGTTATAGAGTATTTGGAGAGAGCGAAACTCAATATTTACCATGAACAGTCTTCACCTCCATACTTTTTGAAAGATAGGGGGTTTATCTAGACTCTTTCTGGGCCCTGCCTGGGAGGATTTTTTTTATTTCAGAGTTACTTGAGTAAATTCCGGTATATTCCTACTTTGAGATATGAACAATCAGAATAGTATTTAGTCATATGGAAGAAAAAAAAACATGATTCCAATCGATTTTCTTTTCTACTCATTAATTTTGAAGGGAAGAGAAGTGGAGAAATTTATTTAGAGAAGAGAAAGCACTAGAATTTTCTTCATTTAATCGTGGGAGTTAAATCAGACGAAGTGATATTCTTTCTTTCGTCAAGCTTGGAAAAAGAGAGAAAGGAAGAAACTGATGCAGAAATTACTAAGAATCCATACAATCAAATAACCTCCCAACTTGCCTAGCTGCCCTACCTCTGCGTGTGAGCTCCCAATCCTAATGATTAGGTTCAACTCCTTCAACCACCATGCTACCATACAAGCTCTACCACTTTTTGTGCATTTCGATATTTTTTCCAGAAAAGGAAAATCTCCGTCTTAAGGGAAAGAAGGAAAAGCTCTTTGGGACTGCTGTTTGCCATACTTTGTCTTTGGACTGAGAGAAACGACACAAATCTTTAGATTTCATTCTTAAGCCTCCTGAGCCAAGGCATTAGGAATGTTTAGGGCTCTGCCTTTAATTGCCCTAGCGAGAGATTGGCAAGCTGCGCTAGGTTTTTAGTTTTGGTTCTATTTCTTTGATTTTTTTTTTCTTTTTAGACTTGTCTGTATTGGTGGATCTCTTATCCACGTTTGTATATATATTTTTTTGATAGATAAGTATGGCCATATTCTTCATCTTAATGATATCTTACTTTTTCTATCCAAATACTCCATCCGTTCCAAAATAAGTGTCCCCAATTCCAATTTAGGATGTTCCAAATTAAGTGTCCCCTTTCCATTTCTAAAAAGATTCTTTAAGCAAAATGTCTATAATACCCTTATTATGAGAAGAAAAAGAAAAAGGGACTCATTGATATGACACCACGAAAGGGTACTTTGAGGGTATTAAAGGAAAATTGCATAGAGTCAACTCCTTTGTTAAAATCCGTGTAAATCAATAGGGGACACTTATTTTGGAACAAAGAGAGTATCTAGGATAAGTTTGGAATTTGGACCCAACCTCAGGTTGACCTTGAACATCATCTCGAGCCTGCGAGCCTCGTAGTTACGATCTTGCCTAGCTTTCACCATGAGAGGTTGACGTGGAATTATTGTGACCAACACTGAATGTGGCATGAAGTGAAGATGCTGGAACTGAAATGCCATTGGTTCCACTAGGATGGCCTCGTTTCTAAGCAATATATCCGTGGAGGTGTTGCACGGCCTTGTCAATTGTTCAATATGTCTCGGTTCTCTTGCGCTGGTAGAGGGGCCTCGCGTTGGTAGTGGTGATGGCCGGTGGGGGAAGTTCTTGCCGTGAATTCGAACCCTCTAGGGAGTTCGGGATGTACAAGATATTCAAGTGACACGGACCTTGGATCGGATTGTTATCTCATTTGATTTTTAAACCTAGATGATTACACAATTGCTTTGACAAGGGGTCAAGGTTCATTAATAGCAGATATTTAGCTGTTCAGAAATGGAGTGAAAATTTTCAACCTGTCAACCACAAATTTCCCACGATGGCCGTTTGGCTTCAATTACCGGAATTATCAATCAAATATTAAGATATGGCCATTTTACATCAAATTGGACAGCTCAGTAGAAGACCAATCAAATTAGATGTACATACACGTACAACACATAGGGCTGGATATGAGAGACTTTTTGTCAAAATTGACACCTATAAGCAAGTAATTCATCAATTTAAGATGGGGAATATAATAAAAAGAATCGCACAAGAAACAAGGTCATTGGTCTGAGATGCGGACTTGAGATACGGACTGTTGAGGCACAACGATGCTATGCATGCGCAAAAGGAGAATACAACTTTCGCAATTCCAGTTGGAAAAGGGCCACACTCAATAAGAGTGGTTCCCGCCGCAGAAAGGCCTAACTGGGAATCGATCGCCAATTTTGATAAAGGTGGTCAAAGGACAAATACGAACAGTGGTCAACATCGAAACAAGGACAGCGGTCCAAGTGGCAGCCATAGTTATTAAAGGCGAGCGCATGAGAGGCCAGGCGAGGGTACGTCACCTCTTGAAAGGTCAGGCGGGCAATGTTGAAGAAGCGAGCCAAAGCGATCGCCTTTGTTACCTAGGCAAGAGGCAAAAGGATTGAAAAGGCGAGGAACTAACCTTTTCAACCCAGATCTAAAGGATTTTGGCCTAGAGCTAATCGATGTTAGCAAGATCTAGCTACCGATCTTCTATATTTACCCAATCTAAGGCCACACCTACGATCGCCTCGGCATGGTGACTTTATCTGTGGCTTCGCTAGAGGTGTCAAAATGGGTTGAGTCCGCCGAGCAGCCCGCCCCGCCCCGCCACCTAAAAGAGGTGGGTTAGGTTAATAAATTCTGATCCCGTTTAGGGGGCGAGTAAAATGGGTTGAACCCGTGTAGGACGCAAGTTGAAGTGGGACGGGACGGGTTGGGGGGCTAACCCGTCAACTAGCTTAATATTGTTCTAAGCTATGTTTAATAGTTGTGTTTGCTATATCAATTCATGTAATAGCTAATGAATTTTAGATAACAATTTCATGTTGATTTATATTTGCTATGAAAAAATAGTTGTGTTAGCGTCACGCCATTGCTGAAAGCCGCCGGAATAGTGCTTACGCGCCCCACGCGCTGTTGCCAGCGCTGGAATTTTTTTTCCAGACCTCCACAGACTTGTGTCGGCGCCTATACAAGTTAGTCCCTTGCTTGGTTTTTTAGATTGGGGGAGTTTCAAGCTGTTTTGGTGATGTTCTTTGGGTTTTCAATACATACTTTTGGGGAAGTGGTCAGACTGCGAGCAGCTTTCATCACTTCTTTTATTTTTTCCTTAAATAGTACAAGTGAGGAAAAAAGTTCTCCCGTTCTTGTCCAAGTAATATGGGACTTGCGAAAAAGATATATTTTGATTTATTTTCTTTAATTTTTATCTTGTTTGCCATGCCGCCCACCCGCCTCTCGCCTTAAATATGTACGTGTCGCCCGCTTCACGCTTTTTGCCTTAAATAACTATGCTCGCAGAGAAAACAAGCCCAAGATCAAAGCAAGATGCACACGATCGATTAGGGAGGTGGTTTGCACGAACTAATGAGCCAAAGAATCAAGGAATCGAGGATAATGGATCTCAGAAGCCCAACCCACGAAGCAAGTTGGTAGCTGGCTCAAACTAGCAATAAATTTGGGCCTTCAACCCAATTGCCAGGCGTTACATGCGCCAAAGGACCTAGTTAGAGTAACAAGTGGTTTGATTAGGCCTAATGATAGCCGTCATTGGTCTAGGAACACAACTAACCCTTCAAACGCTTCACTTCAATTGCCGGGAGTGCTAATTACAAGCCACCCACCTCTCATTTAATACACCTCTTCACCGGAATACGAGGACGCCCAATACTTAAAACACTCGAACCCTCCAAACGCTACACTTCAATTGCCGGGAGTGCTAATTACAAGCCACCCAGCTCTCATTTAATACACCTGGCTTCACCGGAATACGAGGACGCCCAACACTTAAACACTCGAACCCTCCAATTTGGATAACAGACCGGAAAAATCAACCCTCGGGAACTGTACCAACAACGTCGACTCTCCCCTCCTTTACAAATCATGCCGACTTTCCTCCCGAATCATTTACAAATGGCTAGCCAGGACGCAACCCAACCATTATTAACGATGAACAACATATCCTGAAGTGGTGGGGACTTTTCCGATCATGATAAGGAAGAACTACATATCTTGAACTCCTCCAAGGGTTCGAATTATTTGCAAGAACTTCCCTTACCACCACTACCAACGCAAGGCCCTCTACCACCGCAAGAGAAGCGAGGCTGAACAACCAACAAGGCCAAACAACAACTCCACAATCCACAACAACTCCACAATCCACATGTATATTGCATTAGAAACAAGGCCGTCCAAAAAGGGCCAATGGCATTTTAGTTACAGCATCTTTAGTTCATGCCACATTTAATGTTGCTCACAATGATTTCGCGTTAACCTTTCACGGTGAAAGCTCAGCAAGATTGCGACTAAGAGGCTCGCGGGTTCGAGATGATGTACAAGATCAATATGGGGTTGGGTCCAAACGGAAGAACAAATCATTCTCCCCGGCCCTAAGAAACTCTGCAAATCCCTGCTCCACAACTACACGACGTATGGTCCTCTCTCCCTTAACTCAACAATGAAGATACTAATGTGGAATGCTAACGGGGATCAATGTGAGGGGATTTCGAGGGGAGCTAAATCTTATAGTGCATCAAAACATGCCTCATAAAAATATTGTGCTAGACACCTGGTCACATGTCGAGCAACATCGGCAGTCATAGAATCGCTCCATTCAATTCGTGTGTAGTGGTACGGGCATACGGATTCTCGAGGGGAATTTGGGCGTCGTGGAATTTAGATATGGTGCATGTGCAACGAGTGGGAGAAGAGGTGTGAATGATACACTAGAAAGTTGCTTAATCCCTCGAGGAGCCACATTTATGATGACTACGCTTTACACTCCTCAAGTTCATAAGCAATCACATGTATCGGAACAATTAATATATTTTAATCAAAATGTTGATTCGATGGGTCATTAGAGGGGGTCTCAATACTATTGTTTCTCAACGAGAAAAGTGGGAGGGCACCACCCGCATACGCAGATGCCACCAATCTTTAACTTGCATTGAACATTGTATGCTTGCGACCTAGATTTTACAGGGCATTTGTTTACTTGGAAAGACGGACTAGGGGTATGGGCTCAATTAAAGAATGGTTGGACTTGGACCGTTTATGGCCAACGCAGACCAATCGGTTTCCTAATTCACATGTCACGCATTTACCATTTCTCTTTTCGTACCATTGTCCAATCATCCTGGATCTTAAATTAGAATGTAAAACTCAAGCTCGATTTATTTTCAAGAGCAACTAGACCTCCTTTGTGATTCGTATAGATAGCTGGTGTTTTCAAATCGTTACTAAATTGAAAAGTTTGGCCCAAAATAATAAAAACTCGAAACATGTTACTTTAAGACACAGTGGGTTAAGGATTAAAGAGCTTCAACCAACAATTTAGTCAAGTTCTACTTCAGATTGAAGCCCAATCCAACTTCCAGCCTCTTATCCCAAGCAATCCCTATTTACCATATGCAGGCTCTGCCTCTTCCTAGAGGTATTCTAGAGAAATATTCCCAAAGCATGTCTTGGTTTTATTGGTCAGCAAACCCTAATAAAAGGAAAATATCCCATGGACTGGTCTGATATTTGCCAACCATGATCCATAGGGGGGTTGGGGCATAGTTATTAAAGGCGAAAAGCGGGCGAGAGGTACTTTTTTCGAGCGAGAGGTGAGGTGAGAGGTGGGCGAGCAAAAGGTGAACAAGGAAACAATATTAAGGAAAAATAAATAATATATATGTATATATATATATATATATATATATAATTTTAAAAATCTCAACAAAACATGTATAAGTGAGCATAATACATGAAATTAGGTTCTAACATGAATATCAATTACACAAATTTCATCATTCATAGTTGAAATTCCGATGCAATTGATGAACTTAAGTACTTGAATAAAACTTCAAACAAGAAAGAAAGGATGGTGAACAGCAATTTGAAAAAAAAAAAAGAAGAAAAAAAGAAAGAAAAAAGAAACATTATAATTATTTATATTAAAAAAAAAAAACGATTATAAACAAAAATCATACTTGTCGAAGTCGTCAATGGAGACGCGAGAAAAAGTTGAAGACGCAACGCGAGAGACTGTGAAGAAGTCGCAGAAGAGAGAGAGATTGATACCCGCGACGAATCCAATCCCTAGGTTTGAAGGCATGAAAGTTGATCAATCCATTGGGAAGTGAAGACGCGCCGTCGAAGGCGAGGTTAGGGTTTTCTTTCAATTTTATCCTTTAAAAATAACCCTAGTACTACATCGTATCAATTTAAAAGGGTTTTTCCTCAATGCTCGCCTTTGCTTCGCTTCCTTGCCTCTCGGAAAATCGAGAAAGGCGTACGCCTTTGGTCGCCTTTAGCTCTTCGCCTCGCCTCTCGCCTCAGGCGAGCCAGGCGCTCGCCTTTCACAACTATGGGTTGGGGATCAAAAACTGGTACATTTTAAACAAGGCGTATAGACTAAAACTTTTGTGTTATCTTCTTAATAATCCTCACAGCCTTTTGAGCAGGCTTCTGAAGGAAAAATACCACCCTCATCATACTATTCTTCATTCTCAATACCTTCATCGGTTCGTGGGCTTGAAGGCGCTCCAATGAGTCCTTCCTCTTTTACAAAATGACTTGCGTAGGATATTGGAGAGGGATTATCGATGGCCTTCGGACGACACTTGATGATGCTCTTTCCCCTTACAAGATGTTGCAACCCAAGCTATCCCTAATGTGTGGAAGTCTAAACCAGTTAGGGCAACTTGAAGTTAGAGCATTTTGAACAGAAGACCAATTGCTCAAATAATTCCTTCCGGAAACATTTATCCACTTGCTCAAATCTTACCCGTGTCCTATGGTTCCTACTTCCTACACCTGACAAACCATGATCAAATCCACATCCACAAGGTCTCTTTTCCCTACAAACCACTAATGATTGGCTTCTTCAAAACTCTAATCCAGTACAGCGTCCGACTCTCCCTTGGAATTACCTCTGGAAAATGCCTTGTGTGAACTAAGCAAAACGCTTCCTTTGGAATTGCAGCACCAAAAATATTCCAACAGCAGACATTCTATACTGGCATCCCATTATTCTTCACTAGTTTGTGGGCAGTGTCATGGTGAAGAAGACTCTTTGGTCCATCTTATAAACCACTGCCATGCCTTTGACACTCTGCAACAACTATAGACTGTCCCCCCCCCCTTAACTTCTCCTAATCTTTTGGTGCACATTATCACGGATCCTCATTATCTTAAACACGATTGGCTAGAAGTAATGCGTATGATCTACACACAATGGTTCATGTCACAAGCTCGTAACGAACAATTGTTTCAACATATCTCAGTCCAACCAGTTGCTATTATAAAGAAAATCCAGACAGCAACTCAGAACTTCTATGCTATCATCAAGCCATAATTGTTTCGGGTTCAGCCTAAACAACTTTGTTTCATTTTTTGGCAACCTTCCACCTTCCCTGAAATCAAAATCAACATGGGATAGTGCGGCACAGGGTAATCCAAGACTTGCAGGTATGAGAAGAGTAGCTCAAACTTCTTCAGAACACTTTCTTGCTGGATTTGCCATTAACATTGGTATGGCCTCCAATACTATGGCTGAACTATGGGCTATTAAAGCCGGGCTTCAAATGGCTATCTTAATCATTGGACACATATACATTTAGAACCCGACTCTAACAGCTTTTTGATTTGCAGGAAATAGGTGGCACATTCGCAACCGCAGTCACTAGTAGCCGACTGCCTACATCTCTCTGAGCAGTTTACTCAAGTTTGGCTCACCTTTTGCTATAGAGTTCAATGCAGACATTTTTGCTAAGCAGGGCCGCCTTGCCCATGTTCATCGGCTATTGAACAGGGCCCCAAATTTAAGGGGCGCCCAATTCTATTTGTAGCCCAGCTTTATTTATATATATATATATATATATATATATATTATTATTATTATTATTATTATTATTTAAATATTTTTTTACTATAGAGAGACCTCATCGATTAGCTTTGATAGGAATTGAGAATGATTTTCTAGAGAAAATTGATAATGAAGACCTAATTGAAGATTTTTCTTCAAGGAATGTTAGAAGGATGGTACTTTTCAAGTAAAAGTTCGATAGTTTGGATTTTTAGGCATTCTGGTACTTTATTTGTCTGGAAACAATTTTAATATGATAATATTATAAAATATGTAATATATTTTTGTTTTTTGGTAATTGTCGTTTATCAATTTTAGAGTCTAATTTTAAATTTAACACAGGGCACCAAAATGTCAACCGGGCCCTGTTGCTAGGATGGTGTCTGCAGCCGAGCACATGTGCAGTTATTTTGCAGATCCTCCTCCTTTTGTCTGTAAAGCTTTAAGGAGTGATCAACTTGGAAAAACCTTTTGTTTGGCTTATAAGTAGTATTCAGAGGTTGCATTATGTAATTATAAAGATTGTACATACTGTTCTAAGAAATAAATAAATAAAGAGAAAGTGGATGTAAATAGTCCAGGAGTGACCGAAAATTTTTTGAAAACCCCTTGCCATTGTTGTTGGTGGTAAACCCTGAGGTCCAACATCTACTTGCGTATTAATTTGGAAAAGATAATAGGGCAGGTTCAGTATTATAATTTGCTGCTCTAAATTTTGGTGGCCAAATTAGTTGTAGTATTAAAATATGTTCATTACAAAAAATTCTTTCAACAACAAATTTTTCCAAATTGGAAGGAAACAAATCGGAGAAGGCAAGGGGAGGGTTTTTCTTTCTGTTTCTCTCCCCTCTCTCCAAATTAGACTTCCAAGCAACCAAAAGAATGAAACCGATAGACTTCCTTTTGACTTATCTTTCATTTCTCTTCATTCTAGAACTCCCAAGTCAAGAATAAGTCTCGCATTACTGCTCCCTCTACTTCCTTTTCACCGGTGAGGTTCATAACTAGCTTGGCCCCGTGAACAAAAATAATCCCTTCCCCACTTGTCAGGGTAGTCTATGTTATTAAGCAATAAGCATGACTGGGTTATAATTCTTTTCACAAGTGTTAAAATCAAATAGAGCATGAATTCATTTGCCCACATCACATTTACACTACGTTAACTGGATCCTTCATTTTTATCAAAGTTTCATCAGTTTAAACGTGGATGTGCGCAATATCTTAAAATTTTGGCAGACCCGACACCTGCATCGACTGCCAAGTCCAGGTAACAGAGCATTTACATGTTATGATGCTAAAGTCTTACAATTTCATCTTCTTCGAGAAAAAAATTAATTTGCTCCCCAATTTATGTAGATAATTGATTTAAGAAAATAATTTGAGCAAATGCATTCTAGTTAAAGGAATAGTTTCGGAATATAAGCTTAGCATTGGCTTACCTGCATACTCGCACACGTATTGTCCACTCGGAATCAACTGATCAGCATGCAAACCCCAACCCTTATTAACATTCTTCACGATTTTCACCCGAACCGATACACCTCTCTGAGTCAACCGATACCCGCAATCCAACCCGCATCTGCAACTGGGTCCGCACTCGCGAGTCAACTCGGACGAGTCCGTCGCCGATGAACAACACGGGCAAACCAAATCCCCATCGTCGCACCTCTCGCAACCACACCCAGAAGCATCCTCAACTACAGCAACATGAACCGGGCGATCGTCGGGTCGGGTTGTCGGGTCTAAGCCCCATGGGTGGTGGATAACCCGAGAACTGGGTATGGTTTGAGTGGGGGTGTAGATGAAGTAGGCGTAGGGTTGGTCGTCGACGGTGTTGACAAAAGGGATTGGAAAGTTCTCGAAGTTTCTGGAAGCGTCGGAGGATCTTCGGGAGGTGATGGACTTGGCAATGTGGTGGAGGGATTTACAGGTTAATGAAATGGAGGATAATTCGGTTGGGTTTAGCCATGGAAGGATGAGCTCGGCGCAATGGACAATAGCTCGGATGTGGTTGTCTTTGTCATCGTTGGTTGTTCTGCCATGTTTAGCCATGAATAGGGATTTGGACTTGGGAGTTTTTGACGGAAATGGTTTAGTTGTTGAAGTGCTGGTGCCACACCCATGGTTTGGCCAAATTCCAGTGTTACCCCTAATTGATTTGACCTTGTTTCATTGTCACCCCTTCTGTTAAGTTTAGGCGATTTGACCCCATTTCGTTACCTCTCTTTCTGTAAGAATTTTGTTGGGATTGACCAAATTTGACTTAACTCGCCCGCTTAGATCATCTTTTTCGAACGAAGTGAGGTGATAGTAAGAGAAGATTGTTGGGTGAGATCTAAAGGCCCTTGTATTGTAAGGGGAACAGAAAAGTGAGCTCCTACGAATCGGCCAAAAAATCTTACCTAGGGTGAAAATGAAAACTATCTTACTACTAAGAAGAAAGGGCCAAGCTAAAAACTAGTCCTAAGAAGTTGTTGGATTGAAGTAGGACATTCTTCATCGCCCCGACAGCAGAAGTGGGGATACGATTCTTGTTATACAAGATGTGGTAAAAAAGGCGAATGTAGAGGAGATAGAAAGTGTGTGTATCAAGATTTAGAACTTGTCGTCTACTTGAAGGAAATGTTTAGAAGAGAGAACTGAGTTGAAAAACTTTCTTATCCCTAGTTAAACAAATTAAAGTTACAAGATCATCCTTATGCTTACGAAACAATCACATAAATGGATGATGAAAAAGTAATACTATCTTTTAAACCCCTTTACCCAAATTTGACAGTTAACAACAGTCAAATCCCTAGTTGTAAAACCTTATTCCACATCGAATAGATGTGGGATTTATATATGTTTTATAAGTGGTCATCTTCTAGTACCTGACACCAATATCATCCATGGATCTTTAGATAGGCAGTCTAGTTGTTCTAGGTGCTTAGTGACCAATGCATGAGCTATGTGTAGGGGACCAAACATTCTTAGCCTAAGAAGTCAATTCTTTTTTTTTTCCATTGTTTGATGGGGCTCTATCTACGGTGAGATTTGTAATGCCTCGGGCCCAAGATCCAATATGGAACCCTGAATCGGTGCGCTAAACTACCATAAGCAACTGAAAACACCAGATATGCACGAGCCACAAAAGCTCAAACCATAACTAAGCAGTAAAACACTTGTTGAAATACAAGCTATAAAAACTCAACCAGCAATAACAAGGACTATGAAAACCTCAACGACTGAAACATAAGCTAGAGAACAACAATAAACCACCACGAGCTAACACACTTGGGAAAGCTACTAGTAATAAATAGAGATTATAAACTAGTACACATGCTCGACCTCACAAGTCGGCACCAAAATACAAGTCCACAAGTAGAGTACAAAATAATACTACCCAAAGTATTGAGTTTACATAACCCAGCTTAAACCATGGTCCTCATATACAAAAGCTAGATTACAAAATACAAGATCTACAACATCACTATACTCTAACGTATCCTGTTAAGATACTCGAACCAAGACGACCTCATTGCACTGGATCTTAAAGCCTGCGAACTAAGGAAAACAATAAAAGGTGTGGGGTGAGACAAAGCTCAGTATGTTACTAAATGCAGCAATATGGCATGTTATTATGCACAATAGTGATAGCAGAATATAAATAGCAAGTAACAGGTAACACATAATAGCAACCAACCCTATACTAACGAGAGACTCACCTGCCGCCAACCGTCCCATACTAGTTGGAGACCACGACCAACATTCGTTCGTATAGGAAGCACATAAAGAGCGGTAACGAAAACACATAACGAATGATACGGGGGGATCGAGGTACACCTCTTACCCCAAACCAACACTTTCATTACTCCAGATCAGTGTCATGCTACTGATATCCACGTTAGTAATGCTGATGTCTGTGTTACTGCTGTTATACACATATCATGTAGGTCTGATAATCGCATCCCAAAACAATTAGTGGTACTCGTCCGCGTCAAGCACGAACTACAAGTGCTCGTAGTGAACCGATATTCGTATTCACAACGACGTGAAGCCCAGCCCCTACAGCCTAAAGACAATCACGGAATAGCACACCAAATGTCGCGATTATTGCATACAACAGTGGGGCTACAAACAAATTTTGTGGCCAGGTCGGACATATGTATTAGCTTACCATGGTTATTACGTAGCCCTAGCTCCTACAATAACCATGCGTCAATAAACCCCCAAAATACACATATACCGGTTGGACTTTATGCAATGGACAAGTAGATATTTACTCGTCATGCTAAACAAATCAAGATGTGTTCATATTGAATCACAACCAAATCATACTAAACCATAATGTGTCCTTAATGAATCACATAACCCATAATCATCACAATGTGTTCGTATATATTAAACACATAATCAATCATAAAAGTATGAAGATTACCCTATTACTTACTAGAACAATCAGACGGTGTTCGTAATCACTAAACACATATCTAATCCATGACAATAGGTAAAATAGTCCTACTATATAACTTAACAATCCAACGGTGTCCGCAATAACTAGACACATAACACTTCATAAGGGTAGGTTAATCGCTCCTACTCCCAATCAAAGTAACATGCAACTATGGCATGTAAACGATTCTCATATCAACCCAAACTAAGTCTGCTATTGCTAGACATTATGATCCAAACGAATGTAAGTCGTTTCGTACTTACTTTTATCTACTTATCACGCAACTACTATGCTTAACCTAGGATACCGTATAACACCATACGTTCTAGCTCATGCGTATTGTCAACTATCACACATCGTGTTAGGTCTCAAGGTGCTCAAATAGGCTAGAAGAGGGGGTTGAATAGCATATGTCCAATTTCAAAAATGATTTATAAAATTTCTTACAAAAGAGTTAGAAAATACTTTACAGCGGAATAGTGTGAAGTATAGGAGAAGTTCAAGACGACTGATCTTGAAAGATCAGTAGTTTTTCAAGCAGTGTTGGAAATTGGATGACTTCAATCTATTAATCAAAAGAGTTAAGCAGGAAGTAAAGTAGACAAGTATTTAAAGTGGTTCACACTATGAATAAGTGCTACGTCCACTACCAAAGTGGTTAGCTTTAGATTTAAAAATGTGCACTATGTTTTTCACTAAAATAATCACAAGGATCACTAATGGATCGTGTATAAAAATATTTTAACCAAGTGTTTATGGTAAAAGTTGATATCTAGAAAGATACAACTTTCGTGTGCTATGAATGCAAATGATTACAATCAATAAAGAGTAATAAAGACTAGGCGTCTAAGATTGGTGCTCTTCAAAGAAAGAGTTACAGATTTATGCTTTAAAGCTTTGAATGTACTAGCAGTAAATGAAAATGAAGATTTTCAGAAATTCAAGTTGTTGGAGAGTCTTCAATGCTTCATGAAGTCTTCAATTTATACTCAGAGGTTTCTTTAAGCCGTTAGGGAAGATTCAGACTTAAATTTGAATTGTATTAGGTGCATTTAATGCAAAGAGACTTGCATTAAATACCCTATGTCTTGCTGTGTAAATCTCAGAGATCGTTCTGAAAAATCCAAGTGGTCTTTGTCCTTTGCCTGCAGGTTTGCTAAAAATGGATAGACAAGTACTGCTGCAGTATGTCCTTTTCTGAGATGTTTATCTAAAATGGAATGGTCCATTAAATGGTACCTACAAGTTATCGTTACAAAAAAAGTCAAGGATGACTTTTGCTACTAACTGAGGCACATCTTCAGACAAGTCTTGATCAGACAATCTTCAGGTTTTCATACATTGCTGGTGAAGCTTGGCTGGAACGAACTTGGCTGATGACTTGATGGACATTGCTGATGAAGATGGCTGATATACAAAGGTCATCTTCTGAAGACTAAGCTAAGTACAATATAAGCAATCCTAAGCTATTACAAGCAATTGTCTAAGTATAAGTTGCCACTCTAACAGACACGCAGGCCCACTAGTCACCTTGGCTTAGACTTAGGTTATAGATACAAGCAAATCTAGATAAATTACAACACATCGCCTTCATCATGTACTATGTACTATGTACATGACGATTCATTACAAGCCTCATCACCCGTATTGGGGTGATAACCAAATAAGGTCACTAGTACCGATTATACAACCAATTCCTCATACGACGATCATAACTAATAATCTTGCATATCGTGTCGCGCACTATGGTACGCAACACATCGTTACTTTTATGATATAACAATTATGCATACTAACCCTTGTTAAACATAAGGAGTAATCTAAAAACCCAACTCAATCCACGGTCAACTCATGTTGACTTACTAGTCAACAATATGACTATTCATTAAGTTATAAACATAACAAACGAGTCTCCCAACTTCATATGGACTACTATTCATCTCGTAGTAATTTATACTATCCATCTCTTGAATCCGTAGAGTCAATTATACTCCCTATTTAGTTTTTCACATCATCCAACATATTTTTGTTACGTCTTATTCAACTCCGCTAGAGTCAATCACGACTATTACTCAGTTCGTATAGTATTCGCTAGAGTCAATCACGACTATTCGATATAATTTTATTACATCCTATTTGACTCGTTAGAGTCATTACTAATTTTGGGTTGTTGGGACGAACCGTAGTATCGCCCTAATTTGTTCGTAATAACTTTTGGTGCCAATTATTTGACACCACAAAATTACGTAAAACAATTATGCAAGTTTATAGCGACTAATTAAACCACACAACCGTGACGACTATTATACGAGCCGGATTATTGAATACATGTTCAGCAACTTTCTTTCATGTCTATCTACTTCTTTGTATTCTTGTGATAGCATGAATCAATGTGTTTTAGTTGTGATGATCTAATAATTTGTTCTTCGTCGTATAATTTCACTTAACAATAATTGACGATTGAAGACTTAACCTTAATGTGATGATCATACAATTTTTACACAAAATACTCAATCAGCAAACATGTCCTAAATATCGGCTGTTTTGAAGATATTCATCTTTAAGATTACCACTGTCTTTAAATTATTTTTTTTTGTGGATAATTGCAATTATGAATTTGATCAACTCACATTGCTCAAAATTCAAAGTCTGCTGAACCTGTCTGAGAAATTCCTATAAAGCAGACTGCAGCAACTTAAAAGAAGACTTATCATGTCCACTCATCACTTTTAAGAACTCCTAGAATCTTTCTTTAAAAGGTAAGCTGTAAACTCATTATTTAATCTCTAAACTTCAACATCAAACCACAAGATCTCTAATACATCCACTATGAATAAGTTTGTCTGTTGTTTATAATTAAGACTGTTGAATGCCTTGTTGATCAAAATGGAATTACTATCATCAAAGTATATGGAAATACTTGTGTGCTTCAATTTCAAAAATCCCGGTGCTTTAAATTTAAACCCAATGCAATCACATTTCGTTTAAATAACACAACAACAAGTCATGTTCCTAGTTCGGACAACTTTCTAATCTTGTATCACCACTAAGGTTTATGTAATGAAAGGCAAGGTTAGCTGATGTTATAATGATACTAATAACTCTCAGTTGTCTAGCTCCAAAGATAACTCATGAGTATCAACAATTGGTATGTATATATACAAATACAACAATTGGTATCATTTTTACTAACAACTAATCAGTACAAAAGCTGAATTCAAATCACCTTGTTATAATTTATCATGAGAAAAATCGATGAAAGAAAGCCAGTAAACCTTAAGGAGCTTGACATACTTCATTAGACAGTTAAATATTTCTGGATTCTTAGGAAAATTGATGTTGCTCAAAACACAGTCCCTCCTCATCAGAAGAGTAGATAAGAAGAAATAAGATCGCACATCACTCTAGGTATGTTTCCACTATACCACTTGTTTGTCTTCTGCCTCTTGCCCACTTCAGTAGATCGAAAACCAGCCACCTCTACAACTGCTGTTCCCAGTTTAGCCGCGCCCTCTTCTATCTCACTCAGGCATTACTAGCACCACAAGAAGAGTGCCAGGTGTCGCGACCCGGCCCGAGATCCGATGTGAATCCCGTTCGAGCCGCGAGACAATGCGGAAAACACGAAAATAGCATCTCAAAAATTCCATTTAAAAGAATGCAAAGTCATGAGAAAACCCTGTAATGCACGTGCAAGTTTTCTTAAAACAACAAAAATCGTTTAAACAATACTAAACCTCGACGGCGAAACAAGCCGGAGAAACAACACGTTAGCTAGCAACAACAAACTCGAGCTATCATGCTCGGTACATATATAATCACATCGAGTACGCGGAATTAAAGTTAACAAATATACATACAACCGCACGGCAACCATGCGGCACAACAAAAGAATATAACATATAACAGTCGAGACATCTACCCAACAAATACATTGTTTAAGTAACAAGTACACCCTCGGCCTCACCAAAAGAAAATACTTAGGCACAAGGTGCACTACCAAAAGATGTCGCCCAACGGACCCGAACTCAAACACTAAGGATTCTCGCCGGCGCTTGATCTAAGGAAAACAAATGAAAACAAACGGGGTGAGTTGAAAACTCAATAAGCTACTAATGCAACAATATGGCATGCTAGATGCAAGACAATAAATATAACAAGTATTCATGTTATAATAATATCATTTCAATATTAAACAGAATAACATGTATCGCACATAACCAAACAACCCCATACTACACGAGAGGCTCGACGATCGCCAACCGTCCCATACCGGTTGGAAACCATGACCAACATTCGTTCATATAGGAAGCACATAAGAACTATAAGTAAACACATTAAAAGGGATACGGTGTCGAGGTACACCTCCGACCAAACCAACACTTCCAACCAACCAACCAATAATATACCAATGAAGAGCCGTTGTTGACGTGCTCGAACAAGAAACCAATAATGTACCAATGAAGAGCCGTTGTTGACGTGCTCGAACAAGAAACCAATAACCAAAACAAACACATGTGAACCATTTTCTGTATTCACGTCGACGGGTGATCTCGGTCCCTACAACCCAAGAATCTACCACGGATATAGCTTACCATGGTTGCGTTTATTCCGTACAACAAATGGCGCTATACCCCTACCGCGGCCAACGGTAGGGCGAGGCCCGATGTATTGGCCTTCGACTATTACGTAGCCCCAGCTCACGCAATAACCGAGCGTCAATACACCGCCAACAAATATGCCATGGACTTAACTAAATGCACAAGTAGATGTTTACTCGACATTTAAATATAAAAGGTCATACTCCAAAGTAGGGAGTATACCACAACCACAACAATTGACAATAAAATGAATGTCACAAGTGAGTTATAATAATCTCACACCACAAATAACCAACTTACAATAATTAAGACAATTTACGTAATATCAAACACACAATCGGTGTAACCAAATTTTCTAACGAATCACTCGAATCATTCAAGTATTCCCAAATCACACACGTGGTCTCATTGATTATGAAATCCTAACGAACTCCGTTAGAGTCATTTTCGTTTTCTAATGAGTTCGAGTTTACGCGAATTAATCATACCGTAAACTTAACCATTACTAAACACATTTCACATTTCTAACATGTAAATATGAGTCTTTAAACACAACCCAAAAAGTCAACCACGAATTTGAAAAGTCAACATAGCCAAATATACCCAAATTTGATAATTTCTAACATGCATCACCAAATAACAAGTCTAACATGTAATACAACTCATAATTGAACAAAAACAAGGGATAGTAGCTTACTCTTGAAGATTCAACCCAAGCTAAGGTACATGCAAGGTCAAGAATGGCTTCTATTAGCCAATAGCTTCACAATGGTGGTGTTGGATGATGATTTGGTCTTCAATTGAGCAATTGGCAAGGATTTTCTTGCACAAACTCTTCTTTCTTTCTCTCTATCTTAGCCAAGGTTGTATGTGAGTTATGGAGAGAGTCTTGACTCTCCAAAGGCACTTAAGGTGACTAAACCAACCAGATATTACATGCCTTGGTCGTGGCTTGATCTCAGCCTTTGAGATCAAGTCAATTAGTCAACAACTTAAAATCTCGTCTAACAAAATAACAGAGTCTGACGCTTTGCACGGCCGTGTCATGTCAAGGCGCACGGCCGTGTCACTCGCGCACGGCCGTGCCAATAAATGCTGTGCGGCCGTGCCAAACTTACTGGAATGTTTGGCCACTCATGCACGGTCGTGTCACTAAGGTAGCACGGTCGTGTCACACATGCACGGCCGTGCCATAAAGGCTGCGCGGCCGCGAAACCTCTTGGAATGTTTCACTTCTATTTATCACCATTTCCTTGGTTTGATCAATTAGGCCACCCTAGGTGTTAACACAACACTCACAACACATAACCATACATTTGAAAAGTGTACAATAAACTCAAATGCAAGCATATTCGAATGATCTATGCACATGAAATGACGATGTTAACATAAGAAGCACAAATATAGGATGAATGCGAATGATGCAATTAGTGCAAATGGTGCGGGCGTTACACCCTCACCCCCTTAGAATAAATTCGTCCGCGAATTTACTTACCAAACTCAACAAACAATGAAGGGTACTTTTCTCGCATCTCTTGTTCTAATTCCCAAGTGGCCTCCTCGATGTTATGACTTCTCCACAAAACTTTCACAAGGGAAATGGACTTCGACCTCAACACTTGTTCTTTAGTGTCGAGTATCTTCACGGGTTGCTCAACATAATAACGATACGATATAGAAGACAAGTCAAACATAGGAGATACTATGGTATTACATCCTCTCCCCCTTAAAAGAATTCAGTCCCTAAATTCAGTTCAGGACCATCGTTGAACTAAGGATACTCCCCTTATAATCAAACCCTATTTCCCAATGTACATTCTCTGTTGCATGAGGTCACTCAAAAGAATTTCATTGAACAATTCCCTGGATACACTTCGATAATACCACTTTCCCAAGAATATCTATCGCAACAATGTAACGGTGTTCCATCGATTTAGAGTTGTTTAGTAATTATTCCCAAGAAGAATTCACACTTTCAATCGGCTATTGAATCATCACAAGGTTTCAAAGTTTAGATTCTAGACTTCATTACCGTGTATAGAAAATTCTTTCTATTTTCCCGTATTAGTCTCAGTCAATATCATTTTCATACTCCGTTGACAATTGTTGTGGTGAGTAACTATCATTCGGAATCCATCACACATGTTTACACATCCCCCAGAAGTCATAATCACTGTTTCAAAGTTGAGAAGGTTTAAGGATAAGATGTATACTTGAAATAATTCTTGAACTCCTCTTTAAGTATACTACTCGCAGTGTTTAATCTAGTCTCTCAATATCTCATATATACAAGGCTATAATTCATTTGATATGCATATCTTCGCCATTAGTAGTACATGATCACTTGGCTAATCAATCCATCACAATCTATAGCGTGTAACAATCTCAACATATACCAAATAGTCCTATTATAATTAATAAATCTTCAGTCTTGAACACACTAGTCATCATGTTAAACTCCATTGAATAGTAGAAGGTACATAGTTTAGATCTTTAAATCTTTCCACTTATCGACAATGTCTCATATTTTGCTCATATCGTGAGAATAGAAACTTCAATTATTCGAATCCATACATAACGCAATCTTAGATTAGTAATATTAGTATTTCAACTTAGGTAACGTCAATACTAACGCAAGAAAACTCAACTCAGTGAATATATTAATTCCACTTATACCATGTCAATTCTTCGTTGCAGAAGCTATTGTTCTTCATTCTGATTAAGGTCACATCTCAATTCTTCTTTTAAGGTTCACTTCGTATTAAGACTGAAAGCGAATATAGATATCATTAATGACATTTTTACAAAATACTTCAAGTAAGACTTACACATATGGTTTATGAAATCCATCAATTGCTAATCCAATTCATGGTGATCCCCTAGGTTTCTTGATTCCCTAGTATCAACTCAATACATGTTCAAATCCCGTTTTAGGTGACATATAAGGTAATCGACAGAACATTTCGGATACTCTCATAATAGTAGAGAAATCCTCTAACTCTGGTGTAGTTTTCATTCGTAACCATAACATGAACCCAAATACTCAACTCGATTATGTGGTAACAGTATACTAACTTTCCGAACAGGAATGATATGCATGCTAATAACAATCATATCAACACAACCCAAGCATTTTTGTCACAGGGAAGAACATACTCACTTCATGATGGTACACAATCAATGCATGGCATGCACACATTAACAATCCATATCATATATCTCATAAATATCATGTATAGGCATATCCACAAAGTTGACATACGTATAGTTACTAACTCGTATATCACAACTTCTTATACTTTCAAGCCATATAAAGGTAAGACACACGACTACCATACAATATGTGATTACCTATTGGTCTATCACAAGTTTATCATACCAATAACAACATCTCAAACTCTTATTGGGGTATCTCCCTCAATCATAAGATAAAACTTGAAAACATATTACTCTAGTTTCCAATCACACAAGGCAATATATGAATGCATGAACATGAGCTACCATAATACGCATACTCATAATAATATAGAAATGATACCTCCTATCTCGAGGGTAGACTTAGGAACTCCACGCTGGCTAAGCGCAAACACACGGCTCTCAGATCTAGGATTACCATCACTATCTCTCTTAGAGCCACTAGACCGCTGACTAGCACTCTTAGATTGACTAAGCCTCATCCTAGGACAATTCTTCCTAAGGTGTTCTCCTCCACAAGCAAAGCACTTCCCTGCCTTGCTCCAGCACCTATCCTCCGAGTGCCCGCCTTCTTGCGTGTTACGGCTAAACCTCGACTCATGCGTCCCCGGCCTCCCGGTTGTTGTCCCGTTTGGCCTGCCGGTCTACTCACATTCTTTCTTTTGTTAGAAGTCCCACCTATGTTCTGCCTCTTCCAATTTTGCTGTGAAGACTGCTGATTACCATCCTTGTTACCTGGCTTACCCCGGTGTTTCTCGATGTTACTTTCTATTCTAAGTGCACAATCCATTGCGCTACGGTAATTAGTAAACTGTAACGAAAGTAATTGTTCTCGATATTCAGTCCTCAAACCTTTAACAAACTTTTGTGCCTTCCTTGCTTCAATAGGGTTCAAGTGACTACGAACGCGCCAATTCGAGAACTTGTTTGAGTACGAGCCACGGTCATACTTCCTTGTTCCAAGGTAATGAATTCCATCTGTCTCTTTTCGAACCACTGTTAGAATAAGCGTGCCTTGAATTCCTTCACGAAGTTCGTCCACACATGAGGTATCCTCTGTCGTTCCCAGCTCTCCTGCAACATTTGCCACCAATGTTCCGCCGCTCCTTCTAACATAAACACAGCTAGGACACTTTTTCATCATCGCAATCGAGAGTAGTAAATACCTTGATAATGTGTTTAATCCATAGTTCAGCCTTAGTATTAGGTTCTCCATCGAAACTTTGGGGTTTCATCTTCAAGAACTCCTCAAGAATAGTGGTATTGTTTTTATGCCTTATTCTCTGTGGTGGTATTCCAATATTAAGCGTGGTGCCGTAATATCTAACGTCGTACTAGAGCCTCGGTTGCGTCCTTTACCTTCCAGTGAGGTTCTATCCTTACAATATCTCGTGCTATCTCGGTTATCATCCGTGATAGTCCTTGATACACATCATGGAAAACTTCATTCGATTAGCGGTATCTCAGCTGTACCCGGCTGTCCCGTGGGTTGAACTCTAGGCGTGTGGTTGGGGTATTTCCTGTTCATTTGAAGTAATCCCGACTCCACTCGAGCCACCATCCTCAGTACTAGCACCAAGTCTAGTCTCAACCATGATGAAACACCTGCAATAAACACTCGACGTTACCGACCTAAACACACAACCAACCCTCCTAAGCCAAAGATTCTCTCCCGGCTAGCTAACTTATGCTCTGATACCAACTGTCGCGACCCGGCCCGAGATCCGATGTGAATCCCGTTCGAGCCGCGAGACAATGCGGAAAACACGAAAATAGCATCTCAAAAATTCCATTTAAAAGAATGCAAAGTCATGAGAAAACCCTGTAATGCACGTGCAAGTTTTCTTAAAACAACAAAAATCGTTTAAACAATACTAAACCTCGACGGCGAAACAAGCCGGAGAAACAACACGTTAGCTAGCAACAACAAACTCGAGCTATCATGCTCGGTACATATATAATCACATCAGAGTACGCGGAATTAAAGTTAACAAATATACATACAACCGCACGGCAACCATGCCGGCACAACAAAAGAATATAACATATAACAGTCGAGACATCTACCCAACAAATACATTGTTTAAGTAACAAGTACACCCTCGGCCTCACCAAAAGAAAATACTTAGGCACAAGGTGCACTACCAAAAGATGTCGCCCAACGGACCCGAACTCAAACACTAAGGATTCCTCGCCGGCGCTTGATCTAAGGAAAACAAATGAAAACAAACGGGGTGAGTTGAAAACTCAATAAGCTACTAATGCAACAATATGGCATGCTAGATGCAAGACAATAAATATAACAAGTATTCATGTTATAATAATATCATTTCAATATTAAACAGGAATAACATGTATCGCACATAACCAAACAACCCCATACTACACGAGAGAGGCTCGACGATCGCCAACCGTCCCATACCGGTTGGGAACCATGACCAACATTCGTTCATATAGGAAGCACATAAGAACTATAAGTAAACACATTAAAAGGGATACGGTGTCGAGGTACACCTCCGACCAAACCAACACTTCCAACCAACCAACCAATAATATACCAATGAAGAGCCGTTGTTGACGTGCTCGAACAAGAAACCAATAATGTACCAATGAAGAGCCGTTGTTGACGTGCTCGAACAAGAAACCAATAACCAAAACAAACACATGTGAACCATTTTCTCGTATTCACGTCGACGGGTGATCTCGGTCCCTACAACCCAAGAATCTACCACGGATATAGCTTACCATGGTTGCGTTTATTCCGTACAACAAATGGCGCTATACCCCTACCGCGGCCAACGGTAGGCGAGGCCCGATGTATTGGCCTTCGACTATTACGTAGCCCCACTCACGCAATAACCGAGCGTCAATACACCGCCAACAAATATGCCATGGACTTAACTAAATGCACAAGTAGATGTTTACTCGACATTTAAATATAAAAGGTCATACTCCAAAGTAGGGAGTATACCACAACCACAACAATTGACAATAAAATGAATGTCACAAGTGAGTTATAATAATCTCACACCACAAATAACCAACTTACAATAATTAAGACAATTTACGTAATATCAAACACACAATCGGTGTAACCAAATTTTCTAACGAATCACTCGAATCATTCAAGTATTCCCAAATCACACACGTGGTCTCATTGATTATGAAATCCTAACGAACTCCGTTAGAGTCATTTTCGTTTTCTAATGAGTTCGAGTTTACGCAATTAATCATACCGTAAACTTAACCATTACTAAACACATTTCACATTTCTAACATGTAAATATGAGTCTTTAAACACAACCCAAAAGTCAACCACGAATTTGAAAAGTCAACATAGCCAAATATACCCAAATTTGATAATTTCTAACATGCATCACCAAATAACAAGTCTAACATGTAATACAACTCATAATTGAACAAAAACAAGGGATAGTAGCTTACTCTTGAAGATTCAACCCAAGCTAAGGTACATGCAAGGTCAAGAATGGCTTCTATTAGCCAATAGCTTCACAAAGGTGGTGTTGGATGATGATTTGGTCTTCAATTGAGCAATTGGCAAGGATTTTCTTGCATAAACTCTTCTCTCTTTCTCTCTATCTTAGCCAAGGTTGTATGTGAGTTATGGAGAGAGTCTTGACTCTCCAAAGGCACTTAAGGTGACTAAACCAACCAGATATTACATGCCTTGGTCGTGGCTTGATCTCAGCCTTTGAGATCAAGTCAATTAGTCAACAACTTAAAATCTCGTCTAACAAAATAACAGAGTCTGACGCTTTGCACGGCCGTGTCATGTCAAGGCGCACGGCCGTGTCACTCGCGCACGGCCGTGCCAATAAATGCTGTGCGGCCGTGCCAAACTTACTGGAATGTTTGGCCACTCATGCACGGTCGTGTCACTAAGGTAGCACGGTCGTGTCACGCATGCACGGCCGTGCCATAAAAGGCTGCGCGGCCGTGCAGAACCTACTGGACTGTTTCACTTCTATTTATCACCATTTCCTTGGTTTGATCAATTAGGCCACCCTAGGTGTTAACACAACACTCACAACACATAACCATACATTTGAAAAGTGTACAATAAACTCAAATGCAAGCATATTCGAATGATCTATGCACATGAAATGACGATGTTAACATAAGAAGCACAAATATAGGATGAATGCGAATGATGCAATTAGTGCAAATGGTGCGGGCGTTACACCAGGAAAGTCTAGTTTGTATCCTTTGCCGATCAAGTCATTCTCATCTATTCCTTCATCAGCAGATCTTACTTCTAGTCATTCATCTTCAAAAGACAAAGAAGTTTTTTTTTTTTTTGTTATATAAAACTCTCTTATTAAGAAAACCTTTGTCTTAAATGATGACTTTCTTTCTACCAGTCATCATGAACTATTGTCAAGAAACCTCACTGATTTTCAAAACCCAATACCTCTTATTTACAATGGTAAGTCATGTGTCTACATGATTATTTGATCTCATTGCTAATAACTGGTATTCCTGTTGATGTTTCTTTTGTTCTCAAAAATTGGACTTTTGATTGTTCAGATTTTGAGTTCATTACCAACTCTGCTAATACTGTCTTTCTAACCTGGTAAATTGCCTCGTCCTTATATCAATTCACACTTGATATCGGAACTCAACTTCGACAAACAATCTGTATCAGCAGTTATCCAAAGGCTATACCTTTTGGATAAATGGTAGCGCTAAGATCCTCCTTCAGCAGACCCTTTGCCTGCTAAATTCATCCTCCAGTACCTAACATTACACATCCTCCTTTACGTTCATCAAAGGAGAATACTCTTAGGTACCAGCACATAGCAAACTTTTGCGCAATCCAAAATGAAATATATCTTGGCTTGGTCTTGACAATCAATATCAGCATTCACTCAAACATTCAACAAAAAACTCATACTCGCTGAAAAATCTCCAAAAAGTGGTTTCTTGACTAATTCCCCTAACAATCTTTCTCTTGATCAGTCATCCTGTGAGACAGCTGATCAAGAAGGTCATCAACTCTAACTCCATCACTTCTTCTAACCAGCATTAAGTTCTACATTGCTCATGCACATATACTGATGCCTAGAAGCCTTACTCACCCATTCCATCTTTTTGCTATATCCTGGTTTCAAGCCAACTCGTAAATTCTTTTAAGCAGTTCAAATTGCTGACCAGGAAAAGACATTGTACATTCTAGTCAATTTTTCTCCAAGTCAGGAGGAGAGTCTACTTAAGTCTTAGCCTTGACTCAATAATATATATATTCTTATTTCAGGCTAACCGTCATATTTCAAAATTGATATCATCACATTATAGACATAACATTAAATTCAACTTACTCTTGGAACACATTTTTGAAATTCAATATGTCTCTTCACATTCCTTAACCCAAAATGTCCCTTCAAATTCCCGAAATTCCTAAAGATATGTTCTCAGTTCCATTAAAAGTAAGTCCTGCTCCTCTCAATCTTTATTCCAATCCTAATACTTCGTGTAAAACTTCAAAAATCCGTCTTCAATCCCATCTCCATCTTCCAAAATTATGAGGAACATAAACTCAGCAAGGCCTACATCTCGTCCAATCTCTCATACAGATTGGAGAGTACGAATGGTGATTGCTTTGGCAACAAGGCCTCAAATTGTAAGGAGACGCCCACGTATTAGTCGACGGCTAAGAGCACGTCTTCGAGATCCCAGACATAATGTTTCAAACTTCGTGGACTGGATCCCCACAAGAAGTGTAGTATCAAGTCAAAATCTTCCCCTGCTTCCTCCTCTATTCCCTCAAACGCTTCATGCGAGCCATTACCCATTCAGGAGGAGCATCCATTCATGGAAGAAAATTCAACGCAGGAATCAGAGACTACGGAGAAGAACTCTAATAGTTAGAAAGGGAAAATTGATTCACTTATAATGTTTTATCGTTTTCATTTCTGCATTTCTCAACAAACTTTGTATTTGGGACAACATTTTTCTTGTTGTTAATGCTTCTTATATATAACTGTTCTCCAAATGATATCTCTCTCATACTTTTCATGACCTCCACTCCTGCATATACACTCCTATTTGTGACCATTAAGGAGGAGATGTATGACATATACATTAAGGAGATGTATGACCATTAAGAAGTATTGTAAAAAGTAATGCAAAAAAAGGAGATGTATAATTATAAAATATTAGGGAGGAGTAAAATATTAAGGAGTTGGTATATCAAAGAAAGGAGAAGATCAAACCCTTACTGACCCTCTCTCTCTCTCTATAAAGAAAATATTTCCCTATTTCGCTTGCTCTGTTACTTAATCATTTCAAATTGATTACTTATACGAGAGAAAATTTCAAGCAGCCACTCTTAAATCTCTTGTATATAAGCTGCTCAAATTACTTTCTTGTGATTTCTAAAAACAAGAAAGATATTCCTTAGATCTTCTGCTCTGATACTTAATCAATTCAGTTAAGTATTCATATCAGAAAAAAAATCTCAAAATAGTTTTTCTTAAAATAATTTATTCTGTTGGAAAATTGATGTTCAAATACTTTCTTGTAAAAACCTTAATGCAAGAAAGACACAATCCTTAAAAATATTTTTTGACGCCTGTTCATCAATTATATCTCATAATTGCCTAAAAATGTTTCTACTATTGCTTCGTATTTGTACTTTCACTTATCGAGTCTGTAAATGCTTAGCAATAGATGACTATACATGCGCTATCGCTTGTAAGTTCATCCTAGGGCATGCCTTGAGATAAAATGATCATTCATTGGAAGGCATGGTATTACTAAGGATTGAACATCTTCTTTAAGAGCTTTATGTATATGTCAATTGTAGTAATGGTCCCAAGCAAATAGGAGGAGATTGTTAGGAATATGGCTGTAAAACAGCTGATATATATGTTTGCATATTCCAACACAGTGATTTGCTTGTTCCCATTACAACGCGTGTTTCACAAGTGGCTAAAAGGGCTGCGTACCGGTTAGCGTGGCAACTTGCTGAAACATTGCATAGGTCATTAAACTAGGAAGTCTTTATACATGTCCGAGTCTGTGTCCTACCAAGTAATGATGACCTTTCATATGGATTAGCTCTACCAGCGCCAACAGACATTTCTACCAACAATGTCTCACCAGCAATAATTCCTACCATCAATGTCTATTCAGCAATCTTTACCTCAACAGCCCTACATCGGCAGATCCCAGTAACAGCCATGCTCTTTATCAGACAACTGCAAGAATGCTGATAATTGTCAAAAGGAACATCGGTCGTTCTCCAAGCTACAATTCAAAATAGATTCGTTACAAGATCTTCCTGACAACTTAAGATATGTATCGATGTCTGCACCTACACTATTATCCACTGAACATTTCCCCTTCCGTGTTTGGTTCCAGACTTCAAGACACATTCAGACAAAAGACCAAACACTGTGTGCTTTAATCAATCAGGCCTGCATGTCACGTCCCATCCATCCAGCCCGATTCCCGGACAGACTTCAAGACAAAGCTTACACAAAGGTCTTTACCCAACAGTTTCTTCAATACACTCTGATGCATTTCTAAATCAACATCTTCCAACGGGCACAAATCTATCTAAAGCTCCAACGGCTCTTTCAACTTCTTTGCATATATAAGAAACCTCTCATCCCTCATTCTTCAGTACGGATGTGCAAAGCAAAATTTGCAAAAACACCAAAGAGTGGGAAAAATACGTGTGTAAGAACAAACACTTTGTGGGAGAGTAATCTGAAATTCCTAAGGCAAAGAAGCTTAGCTTAATCAAGAACTCCTTTCTTGATTTGAGTTCTTTCTTCCTTCGAAAGACTCAGTCTCTTCAGCATCTATATTTCAAATCCATAGCTAGAGACTAAACATCTAGCTTACTGTTGAAGACTGACCAAGCTTGAAGATGTCCGATGAAGAACCAGAGCCTAATAATCCATATTGCATTCATATCTTCAGACTTATACTACATTATAAGGGCTGTCAATTGTGCAATGAATTGTCATCACTTTTGGCCGAGTGCTTTGCACTCAGTTGTTCAAATACTAGTTATTTGAACAGCCCATAATATTCTCTTCTCACAACAAATTTATCGAGTTGATACTTCTAAAAGACAACATGATAAATGTTGGCTACATCTTCCAATGTATTTTCGATAAATTTGATTTCGCTTTCTTAATCTCTCCCTTTTCTTTCCAATTCACTTTCCCTCTTCCCTGGGGAGATTGCTAGGTTAGAGAATCTAGGTTGATGTACTAAGAATGTTTACCTTAGAGTGAACATCTGCTGAATTTTAATATAAAAATATATTTGCTTACATTCGGTCTTTTCTTATCTTTCTTGTAATATATGTTTTCATATATTGTGCTGATTAAGGAAACTAATCACGGTATCTAATGAAGATTTACATCAGCTGTTATAATGAACTTATATTATTTTATGCACAGCCAAGTTAATCTTCAATGTTGTACATTTGCTGCTTATTATTCCTCTGTTTAAATTCTTCTTTATCAGCAAAGTATAACAAAATCTTCCTATCAACAGTCTTTAAAGTCTACCGATGCACATAACTGATCTCTATATATCAACCATGTTGATTAGAGCCCGTTTGGTACAGCGTTTACAAAACGCAGTGTTTTAAAAACGGAGGTCTTTCCTTATAAATACGTTTGGGATATCACTTCAATACACAGCTTTTTTTTCCTAGCAGCGTTTTAAAACCTCCGTTTTGGAAAAAAGCTGGGAATTCTAGCGTTTTAAAACGCAGCTGCGTTTTGAAAACGCTGTGTTTTCTGTCACAGTATTGAAACACATTTTTTACAAATAAGCTGCGTTTTATCCCTGCGTTTTGGCCAAAACGCTCGACCAAACGGGCTCTTAATTATGGAAGTTGACATATCCAATTAATCATTTCATCCTTGTCCCTCAACATAATCTATAAATAGGATAAATTTTTTAATAAAGGTCATATAGACTATTCACCCCCCCTAACTAATATTCTGAACATATCAATATGGACCTAACAATATATTTATTGGCCAAGCATATCCTAGTAGCCGTGAAATGGATTTTTTTTTTTTTTTTTAAATTGCAAATAGATAGATGATCATGGAGGACAAGCACTTAACTGATTAATTTATTATTATTATTATTATTATTATTATTTGAAAATTAGAGGGGACATAGACCTTACCCCAACCCTTATTATTATCATTATTTAATGCCTCGAAAGGCTACAATTAAGACTATGGAGCTTTTGGAGTGTCTAGAACAAATTGTTTGAATTGTGGTCAAAACTGGATTTGCTTTACATAAGAATACCAACTCAACTCAAAATGTGGTTACAAGCCCTATACCCAACTCCTCGGCAAGCTCATCCCACACCGGTAGCAGTGTCAAAACAACGAGAAAAACAACCACGATAACCACCGTTCTTCTCCAAGTCCCGACCTCTGTCACATCATTTAAGCATGGTTTCTCTGGAGTCCTCTGCACTTGTAAATGTTTGCATAACAACATTAAGCACATAAACGAAGAAGAGTAGTTGTCCTGAGACCGTCTTACGGATCTTAATTCGTAAGACGGAACCTCACTCTCTCACAGTTCAACCCACCAACATACGATGGGTCGGGTCAGGGAGATCCGTCTTACAGAAAATATTTGTAAGATAGTTTTTTCTAAGTTTTTGTCATCGAAGAATTCCTTCTCGTTCTTCTTCTCTCCAAGAGGAGAGCAGCTCCTCTAAAGTAATTTGGTACAGTAAATCGTAAAGGGAAAAGAAATCTGATTGGTCCATGTCAGCAAAAGGAGAGGAGCTTTAAAAAATTTCTAATATTTTCTTTTTCTCTGTTGCCGTGGACCAAATTACTTTAGAGGAGCTGCTCCCTCCCTTTTCTCCTTGGTTGATACCTAAAATCTATCTGAATATGTGTGTGTACATGAGTTTCTCTTCGTTTCCATACCTGGCATATCAGCACATACAATCCCCAAGGAAGTGATAATGGTCCACCAAGCTGCAAGGAAAATCAACAAATTTCAGGCTCCGTTTGTTTCACGGAAAATGACTTCCGGAAAATGACTTCCGGAAAATGATTTCCGGAAAATGAATTCAGTCTATTTTCAGTTGTTTGGTAAATCTTATGAAAATGCTTCGGAAAACATTTTCGGGTGTTTGGTAAACTTTATGAAAATGTGTTAGAAAATAACCATGTTCTATAATATTTTGTGCTTCAACAACAAAACAAGACATCACATAATAATATAAATAAAAACTCTAACATAAAATTTCACATTATATGACAAATGATTAACCAAAGTCTAATAAAGATGTGTTCATAACATTTCCAAAAAATTTGTCCCAAGTGATGATCATGCACAAACAAAAGAAATATTACCAAAAGTCGTTAAATTGTTTACACAAATAACCATCTTCTAAATTTTTTGTGCTTCAACAAAAAAACATAAAAACTAATATCCACGCCACTCTTGGGTCATGAATTTTTCAATCCATTTTCTTCGGAGGTTGTCACTCTTCACCATAAATCCTTTTGCCAAATCCTTGTTGGAAAGCAAATGGTCAAAGACTGAACCAAGAAATTCTTCATCAAAACCTTCCGTTTTCATAACCTCTTTATAGAGATCTTCTGTGTAGTGATCATCAGAAAGTTTTTCAATTGCGCACGCGACTTTTCCAATTTGCTCAGCTACTTTGTCATATGTTGAATCCCCATCCTCGCGACGCCTTTTCCGATGGGACCTTGACTTCGATGATGGTCCAGTTGCTGAAGCTTCTTTGTGTTTTGTTACATCTTCAAACTCTTTATCTTCAATGTCACCGTGGAATTTACTTCTGCTAGCTTCAAGATCAATATCCACAAACGATTTTGCAAAGCATCCAAGAGCCATATCCTTCCCAACAACCAATGCCATCTCATCATACATTTCAATCTTCTTGTTTAAAAACTTTTCATGGCTAGGATGTGCCTATTCAAATACCAACAAAATTAGAAACAAAATGTTAAAAAGTATATTAATGCATGATTATAACAAGTTAAACGATATAAATATCCAAATATAACACGAGAGACAACTACAACAATAGTATCCACATATCAACTATTAAAGCTTATAAAGTTCAAGGAATCGTACCATTATTTCCTCGTCATAATTTTCCTTGGAACATGTGATCATTTTCAAGTTATCATCCCACCCAAAACCACTTTTGTTACGAAGTTTTGTAATGGTACTCCAAGTACCTTTGATAGTCCGTAGATGGTTCTCAACATGCTTAGGTTCACACCGAACTCCAAACTTCTCAGTTACAACTTGAGAAACTCGAACAAAGCTTGAGTGTTTAAATGTGTTAGAAGGTTTATTACCCAATTGAGCTTCCTCGGCAAGTATGTCAAGCATTAAGTGGTCCATTGGTGCTGACCATCTAAATTGATTACCCTTGTTATCATTATCTTTTACCTTGCCCATTTCTACAATAAAAACACAAAACAAACCACATAAATAAATATGAAGAGATAACTAGATAAATATAGTAAAGAAATAAATTGCATAAGAAAATTGCAGTAAGTATTATGAATGCTATTTGAAAAACAATAGGTAGTATATCACAAAACTTAGGGTTTCATAATGTGATACGTGAAACTCAAAATAAACAATTAAGATAGTTCGACAATACAAATAAACTCAATAAAAGAAAGAACAACTAAATAGTAGCAACATAGTCATTCCACATGTCCCTAGCTATGTTATCCCTCTTTATTGTCCACTCTCTAAATTCCTCCCTCTCTTGTCGTTGTGTTAGTTGGACTCTTGCACCTTGATTTCTTGTCTCCACTTCGCAACTTGGGTCATTTATAATGATATCACTAGGATCTACTCCCATAATGAAGTTGTGGATAACGCAACAAGCTAACACGATGTCCACTTGTATGTCATAACACCAATGTGGTTCAGAATCTAGCACACGAAAACGTTTCTTTAAGATCCCAAACCCTCTCTCAATAGTAGTTCGCAAAGAAGAGTGTCGAAGATTAAAAAGTTCTTTCTCATTTTCTGGTGGGTTATCACTAAACTCTTTCAAATGATAGCGAACACCACGGTATGGAGAAATGATCCCATTTCGCATACCATAACCTGCATCACCAAGATAATATTTCCCTACAGAAATACAACAAAAACCTATTAATAATATGAAATTTCGGTGCAAGAACTAGGAGACATAAAAAGAAAAGAAGAGACTTGATTCCTAACGGTACCTTCAGGAATTACAAATCCCCCTTGGCCTTTCAAATGCATTACTTATAATGCGAGAGTCGTGTGCACTTCCTTCCCAACCAGCTAGAACATATGTAAACTTTAAATCAAACGTAATGCCAGCCAAAATATTTTGTGTAGTTCCGCCCTTTCTACCACGAAATCTTCCAGCTAACTCCTCACTTACTTTTGCACGTATAAGACTTCCATCTAATGCTCCTATGCAATCCTATATGTGACCATGTTTACACTTAGTATTTTTAGAGATTTCTAAACAAATATATAAAATTTAAATTAGGAATATAAATTTCGCTTGCACCTAAACTAACCTTGAAGTAGGGATAAAACCCGTTGTTATCTCTAATTTCGGGGAGTTGAGCCATCTCGTTGTTTAACCACAAGCTTGAATAACTTTAAGATTGCACGTAATACAATTTTAAAGTATCGGTGAACAGTCTCAATAGACCTATGGAATCGTCCACCGATCACTCTAAATCTCACATTATGTCCAATCGATGTAGGAACACCATTACTTGCTCCCTAATAGACATTTTCCTAGTCTTTCGAAGTAAATTGTTCTCCTCGAGGGTCCGACATAGCTTGAAAAATACGAGAGGGCTTCATACGAATTTGATCTATACAGTGTTGCTCGCCTACATAAGATACTATTCATATATCTCTCCCGCGCAACTTCTTCGTTAACTTGGGGCTCCCTTTGTCTATTAGTCCGGTAATATCTTTTTTTTGAAGTATTGCACCAACAGACATGACCAAGCACTGCACCTAATACCGATGCTTGAATAACCTTACTTACCATCTACATAAACATAAGAGTTATGTTCTTGTCAATACATTTTCTACCTATCCAACCAAAAAATTCGATCGAGAGTGAGAGAGAAAAGAAAAAGAATCATAATTAATGAGTTCAAGGGAGCGAAAGAGATCAGCTCTATATGAAGAAGTATTGCACCAATTGTTTCTATTATAAAAACATAGCCATTAGACATGAATGAAAGAGGTGGACGACTGATGCATTGTATCTAACTTAACAAAATTTAGCAATGTAACACCGATTCTTTTAACGGTCTTAGAAATGAAAGAGTCCACATTAAATGCAGTTTCTTCCATTACTGTATAAAGAACATATGTATAACTTACATAATACAGTGAACCAACTTAAGGACATCTTAGCACAGCACACTACCTAGTTATTATCTAGGTTGGAATAATCTCATTTATTACAAATTCAACTTAATATTGATCATATGGGAGAGCCTCTTGAAGATCAAGCAAATGCAAAGGCAAGGACATCCTTTATGATTAGAGCCAACTTGCAGTGCAGTAGCAAAGACTAAAAATTCAGTAGTGGATGCAATAAACTAGAATTTTAATATTAAGGTAAATTGGGAACACTGAGCCTCTTGAAGATCAAGCAAATGCAAAGGCAAGGACATCCTTTATGATTAGAGCCAAATTGCAGTGCAGTAGCAAAGACTAAAAATTCAGTAGTGGATCCAATAAACTAGAATTTAAATATTAAGGTAAATTGGGAACACTGTGCGCATTATGGATGATTTCTCCAATTATTAAGGCATCAAGGATGACAAAGAGATGTCTAATCCAAGGAAGGTGATGTTAAAAGTAGCTATCACTGTATTATGGATGATTTCTCCAATTATTAAGGCATCAAGGGTTTTAAACGATTTTAATCTTGCCTTTACCAAAACAACTTAATTACATAATCAAGAAATCAGAACACAAAAACAGGAACAAAAACGACATAAATTTGATACACAATGGTAGAAATCACCAACCAAGGAATGCAATTTGAGGGTGTAGAAATAGAAATACAAAACAATAAAATTGGAAGTAAAAATTGGAACCCAAATAAACCCAATGATTTCCAAAATTTTTGTTCAAGATCTGGTAGAATTTTTGCTTAAACCCTAATGGGTTTGGAGAAGAAACGGAGAAATCAAAGAAAGAAGAAAGAGGGCGGAAGAGATAGAGCGTACCTGGAGAGAGGGCAAAGCTGGAGAGAGGGCGAAGCTGGAGAGAAGGCGAAGCTGGAGAGAACGAAGCTGGAGAGAATCGTCTGTGGTGTCTAGGGCGTTGGAAAGAGGCGCCTCTCGCTTTGGAAAATGACTTACGGAGGTAATGGTCCGTAAGTCATTTTACGGTGGAAAACAAGTCATTTTCCGTTGACCCGAAAATGATTTACGTTGACCATATTTTCTTAACGTTACCAAACACCGGAAAATACGGAAAATGTTTTCCGGAAGTCATTTTCCGTGAAACAAACGGAGCCTCAGTAATAAGACTGAATGATTGTTTTTATTTCATTTTAAATTTTTGTTAATCATTTTTATTTTTATTTTTGTGTTACGTCTGTATAGGTCAATTGGTTTTCATTCTTCCAAAGGTTGTTCACAAGGGAGGTACAAATAGAATCCAAGAAGAGGACATTTAAAACCATCAGCTAATTCAAACTGTGTGTGCACACTACATGGCCCCTAAAACCAGAACACTCTTTGACTGAACATAAACTCCCTTTGTCCAAAAGCCGAGTCATATTTAAAAAGTCAAACTTTTTAATTTCATACTTTTATTTATATATTTCCATTAATTTTCACTAAGATGACATATTTTTTGTCTGGTGTGTAAGGATTTATCATGTTTTCGAAAAGCAAGAAAACAATTGGACAAATAATAGACATTTGTAGGTTAAAATTTAGAAATGGGACTCCTTTTTTGGGACAATAAGTTTGGTTTTAGGATATACTCCCTCTATCCTAAAATGTGTGTCCCTTTCAGAAAAAAATTTGTTCATAAATGAGTTCTTTTTTCTATGAAGTTACTAAATTCACTTTGGTATCCATCGTGTCCCAATGTCCACTTGTAATGCTATAGTGTAGATTCTCAAGGCATTCATGTATATATACTACTAAAATGTCCTAAAACTCAACATCCTTAATTTTTGCAAAACACTAAAACGAAACACTCATTTTGGGCCAGAGGGAGTAGAAACTATTAGCACAAAACTCATGTCAACCATATTCAGCTATAAAGACAGGTGGTTTAACATTAAAAAAAGGACTTTCAATCTAGTCAGAACAGATCAAATATGAAAAATTGTGGAGGATAAAGCATACCACTCCCAACCCAAGCAATGCGTAAGTAGTCAAACCAAATCCAGCCAGAGCACTTTTTCCATAAGCACCCTGTCAAACATAAAATATGATATCTGTAAGGCTGCACAAAAATCAGTAAATCTGTACTAAATAGATATTTCAGCAATATTTACGATGCACTGATTGATGAGTTGTGTGAATCCGTTCTCTTCAAAGGCAGAGGAGGAGTAGAATTTTAAGCAAATACCCGCAAATATTAATGCAGATTTTACACTAGATGACATGTCGACATCAAGTGGGGACGGACAACAATGCCATCAAATGGTAGCTAATCTTGCGAAATTTTCTGTTGTATTGATGAAATTTAAAGTTTTCCTTCCATTGGAATTCCCTGATTGCATATGGTTGCTTCCACTCTTGTCACACCCATCACTGTTGCTTTTATTTCTTTTCCGACGCTGTTACAAGCTTTCTCCAGCACGTGGGGCTGAGTAGCTAAGTAATACTCCAATCATTCATCATTTCACACGCGAACTAACATAAGGAAGAGATGATAAACACTGTTTCTGGTTGTAAGTGCAGCAATTATTAATAAAGGAATGAAACGGGGCCTGTAAGGTGAACGAGGAAAACCTATAGCCACACAAATCGGCCTGTAAGTGATTACGCAGAATGAGTTCAAGGCTGAATCACCAAGTAGGCCCTACAAATTGAAATGTTTGAAGAGAAAAAAGAGAAGAAAAAAATGACATATATGTAATATAAGCAACTGAGAGCACACACAGCAAATAGCCTTCTAATACTCAAATCCCATCTTAAATCACTATTACTAGACTTCTTCTAAACTAGCTTTAGAAGTCATGTAGCATGATCACACCTACCTATAAACAACTTAGATAACAAATTCGTGCTGTTTGTAACATTCCAGTCATCACTCCTTGAACCAAAAATGAAATCTAGAAACTCATTTTTTTCAAATGTATCAATAGAACTTCAGTAAATAATAAAAGCATCATAAAGAAGGAAAGGCACCTGCAGAACTCTTCCACCATCAAGGCATCCAACTGGAAGCATATTGAACGCAGATGTTGTTAAACCACACCTGCGATCAAAGACTTGAAGAGTAAGAACCTTAACATTTCACATGAAGCATGCTAAAGCAATTATGTTGAAGAACAGTACATCACCAGCCAGCTATCACGAGTGGATGTATAGACACCGTTGAAGCATGCATAGCTCTGCGGAATAGTTAAGTGTCAACACATAATATCAAACGAGGCAACAATACAAAGAAGATGTAGACTACATTTGGATATATAAACGGATTCAAATGATAAAAAGGGAGGCTATTAGAGGTGGATTAGGAACCAAGGAGAATGATAGAATCCAAGGCAAGTACATAAGTTTTGACATGAAGATTTTAGAAGTAGAACATGAATAGCATATTAGTGACTCCATTTATTGTACAACTGTTGACCAATGTATGTAATTACTAATTACAGTAATTCCCTTCTGCAAACGCCCACAGCTTGGGGAGAGATCTGCTTTATTTCAGATTCATCCATTACAAAGTACACAAATCTCAAATTCATGTTTAAAGTATAGCCTAACTCATTCTCCTTATATAAATCTCATGTAATCATTTTGAATTCATAAAATCCAAATCTTAAAATATATAATGCCATTTGCAACAAGGTGATACAATATAAGTATATTTCAGTATTTCACACCATAGACAAACCTAAAAAGACGAGTGCTAAACTTCACATGCTTTTGAGTTGAGTGATAGTCATAATTTAAGCAGATCAAGGTCTCATGCAGGAGGCTGCAACAAGACACAAGCCAAAAGCTATTTAACAGTTTATAAAAATCTTTTCAGTTTCCACACTAATCTGTCAGCAAATCGAAGAGAAAAAGGAAAAGTAGAAACATACGCATAACCAAGTGTGGCTCTGCTGATGAGTCCAAGAAGCAAAGAACCTTGAAATAGAATGCTAGGAACCTGCACCAAATCTCCTGCAGCATCTGGCTTTGATGAAAGCAGTAGACCAACAGCAAACATCGAAAAAGATAGAGCTGCCCCAGCAAATGGACCTGCTAGAGAAATGTCCACTTGTGTCTTGCGATCAGGGAGGATTGATTTGAACTACAGAGATCCAGGAAAATAGAAAAATGAGCAAGTAATGCTTTATCAGCATGGAAGGAATATACTAAAATTCCAATCAATGCGGCTGTATATCAGCACCTCCTTAAATAACTCCTCTTTACTCCTTTTGGCGAGCAGCAAACTTTTGATCACCGAAAAATTTAGTGACCAAAATAACCCTCCATAGGTAAGTAGAACAGTCGCCAAGCATGCATGTCATTTCAGTTTTCTAATTCTTTCAAACGGATTACCTTCCTAGCATCCACCAAATTATTTAGGATGCTATTCAAGATTTTCATTTAGAGAGAGAGAGAGATCTTACGTGGAACAAGTAATAAAAACACAAAAGAATAAAATAGCTATGTTCTCAATGCTTCATGCACCAATTTCTAATGTATGCTCACCTGAGTGATTGCACCAAAGCTTCCAAGAGTGATGTTAGGAATAAAGAACGGAATACTCAATTTCACTTTCTTCGGGAAAGCGGCGAGAAAATGGCCAACTTCCTACACAGTACCAAAAAACGAATATTGAAAATGATTAAACAAATAACTTTTTGATTGAAATAGATAAAGCTAAGAAAAACAGAATGGCAGCTCGAACTCTGATAAGGACTTGTATAAGCTGTGAAAATCGAATAACAGATTAATTTACAAGTTACTAGCAGTTTAACTTTAGCTTTTGTCACCCTAAAACAATATAATGTTTTGACTTTGTGCATCATTAACCTAGTTTTGGCATACAATATAGTAGGCTACTGGGAGCAAAGACACAAGTATGAAGCAATAATCACGTAACTTGATGAGGAAGATGCAGCTAGTGTATCTACTAGAAGATGTAGAATGAGAAAATGTCAAGGTTGACACAAGTTCCAACACTTCATCTCCTCTTAACCCAAAACAAGTATTACCTACCAACTATTGTTCAAAATAAAACGTGCATACTTGGTCTTCAATTCATCTTTCTGCACAATCACAATAGTTCCAAAATAGGCCAACCAAACCCAAGAACAACAAAAAGAAAGAAAGGATCAACAATCAAATGACATCCCAAAAATACTACATGATACCCAAAATTTAGGTGCTGGAATGAATCCGAAATTCAGGCAACCAATTTCCCTCTCCTCGGGACTCCACGAAGATGATAAGCTTGAAAAACATGTCAACCATAGAATACATACAGAAGTCAAAAGAAATTCATTTTATGTTGTCAATTATTGATAAAAATCAAAATATACCTTAAGGTACAAATAATATTTCTAATCACATTTTTAAATGGTAAGACAGGGTTATGGCGAGAAGATTTGAAATAAGAGGCTTATTATATGATAGGAGAAAGCACCGAAATTGAAGGGCAAGTTCTATAAACTGGCTATAAGACCAATTTTTCTCAATTTTGAACAGAATGTTAGGCAACTAACCAACAACATGACCTTGGTATATGAGGATGTGAAATGGATATGTTTGAAACAAGGAATGATAAGTTAGCGTATCATTTTCAGAAAGATAAGATAGCTTGTCCTTTAGGAAAAGATACTAATATAAATAGAGTAGAATGGAAAAAGGTTAATGTAGCTCAAAGCATATACCTGGAAGTTCAGATAAAGCTGAATAAATTAGTGCCAACAGAAGGATAACTCGATAAGAAGTAATCCCGTAGATCAGTAATCAACTCAAAAGGGAAATTGTGCTAGAATGAGTAAAAAAAGCATACAGAACCGAAATAATGAGTTAACACTTGCAACTAAGTATAACGATGATTTTTTATTATATCGTCTTTGTGCCCTATGGTTCAAGTAGGGGTGCCAATATTTTATCCAATCCATTAACTTATCCAATATACCCATTATAAAAGACTTATTGGATTTAACAATTTAAACACAATAACTTAGTTGGGTTTAAATGGTTCACCAATTAAAAAACCAATAATAGAAATGGGATAAATGTGGGTTTTAACCCGGTTATCCATTGGGTTACCCAATATTGCACATCCACAATGGTAAGTAAAGGTGGCAACCTCCGGCGGCTGCCACCACCGACGACGACAACCTCTGGCATCCCCACCGTTGCCGGCGTCAACCTCATGTATCCACCACCACTGTATCCACCACCACTGCCGATGGAAACCTCCGGTGGTTGCCACCATCGCCGCCGGCGGCAACCACCTTGTGCGTAGCCAAAGCTTCAGTGATCACCTTGTATAAGGGACCCACCACTTACAGCCCAACTCCACCACTTCAGAGGCCTAACAGTATCATCCCACCGGCGTTGCTTTCCCACAATGAGTAGTGTACCCCCCTTCTCCCCGCAAGTGACTTTCACTGTTTCAGTTTCTCTTGATATTTTCAAATATTCTCACTTCTCGTGATAGTTCTTGGATGTGATATTGTAGACTCTGCTGCAAATGTTTGGGCAGTGCAATTATGTATTGGAGCACTTTCTACTTAATAACACGATTTATGCTTGAAAAGGTCAAATATATTTTAAACTATATATATACATATATATTATTTTTAAATTATTTTTTTGATATGATATGTTAGAAATGTATTGTATACATTTGACATCATGAATTAGTAAAATGATTTTAAATTTTAAATTTTATTTATAATAATTGAAAAAAAGTAAAAGGTAGATGGAGAGAATTAGTGAGAGTAAAGAGCGTAAAATCAAAATCACAAAACTAAAGTCCCAAAATCAAGATAAAGAATAAACTCATTATGTTTTTGGAAGAAAAAGAATTTTTTTTTTAAATAGAAAAACTTATAATTTGAATTCAGAAAATATAAATCGTTTTCTAAGAACGACTTAAAAAGATTGCATAATTCTGGGTTTGAGATACAGGGAGGACCCTTTTTTTGTTTCTTTAAACTTAGTTCTCATACTTATTTTTAAGTATATTCTCTTCTTTACGTATATCATCTTTTTCCAAACAATAATTATTTTCTCCGTCTCTTTTATTATGATTTCCTTTTCGATTTCTTTTTGTCACTCTCACACGTAAAGTTTTTAATTTATTTTATTCTTCTTGCTTTTATCACATGATAATTTTTAATATACTATTTGTGTGTATAAAAAGTTGTTGACATGAATCGAGCTCTAAAAAATTTTGAGAAAAGATACATAACTTCATGTACAACTAAGGATACACGTCTATGTAAGAAAATGTTAGAGATCCTAACATTTTATCTTAATTTTTTATTTCAAAATACATGAAGTGTCTTTGATTAAATAGTTTTTGGCCAGTGCTGAAGAATTGTCTTTTGTGTTGTACCAATGTTTCTTTGGGATTATTCAGTTTCTTGTGATCGCTGCGTTTTTGGAGAGGGATCCTCAGGCTTTGCTTATTCACTCTGGTTCTGAGCTCTTCACCGTCTTATATTCTGTAAGTGATTGGTCCAACTTAGCATAACTCAAAATCCGCATAATACATTTATATTTTATTTTATATTAATCTATTGAAGATTTCAAAAAAGAATGGTTGGTTGAATTCTTAATTAAGTAATTGCTCACAAGTAATATCACTTAATTTTATTTTATTTTTGTATTTTGTAAAGAATTGCACAGAAAATGCTTCAACGTATTGTATTATACAATACTTTAATGCATGAAGTGTTGTGTGAGACACTACCTTCAAGCATTTTTTGAATATATTCCTTTTATATTATTTTTTCTTTTGTAAAAGGTGAAGTTTATTGGGTAAATTTCGACAACACCCATTTATTAATGGATAGATTTTGGTATTATCCAATTATATCCACTAATGCTTAATGAGTGTAATTGGATAACACCCAAAATTACCCATTAACTTTATTGGGTAGTAAATGGTTTTATTCAAACTTAATCAGTACTACCCAATTGCCACCCCTAGGTTCAAGCTTCCAACAACTCTAGGTCTTGAACCCACCATATGTTCCCTAGCTTAAATAGTAGGTACGTCAACGTTAGTTTAGAACATTCGACCCACGAACACTAAAAAAAGATGCTAAAGAAAGATAAGTTCTGAATAAGCAACTGCCAAAAGTTGGTAACCCGCAGAAAAAATCATGTGCTTTAGTAAAAAGACAAGCAAAAAACATTCACTTCACTGAACACAAAAGATGGAATTTTCTTACATGAAATAACTGAACACCCAAAACTCCATAAGCCAGGGGCAAAGCAGACTCAACAAATGGGAACAGAAGCTGCATATCTGGTGGTTCAATGGCATCAGGATCTGTGAAGTACTTAACCACCTCGGGAGGAAGTCGGTTTATCTGTTTAATACATAACAAAATAGCAATGAGAAAATTATCCTTAAGCAAATAATAATAACCATATATAATTCATATGGAAAGATGAAGAAAATGATGACCTAGTATTCTGGAAACCAGAATACCTGAGATGCAATTCCTAGCTCCACAGACGAACCGATGGTGAGAAGGAACAACAAAAGAGCGATGACATACTGCCAAAGTGTTGTTGACCCTGGCTCAGAAACCTCTTTCCGCAGCATACCAAAGCTAACACGGGGGCCACCACGTGGATCCAGTCCTTCTGAATTGGGTTCCTCCACCATGAACAGGTTGTACTTATCACCAACAACTTCAGCCAGCTGATTCTGGAGTTTGGCAAAAACTTCCTCTCTGTTCCCCCTGAGATTTCCAAGGAAAAGAATACCTTCACCTAGGTCTCCAAAAGGCTCTTCCTTGGTCACCCAAAAGGTAGAATAGCCAAAAAGCTTGTCCTTAATAATCTTTACATCATTGGGATCAACCTTCTCTGGTCCGAGGAGTTCCATGAGTTTAAAAGAATCAATTTGGAAGTTACTATATGCTGGTCCAACGGGAGAAATAGTTGGTGCCTGAGAAAGAAAATGCTAAAATATTAGAATCAGAAATTCACAATCATCTATATTGCAGCTACCTTCATGTGCTAGAACTACCTCTTATTCTAATTATACCTTGTATTGTAATGTAATGGTATATGGATATTATCCTACAATCACTTTTCATTTGTTGGAACTTTAAGATTTCACTTCCTTATCTCTTAGTTTGCAAAAATCCCAGGTAGCATTTATCTTACTATCAAATGCACATTCAACTATATGTCTGCTACATTTATACACAACGTTAAAAATTGAGATGGAATCAGTAAGTTCAATCTAATTCTCAAACTTCCTACGGCATTTTCCCATTTCCACGTGTATAGTTAAGATTGCACTAACATCTGGTGCTTTCTGCTCAAGAATACTTCAAACAATTTCCCAAATTGAAAATTTTGAACTTCCGCCGCCTTCATATTATGGTACACCACAAGCGGTAAAATAACAAAGCAAGAAAGAGCAGATTCTCATAAAAAAATGTTGCAGCGAAGCACAAGACCATGTGGTGCAAAGAGATAACTATGCTTTAGAAAGGGGCTTCTCCTGGCACTTGAATTGTTGATGCTTGGTACACTAGAATGCACCTTTGATGAAGTGTTATAAATAGCTATAGTTTGATGGAGATGACACAGATTTCAGATGAAAAGATGTCTTTTTCAAAATACAGAATATTTGTTTATACTTTGAGGTTTGCTATTCACACCCCCAAAAGCTATTAGTACACTCCATATCAAAAATGTCATAATAAATTTCGACTTAAATGCCCTTATGTATTCTTCATTTTTTAGGTTGAAAAAAAAAAACATCAGCACCCCCCACCGAACACAACTAAAGTTGTTCGGTAACGGGGTGCCGAACACAACTATGGGTGTTCGGTGGCCGAACAGCTTGGAGGAGGATTTCAACAACAACAACGAGGGGATCACGAGCTCGTCTATTAAAGCAAAGATCATGTCTCATACAACTATGGTTGTTCAGTGGCCGAACAGCTTGGAGGAGGATTTCAACAACAACAACGAGGGGATCATGAGCTCGTCTATTAAAGCAAAGATCATGTCTCATCCTTACTACCCTAGGCTTTTATTTGTCTATCTCAATAGTCAAAACGTATTCATCCATAATTAGTTAACCTGGGCTTTTAGAAATTATGTCATGATTGTATTACCAGAAATAGTAAAAAAAAGAAGAATTTGATGTGGTATTTCGCTCTTTTCTGAGGGATTCTACTTTTTTTTTTTGATAAGTAAATATTTATATAAAAAGAAAAGTGCCAAAACAAGTGGCCCGTCCTGTACACGGGATGTATACTCGAAACACCAAAGCCTAACCCACCGAGAAGCTATTCACAAACTCAACAAAAGAATTGGGGGTATTAGAACCCAACTCCCTGCACCAAAAATATGTGTGAAGAATGGAATTCTTCAATCTATCAACACTCAACTCTGCATTATTGAAGATTCTTCGGTTTCTTTCACACCATATTGCCCAGCACACGCCAAGTGGGGCAGCCTCCCAAGTGTGATTCCTCTTTCGACGGTTGTAGAAAGCCCAATTAAGGAAGAGATCTCTAATTGACCTAGGCATTACCCACGAAATTTGAAACAAGTTAAGAATGCAATTCCAGACCTCCTACGCGACTAGGCAGTGGAGCAATAAATGCTTTCTTCATCGCTCTTGCACATGTAACACCAATTAACATAAATTTTCTTCCGAGCCCTTAAATTATCACATGTTAAGATTGCCCCATTCACGGCTTTGTAGGCAAAACAGGCCACCCTTGTCGGGGCCTTGGACTTCAACGCTGTCTTCCACGGAAAAATAGGCCTACACTTTTTCTCGACAGAACCTCATACTCCCTCCGTCCCAGTTAAATGTTCCTAGTGGATAAAACACAGAAATTAAGAAACATAATTAATGATGTGCTATAAAATGTGTTCTGACCATAATACCCATGAACATTAATTGATTTCAACTATTTTAAATAATTGGGTTTCTTTGGGATGTGTTATATTAAATAAAACTTTAAGGGCTCGTAAGGGTATATTAGGAAGAATGGTAGAGAATAGGTAGATCAAAAGTCTTTAGGAACATCGAGACATCCCAAAATAAAAAGTAGGAACATTTATCCGGTACGGAGGGAGTAGTAATTCTTAACGGAAAATTTCCTGTTTTTATTCCCAGCCCAAATTACTTTGTCTGCTCCACCAAACCTTAACCTTATATAGCTGCTCAAAAAACTGACCAAAGGAATCAATCTCCCAATCATGAGGCTATCTCGAAAACGAGGGTTCCAAGAGGTAATCCTTTCAACCACCTGAAGAACATTACTAACAGTAATGTTTTTATATGCTGCGAAACTGAAAAGCAAAGGGAAAGCACTCTTCACCTCGACATCTCCACACCAAACATCTTCCCAAAAGCTAACTGCCAATGATAAAAGAGATGTGCTTTTTGAACGACTCCCACCCTTTTCGAATTCCTTTCCACACACTCACACGATACGAGCTACTCACATCAATAGGAAACCAAGGATGAGTGCTTTTCTCATATTTACCCACCATCACTTTGATCCACAAGGCATCGCTCTCTGTTAAGAATCTCCACAACCATTTGCCCAACAAAGCGTTATTGAAAATACGAAGATCTGTAATCCCTAACCCACAATCCTTCACCTTAGAGGTCACAGTCGCCCACTTAATCAAGTGATATTTCCACTCCTCCAGGGAACCTTCCCACAAGAAGTCTCTTTCCAGCTCCTCAAGCCTTTTGACAACAGAGGATGGGATCACAAAGATAGACATAATGCAGCTAGGTAAGTTAGAAACAGTGCTCTTGATAAGAGTTAACCTCCCGCCCTTTGAAAGATATTGTTTCTTCCAACCTGCCAAACGACTTTCGAACCTTTCAATAACAGGGTTCCAAATAGCTTTGTTTCAAGAAGGAGCCCCCAAAGGAAGACCAAGGTAGCTATTGGGAAGAAAAGCAATCTTATACCCAAAAAAGGAAGCCAAATCCAGTGTCTTCAACATTCCCAACCAGCACGATAACACTCTTTGCAATATTGACTCTTAATCCGGACACCGCTTGGAAAAAGAGCATTACCAAGCGGTAATAGCCCAACTAAGAAGATTTTGCATCACAAAAAATCAACGCGTCATCCGCAAAAAGTAAATGAGATACAATCACCAAAGAACTTCTAACCCGACCCACAACAAAACTATCAATGAAACCCCCCCAAAACCGCTTTATCCAAGAGCCGACTCGGCGCTTCCATAACCAAAATAAACAAAAAAGGAGAGAGAGGATCCCCTTGGCGTAACCCTCTAGAGCTAGGAAACAATTCCGCTAGCTCCCCATTAACCAACACTGAGTATCTGGAAATACAGAATAAGATCCACGCTCTCCATTTGTTCCCGAAACCCAATTTAGATAGCATGTACTTCAAAAAATCCCAACTCACATAGTCATAGGCATTCTCAATATCAAGCTTGCAAACTAACCCGGGAATACCGCTTCTCAACCTAGCATCCACCGCCTCATTATGATGCGTCAAGAATCTAATGACCCCCACAAAGGCATGTTAGGACTCCGAAATCACCATACCAAAAATTTTCCTCAATCAAATCGATAAAACCTTGGCAATCAACTTGTAAACACCACCGATAAGACTAATGGGTCTGAAATCTTTTAAGGCTTCTGCTCCTTTCCTTTTCGGAATTAATGTGATGAAGGTTACATTCAAACCTTTTTTCAAAGCACATGTTGGCATAGAAAAATTGAAAAAACTCTATAACATCCTCCTTAATCACCTCCCAACAATGCTGAATAAAAGCCATAGAGAAACCATCGAGACCCGAAGCTTTATCTCCGCTCATGCCACGTAACGCAGCAACAACCTCCTCCTCACTAAAAGGCTCGTCAATACTCATCTTGTCAACCTGATTAAGGGATTTGAAAACCACCCCATCTAACGTAGGCCGCCACTCTCCAGAGTCAGAATACAAGCTCTGGTAATAGCCCGAAATCCCATTCTTGATGCCTTTCCCATCTACTAATAAAGAGCCCCCGACCTTGATTTTATGAATCTGATTGTTAACCTTGTGAGCGTTGGCCATCTTATGAAAAAAATTCGTGTTGTTATCTCCTTCCTTTAACCACTGAACCGAGATTCTTGTCTCTAACAAATTTCCTCGCTAGCCAATAATCTACTTAATTATGTGTTCAGTTTTGCCCGGTGCTCCATTTCTTCAGAATTGAGAGCTCACCCTCCTTGTCATCCAAAACTCTTAAGTCCTCGAAAGCTTGCTCCATCCTAAAGTTAATATTTCCAAACACCACTTTATTCCATTTTTTAAGATCTTAGCTTAAGTTGCGCAAGGATTCTATTATTTAAGCCGTAAAATGAATTTGAATAAAAAGAGCACATGGGACGGCGGCAACTACACTCATCTGAAAAGCCTATACTTCTTGTGAAGATGGGAGGGAGGTAGGGCAATGGAAGTGGTAGAGATGGGAGGGAGGAGGGAAAGGGAAGGGTGGAGACGAAGGGAAGTAAATTAGGTTTGAGTGGGGTTGATTTTGGGGAAAATGTAAGGAGGTAAAATAGGAAAATCGGGGGGTAGTTAGTATTTAGGGAGGTTTAAAATAGTGGGGTGCACTTAGAAGAGGGGTGTACTAATAGCTTTTGGGGTGTGAATCGCAAACCTCTTATACTTTAGGGTGATACTACGCCCTTGTCTTTCTATCCAAAAAAACCAAGAATAAGTTCGCCTATCCAAGAAACTGAAACTTTGACTTTTCAACCGAAACGAGTGGTTGTTCGCTAAAAACACAGTTCTTAACATATCGTCACAGTTCAGACAAATTTAACCCTGAAAACTAATTACTTTAGAATAAACAAAAAATAATTGAAATAATGATTGTAGAATGAGAGTGTCCCGTGGGGTGTAATATGTGTTGGGGAGGTATGCTTGGCATGGCACATTGCTATCAAAGAACCTAAGGGATAGAGGTTGGTGTGGACTCCAAGACAAATTAGGTAACGGGAAAGAGGGCAAATGTTGATGATAAGGAGATCTATCCAGAATGCTCTATAGTGCTCACTAGTCTAAGTCTCAAGCTAGAAACTTGTGTCAAATAATCAATTAACGATCAACTACAAAATGAGGTTGGAACCTCTATTTATAGTGAGTATTGGATGACATAGGGAATATTCCTAAATTCCCTACTAGGTATCATCATGCTGGTGATCATCCAATGATCATAGGACAACTATCCCGTGAGTAGCAACCACAATCAACTCTTTCTCTCCTTAATAAACAGGTCACCCATGTCGCATGCGCACAACATTGCACATGTGCGATATTGCACACATACATCGCATGTGACTTGCTCTCGTCTTCAGCCGCCAAACTAATAACCATTGAGGTTCCTAAAAACGGCTCGGCGTCTGTAGTTCAAGAACCTAGACCGCCATCACACTAAGAATAGATAGTGCTCTAAATTTGGTCATCCCTAAGGGAAAAAAGTGCTATTGGTAGGTAATGGTAGGTTGTTTCCCCCTACCCTCCGACTGAGTTATTTCTTTGGAACCCTAGCCTTCGGGAGGTCGGGGATCTTGGGCCGGCTCGACCTCCTAGGGCTAGGTAAGACTCAAAACCCTTGGTGACTGTGGTCGGGGCTCCAAGCCAACTCCACCTCCTAAAGCAGACAAGAGTTTTCCTCAAAACCCTTAGTGATTGGAGACCCGAGCTCTAAAGCCAGCTCAACGCCCTAAGGCCAAGTAAGAGTCCCTCTTTTGCTAAGCACTTTGACATTCAGTGTGGCTTGATTGTTGAGGCTCTTGATAGGGCCGTAAAGCCAAGGTGTGGCCGGGGAGACCTAAGTGTCATTACCCTTGGGCTAACGCAATTGGTCTCGTTCCCCCCTAGCTATCTCCGTGAACGTAGTATATTCTCGTACACTAGTTCTTAGTTTGGGGAGGATTGAGTGATTAGGTGGCAATCACATGAAAGTCACATGACACAACCCCTACCACATTGATAATCACTAATTTGTGTCATCGGCAACGAGCAAAACGATTTTGCTCCCTAATAACCACATGTCATCATTGTTACCTTCATTGACATGGTAGGTCGATAGTAGCAATAAGATTTACGATCACTATAGTTAACTTCATAGTTAGAGGAGATTCAAGTCAAGTTCACATTGCCTTCATCAATCACTAGTGTATTTCATTTAAAAGAAAACATACTTCCTTCCACTAGCATTTATTATTATAGATAAAGTATATCTAGCAACTCAAAAAGTTCACAATCACCCAAACACAATCCATATGTTTGATGACTGAGTCATCTAACTAATTGACTCCTCTCATTGATTCAATTAAATTATCAACATATCTAGAAAGCTAATCATGATTGTATTAACAACTTTTTATCTATTGACAATGTCATAATGGTCTTAGTGAATGTGAATCTCACTCTCAAGCCCATTCCACCGAGGAGGCTCACTTTCCTCATGGACACCAGAGATCAGCCAAAGAAGATTGGATCGAGTGTGGAATGAGGCTAATAGCTTAACAACACGCCATTATGTACCACAAGCCCCAAGTAAGAGACACGTCCACCAGGGGAGGATAAAGCACCAGCTAGTACTCCTAAGAGGGACAGAACACCCGCCTAAAAACCTCTCAATCGACAAAGCCTTACAAGTGTAACCCATTGAGAAGGACTTTCGGTGATCCCGGCAGAAGGGCATCTAGAGCCAAGGATGCACACATCCCCCCCCCTGGGGCCACCCCAAATAGTGCCCCACAAGAGGACATGGGGAACATCGCAGAAAGACCCCGAGGAAGGGCATCCTTGGGAAAGACTTTGAAGGGCGTTATTGGGACCACTAGTACTGCGGGAGGTGCACCAAACTTGGGATCCTATAGATCACGGGTCGGCTAGATGAGGAGTGCGTCACCATGTACCCTTCTTGAGGACACGTGTAGAGCTTGATTTGGTTTTGACTGGGTAAGAGACTAAGAGCTTAAAAAGGACCCTTCTTATAAACACATGTCATAAGCTAATAGGTTGATCAACCAACTGCCGCCACAATTCCATCAAAGTGATTCCCCCTTGTGCTCCTTATGAGGGAATGACACCATTGTTCACTATACATATTGGTGGACTCAAGTCATAACTCATTATTCTCCTACCAGTATTAATTTATTGACCAAACTTAGCTCTGATAATTGTTTTCGCCCCTACACATTCCTGGAGAAGGGTCACTCAGTAGTTGCGCTGTCTCTCCTACTTAGCCTTGTCATAATCTTCACCTCATTTCCATTCTCCAATAGATGCATGACTAATGGAGTGTAACACCAGCTACAGTACCAAGGAACCCCACATAGGTGCTCGCTGGGAGTACCCATGGCGGACCTTGAGACCCTTGAGGGACAGACTCTACAAAAGAGAAAAAGGGACAATTTCATAGAAAATACAAGTATACAATGAGAGAGCAAATTCATTACTGGACATTGCTGTCATAATGTAAGGAGAAGGAAGGAAAGAAACTGAAAGAATAGAGTATTTTAATAGGTGTTAAAATGAGTCTAAACACCCAGGGTTTGAATTATTGATTTAACATTTTTGGGCTTTTTGGATGAGAATTTTTCTTTGGGTTCTTTGGTTTCACAAAATTATATGGGATTCTTTTAGTGTGTCTCCCTAAATTTAGTCTTCTAGATAATATCAACCATAGACAGGCTTTGGGCCTCCTGAAATCGATAAATTCCAGCTTGCTGAAGGAAACCTTACAGCTATGCCAAAGCCCAAGAACAAAAAGGAAGGGTGATACTAGATCTTATATAAATGAGTCATGTAGCTCAAGTAGCATCAATCTGTCTCCGTGACCTAGCAGTAGGTGCACCAGAAATAGTAACAACATTTTGAGCCTAACGACCGCTTCCAACCATGGCAGCGTCAGTCTAGCTGTGTGTATACACAACCCTTTCACAACCCATATGAGAGATGGAACCTGGATATGGTAATTGCTCCAATACCAACTTTTAGGATCATTTGCCAACATACCAAATGGCCAAGGACCAATAGAACACGAGACAATGTTCTTTCGGCTCAAGTCTCGTACCATAAGAGGGTTCCACAAAGTTCCCATAGCCAAGGCTATACCCCATCCAATATCATAGAGCCCAACTCAACCTTAGTTCAATTAAGGTCAACTACATGAATCCTTTTTCGACATTGAGTTCACTTCAGTCTAATGCAAGGTCATCGGACAAGCCACCCAAGTGTAGGTGTGATAACCCTTGCCCATGCGCAACACCTGCCTCCAATGGGTCACAAACAGGTGATGTTCTAAAATTTACGCAAATACTTTTTGGATTCATGTTCATAGTTATCCGACAAAAAATTTTGCTGCCGGTCACGCTACCAAATGCAACCTTCTTCCTTTGATCATGGAACTATAGTTTAAAAATAAGAATAAAATATTTGGTGTTGCCAATGTCCTTCCCTTCTTATGTATCTCCCTCACTCAAAACATATTCATACCCATAGAGTGTTTTGAACAGAAGCTACACGGTTCTTTCGGCTCAAGTCTCGTACCATAAGAGGGTTCCACAAAGTTCCCATAGCCAAGGCTATACCCCATCCAATATCATAGAGCCCAACTCAACCTTAGTTCAATTAAGGTCAACTACATGAATCCTTTTTCGACATTGAGTTCACTTCAGTCTAATGCAAGGTCATCGGACAAGCCACCCAAGTGTAGGTGTGATAACCCTTGCCCATGCGCAACACCTGCCTCCAATGGGTCACAAACAGGTGATGTTCTAAAATTTACGCAAATACTTTTTGGATTCATGTTCATAGTCATCCGACAAAAAATTTTGCTGCCGGTCACGCTACCAAATGCAACCTTCTTCCTTTGATCATGGAACTATAGTTTAAAAATAAGAATAAAATATTTGGTGTTGCCAATGTCCTTCCCTTCTTATGTATCTCCCTCACTCAAAACATATTCATACCCATAGAGTGTTTTGAACAGAAGCTACATGGTTATTTTGTATCTTCGAGGTAATGCTAATTTTCCAATGTTGACCACAGGGTAATAAACTCAAGTGGTGGGTCTGCATACATACCTCACCCAATAGCGGATAAATTGCCAGCTTTTATCATTGCAGCTACATTTATAACCAAATTTCACCCCGAAAACACTCCGCCCAACCAAGTGTCATCATACTACTTCATGTTTCGAGTACTTATCCTACATTTTTTATTTTTCCAACTCAATTTCTCTAAACACTTAAAATATTCTTTAAGCTTATATGCTTCCATCCCTAATCATATACTCCCTCCATCCTATAATATGTTAATTATAAATTCCAAAAATGGTCAAACTAACTTTGAAAAGTAAAAATGCTAGTTTTTTGTTTTGGGACTAAGGGAGTAAAACCCAATATGTAGAAGAAAAAACAAAGTAAATTAATACTTAATAAATAATAAAAGAAAAGAATAATAAAATTGAAAACTCACCCTGGAGGAAACAGAAGGGGAGACTTATCCGAATCAAAATCTTTACTATTACGTCTCTCTTCTGCAGCTTCATCTTGTTGGGAAACAGTTGCCAAATTGGAGTCTTTTGACAAATCATCATTCTTCTCTCCTCCTCCTCCTTCATTGCCGCTAGTAGAGAAACACTTAAACCTACTAAAACTCCTATCCTCCATTAAACACTGCCTCTTTGATAACGGCTCCACACCACACAAGTAACAATTGTTCTTCGACACTGACAGTCTACAGGTCCCGCCATTAAGCAATGAAATTGCCCCGGAATTGGGTTTGAAACGGAACGTCAAATTCACAGAACCCCCAAAACCATAGCTCGCGAGCGTTCCCATCATTTAATTTATGAACAGATTCAAAATGGGCATGAGGGTGAAGATGATTTAGCAAAATTTTGAACTGTGTATAATCCACAACTCCTACTGCGACTGTAGTTTATTTGAATTGGGAGGGAAAAGAGACGGAAATGGATGGAAATTGGATTTTGAATTTTGATTTTAGGGAGGGGAATTTGTAATGTAGTTTGGTGTTGGGGAGAAGGAGAGAGGAAGAAAAGCGTGGATATTTTGCTTCTGTTTTGGCTGTGGCGCAAAATGTATTTTATCTTCTTTGGATTAATTCGATGGTGAGAGAGAGAGAGAGATTTAAAAATCTGTTTTTTTCCTTATTTCTTTTATTTTCTCTTTCCTTTTTTTTTTTTCAGGAAAATCTCAAAATAGTATGAACAAATTCTATTTGATTCGTGAAAATAAAATAAAATTGACAAGCATCTCGCACCTAACTCTCTCTCTCTCTCTAAAATTGTTGTTTCTCTCTCTTTGATTTCGGACTTTGTTCCTAGCGGAGTTAAGAGTGAAAGATGCGGTCGTGGTAGATTTTATTGGTTTTATTTCTTCTTCTTCTTCTTCTTCTTCTTCTTCTTCTTCTTCTTTTGTCTATGCCCTTCCTAGATCCGCATACTAAAAGAATTCCCACAAATTGAGCTTTAGTAATCGAATATTATCTGCCTAATTTGTAGATCTGACTAATCTGTGATGGGTTTTGGTCGATCATGTTCAGCCATCTCCACCGGATCTTCAAGATCGAAAAATTTCTCTCTCTAAAAATTCTCTCTCTCTCGGCCTAGGGTTTCATTGCGCCCTAGGGTTTGCATGGCGGCAGCTATGGCTGCTCAGCCATCTCCACCGGATCTTCCAGCCCCTCTGGATCCTTCCTCTTCCACTCCTAAAACCTTTTCTTTGTCTATCATCTTCCAACTCAAATCAAAACTCTACAATATCCATCATTCCTCCTTCCACTTACAAAGGTGAACCCGCTCTAAAACTTTCTCCTGACACCATTGCCACCCTTGTCAAGCCATTTCATCATACTTTGGTAGGGAAGTTCTCCCATGGTAGACCTTCAATGGAGGCCACACGCAAATCCTTTCACACATTCGGTCTTAAAGCAGCCTTTACAATTAGCCATCTTGACGTGAAACATGTCCTCATTCAAGTTAATCACGATGACGATTATCAACGTTTATGGATCAAAGACCAATGGTATCTCGGTAAGTACCTATGCGCGTATTTAAATGGACTCTAGACTTCCGTCCAGATGTCGAAAGCTCTATTGTTCCGGTATGGATTTCTCTTCCTGGATTACCTATTCATCTTTTTAATAAGACAGCTTTATTCTCTATTGTTTCAATGTTTGGGAGGCCACTTATGCTTGACCAACCCACCACTCATCTTACAAGACCTAGCGTTGCTCGAATATGTGTGGAAATAGATCTTACGAAACCTATTCCAAATAGAATTTGGATTGATTGTGGTATTGTTTATCCAAGTTTCTGGCAACCCCTGGAGGCTGAGAATCGCCTCGATTGTGGCCATTGCCTTCGCCAAGGCCATATTGAGTTCAATTGTAAGATTATGAATTCTTCTATTTTGGTCCGTGACAAACCTAGTGATCAAGTTTTAAAGCAAACCACTCGATGGACTCCTAAAAAGCGTGATTGACAATCATTCGGAATTGAGAAACAAACGAATTTGATATTGGACCCGCTAAACAACCCACGCATAATTTGTCTAATACAACTCCTATTATAGTTTCGGAAGTGCACACAAAATAATTAACACTACTCAAGTTCGAAAGATCTCTCGAATGAAGTAAATCACGTTAATCATATAGTTCTTGATTTGGTTGACACAAATCCTAACAATCGATTGGTAATCCTCATAATGCAAATTACGCTATTATACACTCCAATATTCGATTAGTGACACTCACAATACTAATTATGCTATTATAAATTCTACTTCTAATAATGAGTCAGCTGCATAATAGTCCAGGAGATGTTAATGATGTTATTTCAGAAGCTTTGGATGGTCTTCCTGATTCTGGAATTATTCATAAGAATGATCTCACTGGGACTTTGAATGAGACATATGATCCGGTTGTGAATAATATTATTGTTGACTGTGATTTGGATAATGTTGAGTCCCCAACAGATTTGCAGCTCTTCTTGATGATAAGGATACAGATAATGCTAGTGATTCGGATGAAGAAGTTGCTGTTGATCTTCCTGATTCTACTGTCCAGATTATGAACAATCTCAATCTGGACTCCTCGATATCTCTGGCTCACTGTAAGCCTAAACGTTCTATCCCTCCCTCCAACATCACAACAAGGTCTAAGGCTCTGACTCAATCTCCCAACTCTCATGTCTGTTAACTTCATGTTTTGGAATATTAGAGGCATCAGTAATGATTCTTCTGTTGGTCGATTAAAACGCATTATTAAACTGCATAACATTTCACTTTTTTCTGTGTTTGAGCCTATGGTTGATGCAGGTCATCTTTTACGTATTGCCAAGCGTCTTAAATTCAGACTTTGCTTTTCTAATTCCCGAAGTTCTATTTGGATATTTATCAAAGCCTCCTATACATGCTCCGTTCTACATGATACAAGCCAACATCTCACTGTCCAAGTGAAGCACTTCAAATGGTCCAATCCTGTCAACATTACATGTGTTTATGCTAGCTGTGATAATATGGAGAGACAGAATTTATGGTCTGATCTTGTGGACATGGGATTGGCTTTCAGTTCCTCTCCTTGGATTGTTGGGGGGGACTTTAATATTATTCTCTCTCGGATGAAAAGCTAGGAGGTCAAGGATGGGATCGAAATGGAGCTTTGGATTTTCACTCCGTATTTCACTTCGTGTCCGATAGATATGGGTTTTTCCGGAAGTCATTTCACTTGGTGGAACTCTCGGTGGCAATGCTTCCATATTCCAGCGCCTAGATCGCATTCTCTGCAATTCCGCTGGCAACGCTTTTTCATGACACTTTCGTCATTTAAGTCGAACGTGTTCGGATCATGCCCCCTTGTTGATCAACGTTACAAAGGATATTGCCTCTCATCCCTCCATCTTCAGATTTCTGAATATTTGGACATCTCACAGCTCTTTTTTGCCTCTCATTGAAGCAGCCTGTTCAAGGTCGTCCAATGTATATCTTTGCTAAAAAACTTACTGCTTGCAGGAAAGAATTACGGAAGTGGAATAAAGACACCTTTGGAAATATTTTCTCTCATGTCCAGCATGCTGAAGACGAGGTTCAGCGCCTTGAATTTCTTTTTGAAGCTTCGGGTTCGGACGATGATAGAGCAGCCATGAATCTAGCTCATGCCAATCTTCGGAAAACTCTTAAAATGGAGGAGAATTTCGGCAAAAAGCGAAAATTAAGTGGCTTAAAGAAGGCGAAGGTAACACAAAATTATTTCATGCTTCCGTTAAACAATCTCGCCGCCAACTTCATGTTCATTCTATTAGAGGATCAAACGATCAAGAGATCACAGATGAAGCCGATATAAAAGCTCAAGCTATCTTGCATTTCCAAAATTACCTCCAGGCTGAACCTATAGTAGATAATGATACTTTTATCTCTATCATCCCGCACCTTGTTACAGATGATATGAACTCTTTGCTTACGGCCATTCCTACTATGGAGGAAGTTAAAAACATTATTTTTTCTATGGATGGTGATAGTGCAGCTGGTCCAGACGGTTTTTCGGGAAAGTTCTTCACTTGTTGGAATATCATTGGGTTGGATCTCTATAATGCTATCTTGGACTTCTTTTGGTTTTCCTATTCCAAAAGTTGGAGCAAGATTCTTCTTGTTACTATTCCGAGGCGATCATCCGGAATCTTTCGGTGATTTTCGTCCAATTAGCCTATGCAATTTCAACAACAAGGTCATTTCTAAAATTTTATCTCGGCTAGCTCGGGTTTTGCTGTTATCATCTCATCAAATCAAAGTGGCTTTGTTAAGGGTCGCCTCATACAGGATAATATTCTTCTAGCTCAAGAGTTGATGTCTCATCTTGGTAAGAAAATTTCTGGATCCAATATTGTCATGAAGCTGGATATGGCCAAAGCTTTTGATAGAGTTTCTTGGTTCTATCTTATTAAAGTTTTAAGGAGGTTTGGTTTTGTGAAGTTTTCATAGACATGATCGCGGCTGATTTCGACAACCGGTTCTCTGTGTTAGTTAATGGTTCTCCCTCCGGTTTTCCCATTCTACTAGAGGCCTTCGTCAAGGTGATCCATTATCTCTGCCTTGTTTATTATTGTCGGAGGTTCTTAGTCGTAATCGAATGATCTTCATTCTTCACACCCTCATGTGGCTTTTTCATCGGTTAGTGGTTGTCCTATTATTTCTCACTTAGCTTTTGCCGATGATATTATTATCTTCTGTAACGGCAGTCAGCAGTCTCTCTCCAAACATAAAAGGCTTCTATCTCAGTATGAATTGTGTTCGGGCCAAAAAATCAATGAAGGTAAGAGCGGTTTACGCTTTCTTCAGATTGCTGGATCGGATTGACTTGATTTCTTCTTCTCTGGCTATGTCAAGAAAGATTTCCCTTTGGTTTATCTTGGTTGTCCTTTGTTTTGTGGCCGCAAACTTAAAAATATTTTGACCCATTGATCCTTAAATTACGATCGCGTATTTCTATATGGATTGGGAACTTTCTCTCTATGGCTGGGAGGATCACTCTTATAAATCATGTTCTTCATTCTATTACAGCCTATCAATTGGCGGCTTTAGATCCTCCTAAAGGAGTTCTTCAGTCTGTTGAAAAGCTTTTAGCTAATTTCTTTTGGGGGCAGATTGAAGGGAAACAAAAATCCCATTGGATTGCCTGGCAAAAATGTTGTTCTCCCACATCTGAAGGTGGGATTGGTATTCGCTCTCTTGGGGATATTACTCGAGCTTATTCAGCTAGCATTTGGTGGCGATTTCGAACTCAACATTCTCTTTGGGCTACCTTTCTCAGAGCTAAATATTGCCCTCGGATTCATCTGTTCAGCCATCTCTAAGGGATCTCATATCGGCAACGTATGCTAGCTATTCGGCCCTTTGTTGAAAGAAATCTGTTTTGGCTTGTGGGGCGTAGCCATTGCTCACCTTGGTTTGATAGATGGCTCGTTGGAGATCTTATTACTAAGCCTCATAATCTGAATGCGGTTACAGTTCGAGAGTTGTTCTCAGATTCATCCGAATTAATTCCTGAGGTGTCTTTGCTGCTTTCTTCTCACGATATTTATCGTATTCAGGAGCATGAAATCCGCTTTAATGATATTGATGATTCTCCTTGCTGGACTCTTTCTCCCAATGGTCGGTTTTCTATTACCTCTGCTTGGCAATCTATACGCTCTTCTAGCCCGAGCATTCTATCTACGAAGTTCTATTGGCATCGTAATGTTCCGAGACATATTAGTATTTTCATATGGCGCCTATTACAAAACAGACTGCCCATTCATGAAGGCCTCATCAAAAAGGGTTTATATTTGGTCTCTAATTGTTACTGCTGCGATTCCGGAAACATTGAGACTTTTAATCATGTTTTCCTCTCTAGCCCAACGGCAAAGAATGTTTGGTCTCACTTTTATAGTAAGCACCATGTGACTCCATGCTTCTTCTCCATTCATCAAAGCTGTTTATCTTGGTGGCTTCATCACAGGCAATCCTTGGCTCATATTCTTATTCCATGTCTAATCCTTTGGCATCTCTGGAAGAACCGAAATTCTCTTCTATATGATGGGATTGGTAAATCTCCTACTGCTTTAGTGTCTGCTATTCAAATTGATTTGGATTCTATTATCACTGCTCGCTCTATTTCTAGACCCTCTCTCCCTTTCAAAGTTACTTTAGTTCGTTGGATTAACCCTCCTGCTCCTTTGTATAAGCTAAACTCTGCTGGAAGAGGTTCCTCTTGGGGTAATTCTGGTCATAGTGGCGGAGGAGGCATTATTCGTAACTCAACAGGAGATTTTATTTATGCTTATTCTTCTTTTTATGCTTCCAATTCTACTATGGTTGCGGAAGCAAAAGCCATCCTTCACGGAGTTCGATGGCTTCAAGCTTCGTGTTTTATGGTGCTATTATTGAGTTGAATTCTAAAGTGCTTGTGGACTGCCTTCTGCATGGTCATAAGCCTCCTTGGCAGTGTGGGTATACTATTCTAAATACTTTGAGCATTATTAAAGATATGCATTTTCAGATTGTTCATTGTTACAAACAAGTGAATACTGTTGCGGATCTTCTTGCCAATTTGGGCTGTGAGTCTTCCACTTCTTCAGTCTATGCTTATGCTCGAGAGCTTCCTCCTCGTGTTCGTGGAGCTTTTCTCCTAGACAAGGCTAACACTCCTTATTTTAGAAGTTCTAGATAGTTTTCTCTTTGATTTGTCTTTTATTTCTTGCATTTTTATTATGTACTCTCTTTTTCGAGGTTAGGCTCCTTTGTCCTCCCATTTATAAGGGCAAGGCTGGTTGTCCCCCTCAAGTTTGTACCATTTTTTATTTTAATAAAATCTAGCAGGGTGCCGCCCCTGTTTCCCTAAAAAAAAAAAAGTATGTTTTTGGAGTTCTAGCAGGATGATATGAGTGACCCGATGAATAATGTTTATGTTAATAATATACAATGGTAAGTTTTTTTTTTTAATAGACACCAAATATAAAGTTGGATAGATAGTGAAAGAGTAAGGGTAAAAGAATAAAATAAAGAAAAAACAAATTGTAGGTCCAATTAGTACGCTTTGATACCACATATTAGGTTCCAATTAGGTATACATGAATATCAATCGTAAGTCCTTGGTGATGTCCAAATAGGCTAAAAAGGAGGTGAATAGTCTTTGTTACTAATTAAAAATCCTTTTGGAATAGTAAATTAGTTTGCATTTCCAAATACAAGAGTAACTAGACACATGAGTTGTGACAGCGGAGATCTAAGTTTGGAGTGCAATTGTACGAAACTACTTAAGAAAATAATCAAAATAAATGTTGTAGACTTTGTAAATAGATGCTCAGAGTCATTTATACAAGTTTGCTAAAAGATAAAATATTGAGAATAAACATGCTTGAGTTAAGCAGAAACAATTCAACATATATAACAAGTCAAGCAAAGCATTTTAGGGAGAAGGTACATCGGGCCACCGAACTTTTCGCAAAATTGCAATCCGGCCACTGAAACTTTAAAACTACACTTTGGGTCACTGTACTTAAGTTCTAATGCACCCGTGCCCAAAAATTGAAGTTGTGGTGGCCGGATTGCAACTTTGTGGATAGTTGGGTGGCCCAAATATGGGTTTTCTGGGCACGGATGCATCATAACTTAAGTACAGTAGCCCAAAGTGTAGTTTTAAAGTTTTGGTGACCAGACTTCAATTTTGCGAAAAGTTCGGTGGCCCGGATGTACCTTCTCCCTAATAAGATTTAGCTGACACATTTGAATTCAGCAGCGCTTACGATACTCACATATTGAATTCAACAAAGTCTAACGGAATTCAATAGATTTGCTTAAAGTACAAATTACATAGGCAAATTACAACTACCTAATTTATAAGCAGTTTAAAAGCAAACAACAAACATGTATAAAATGAAACAAGTAGACAAATATGTCAAGATAGAAGAAAGTTGTCCATATAGATCACCAACAGTTACAAGTGACTTTGTTAGATCAATGTATGATTACCTATGTGTGTTGTGAGATATACACTATAGTTAGCCTACCATTTATATATCTCAGACGTTAATGCAACCAAAATGACATCACTAAAACCTTGCTTGAGGTAGTAGTGAAACCTAATGGTTGACATCATTGTTGGGATTTATTATAGCTGGTAATCCCCAACACATGTGATGAGATGTAATCACACTCTATAAGACTGTTAATTTTGAGTGTGATTTGAAGTTGTGACATAGACTCTAAGGCTGAAAAATGGTTGTGATGCGATCTGGGTTTGCTCAATTCCAATGTACATACATGTATTGAAAGACTCTATGGCAAAGGATTGGGCATGGAAATTCAAGTAAGGGTTGTTGGTACAAGAAGCGTTAGATGCAGAGTTTCGAGCTATGAAACATGAAATAAATGCTTTGCAAACTCAAGGAAAGATGGCATCTATCATACAAGGAAAATGGAAGGACTCTGAAGGCTTCAAAATGCATGGAAAAAGGCTTGAAGACTCAAGAGACGTCTGTTAAAGTCATCCTAGGCATGATGGATGACTTTGGGAGCTTTTTAACACTAAATGGATGACTTTAGGGGGCAAAGTGTACTTTTCAAAATTAGGCATTTAGAAAAGCGAGATTGATAGTCTTTTCCTTGTTTTGGTTTGTTATTGTTTCCTAATTAGCCTAGGTAACTTACTTAGTTATTTCCTACATGGTTTAGGTAATTCTTTTCTTCAAGTATTAGGATTCAAATTTTAGGCCTATATAAAGGCTTCTCTTTCATTGTTAAATGCAGATTGTTTTGATATTAAAATTGGTGAGTTTTCTCATTGCTTTGTTCCTTGTGAACGTTTTCAAGCTTCCACCACAAGACCTGTGGTTGTTTGTGTGCCTATATCAGTTAGTAATCCCAACCAATTGTAGTGTCGTTTCCTATACACTTAGGTTGCTAGTGTCGTCAATTGAAGGTCAACGACTTCGAGCCAAGGTTGACAATTGCGTGGACTAGAGGTCGACGTGTCACCCCAAACGAATTCAAGCTTCTGATCTGTGTTCGTGTTGCGTCAAGGTAGAATCTCTTGACGAGGTGCGTATCATTTGGTATCGAGCAAAGGTTCGTCCACAATCTATCCTTTACTTTAAATCGTTCTTAATTTGAGTTTTCTTTAGTTTCTATTCTGAACCATTGAATTAGGGTCATAAATCCTATTTCGTTCTTGTTATTATTTGTCTTTGTTTCAAAACCCTAAAACCTTCTAGGGTTATAAATAAATTAAAAAATTTATTGTTATTGTTTATTTCGGCCAAGCTTAGTACAAAAAAAAAAGAAAAAGAAAAAGAATTGCTATATAGATTTCGGCCAATACAAAAAAAGAAAAAAAAAAAAAAGGGAGGCCGAACTGTTGCAATAAAATCAAATTTCTTGGTTGCCGAATATTGTTGCTACAAAGTTGTGATTCAAAAAAAAAAAATCCTAGATTCGAGAATAAAAATTGAATCTCTTCTTCTCTACAAAAAATTCTAAACGTTAACATCTTTTCATTTGTTTCATATTCTTACTCCTACTATTTCTTCTATATGTTGTCCAATTGTTGTGTTACATTGAATTGTCACTTGTTAAATTGTGTTGCTTGATTAGTTCTGTTGGAACTTTGTTTATTGAGAAATTGAGTGGTGAGTTCAAAAGAGGGTATAAGCCAAAGAATTGTGTGAAACACGAGAGTGAGTGATCTCGTCTTTCGAGTGAAACACACGAGGGAGTGTGTGAGGTAATTGTTTATTGCTAACATATTTTCTACAGGTTTAAAAATGACGAATCATAGTAGATTGATAATGGAGGCTATGTTGGCCAGAATGGATAAACTGATTAAGGAACGCAACGAAGAAATTCATAGGAGGATCAAGACGATAGAGGGGAAAGAACAAGGGGGTAGAATTGTTAAAGAGAAACCACTCGAGAGGAGAGGTAGTACTCGAGTGAACACTAATTCCAATTCTAGATTGAGGAGTATAGAGAATTCTATAGAGATGCCCAAGATTGAAATTCTTAAACCTAAAAATCATGGATTTGTGAGATCTATGGAGGTGAAAACAAATGGTGAGTTAGCTAATATAAGTGAAAATGTCTCTTCTGATGTGCTACCATTGGGTGTTGAAAATAAAGAGAGTTCGGCTTGTGCAAAAAGTGAGATTTGTGAGATAGCCGAGAAAAAGGAGAGTGTGTGAAAACAAGAGTGAGAGACCGGCTCGAGAAGAGAGTGATAGTTGTGTGATAACCAGGAAAAAGGAGAGAAAAACTAGTGATAGTGAGGAAAAGATCATGAGTGTGAGTGATCAAAAGAAAGAGAGTGAAGAAAAAAAAGAGATTGAAAAGAATTGAGCAAAGGAGAAAGCAGAAGTATCTCCAAGTGATGGCAATTGTGACAAAAAGAAAATTGTTTTTAAAGGAGCCAATAATTGTACCTAGGTGCATTGAGGCAATCTCAAATACTAACAAATTTTATATTGTATTGCCAAATATTATTGTCTCTTTTTCACAGGTTTGCGAAGGAGCGATTCCCAAACTAAGCAAAGAAGTTAAAAGATTCAAGTGGGGATATCAACCGGGTAAGGAGATTGTTGTAGTCCCTACATTTTCTCAAAGGTATGTTCTTACTTCATCTTGTGATACTAAGTTATTGAGACTTGACAATCATGGCAAGTCGCATGACTTTAGCAGGGAATTCAAAATTTGTGAAGATATTGATGTTGGTAATTTGATTGGTCATGTGGGTACTTCACTCACGAGAAAGCTTGTTAGACCACTTGACATGCCTAAGAAGTTTGAATTATAAAATTTGGTTAATCACCATGGTTTAAGTGATAGGGTAAAATTTGGTGAGAACATAGATGATGGACTATACTTGACATTGTATGTTCCTAGTCATTCTTATGTTGATCCATTCATGGATTGTGCATTAGGTGTTGACTTGATAGGTTTGCAATATGCGCTGCGAGTTGAGAAGATGAATATGACATGTGCATTAAAAGTGCTTAGGGTTCATAATGGTGTGAGAACTATATGTGAGAGTATATATGACTCTTCTATGAGGAGTAACTTTGATGCATGTCACGAGATTATTCATGTTTTGATGTTGCATTGTTCTTTCATAAGATTTATGGATTGCATGGTATGTTTATGATTTGTTTGGTAAATGCAATTCTTGTTAAGCATGCAAAGTCTTGGAAGAGTTGTTTGACCTATGTTGAGAATGAGTTAACTTGTGAGAGTGTGGTGAATGAAAGCGTTGCATATTGTAAGATTGTTTGGCATGAGGGATATTTACCTTTGAGATTTCATGATAGAGTCTGTGGTATGCCTAAGATCTTATCATATATGTTGAGGTCTTGGATTCATGATGACTTTGTTCTTTTGGTGTTGCATAGTGCTAATTTGTTGATCATGGTTGTACACAAGAGAATGCATGTAAGATTGATATTTGAACCCGGAGACGAGGTTTGGTTGTCTCGTGAGTTAGAGATTGAAGTTGTGAGAGCATTAGGTTATGCTAGATCGAGCATAATGTTAGGAATATGCCTGTGAAACAGCTGATTTATAAATTTGCATATTCCAACACAGTGATTTGCTTGTTCCCATTACAACGCATATTTCACAAGTGGCTAAAAGGGCTGCGTACTGGTTAGCGTGGCAGCTTGCTGAAATAACGCATAGGTCATTAGACTAGGAAGTCTTTGTACATGTCCGAGTCTTTGTCCTACCATTTTGTGATGACCTTTCATATGGATTAGCTCTCTAAAGCACCAGCAGACATCTCTGCCAGCAATGGCTCATCAGCAAAATCTCATACCAGCAGTCCTACATCGGCAGTTACTCAAGTATCAGCAATGCTCTCTATCAGACGACTACAAGAGTGCTGATAATATAAAGAGGAACATCGGTTGTTCTCCAAGCTTATAAAGATTCATAAAGGACACTCTGTAAATCTCCTTGACAGCTTAAAAATACACATCGATGTCTGAGCCTTCACTATTATCCTCTGAATATTTACTCTTTCGTGTTTGGTCCCAGTCCTCAAGACATATCCTAATAAAAGACCAGTCAAAGAGTGCTTCAATCCAGGCATGCATGTCACGTCCCATCTGCTCCCAGCCTGAATCACGGACAGACCTTCAGACACAATCTTCATTGAGATTTTTACCCAACGGTTCTTAATTCTGATGCATTGCTGAACCAATACATTCAAATGGGTAAAAAATATATCCAAAGCTCCAGCGGCTCTATTTTATCTCTGCCTATAATAAAAAACTCACATCCCTCTTCAACCATGTCGACAATGTGAAAGAGTAAGAGTGGGAAAAACACAAGTATAAGAACAAGCACTTTGTGGGAAAGTGATCTGAATTCCTTAGGCGAAGAAGCTCATCTTAATCAAGAACTCCCTTCTTGATTTAAGTTCTTTCTTCCTTTGAAAGACTTAGTCTCTTCAGCAGCTATACTTTAAATTCTTAGCTAGAGACTAAGCATCGAGCCTACAGTTGAAGACTGAACCCGTTTGAAGTTGTCCGATGAAGAACCAGAGCTTCATAATCCACATTGCATTCATATCAATAGACTTATACTACATTATAAGGGCTGTCGATTGTGCAATAAAGTGTCGTCACAGTTGGTCGAGTGCTTTGCACTCAGTTGTTCAAATACTTGTTATTTGAACAACACATAATATCCTCTTCTCACATCCACCTCACCTTTGCCCCACCATTTGCTTTTCCTATGGTACTTGGTGAGAGTTAAAGGATGAGGATTGGTTATAAGTCTTCCCGGCATCCCAGTCCTTCCCATGAAATCCCGGGGATTGCTAGGATTAGAGAGTCTAGGTTAATGTACTAAGCATGTTTACCCTCGAGTAACCCTCTGCTGAATTTTAATATAAAATATATTTATTTACATTCAGCCTTGACTTGTTTATCCATCAATAAATGTTTTATATGTTGAGCAATCTGGTTTATGGAAAGTGATTACTGCATCTAATAAAGAATTAAGTCTAATGTTGTAATGTACTTGTACTAACTTATGCACAGCCAACTTAATCTTCTATGTTATACATTCACTGCTAATTCTTCTGTTGCCCTACTTGATTACTTCAGTAAATGTTATGACTTCAATTTTCTAGCAAACCTTCAAGTCTCAAGTGACAAAGTTGATAAGGTCTGCTGATGGAAAACTGTTAAAGCATGTCTGCTGTTTTCTATATCAACAGTGTTGCATTTAGGGAAAATTGACTTGACCTTTTATACTCTTTATCCCTTTTCTTTAATGTATTTCAATTTAATAGATGAATTTTTAATAAAGGTCATATAAGCTATTCACCACCCCCTCTAGCATATATTCTGAGCATATCAACATGGACCCAACAATTGATATCAGAGCTAGTACTCTTTGAACTTCATTCTAGGTCTAACAACCTGAGAGTTTTGATCATGTTGCTCTAGATTAGATGCATAGTCAAAAGATTTGTTTTCAAAATCCTTATTTCAAAAATTCTTTTGACTGTGAGATCTGGAAGTCATTTTCAAAATGCTTTTATAAATCAAAATCATTTTGGTTTTTAAAATCTATGTGAGAGAGAATTACCATGATGACTGTTGGATTACTATAGGAAATTCTTTCTAATGACAGAAGTAAATTCTTCAATTGACATTATGAAGAAGAGTACTATAGTTAAACAGAGCTTGACTTGCTAAGGATAATATCTGTTTTTAAATACTTTTTTCAAGAAATATTCCTTTATTTTCAAATTTATGATATATCCTCTAGCAAATTCTTAAACTTCATATTTGATGGATGAAATACAACGATGTATCTCTGGAAAATTGCTATCTTTATATAAGGCTAACGATTGTCTCAATCTAACACCTTTTCGAGAAAAAACTTCTCAGTTCAAACACTTATGATTTTGTATTATAAGAAATTGAGGTTGTTACTAGTATCTTTTTGGACATGTCTGAGTGTCAAAAACTTTCTATCATGGAATCTGTTCATCCCTACATTCTATGATACTAAGTTTTTGAAGACTTTGCTAATTATCCATTTAGAGAAAGTATGTAACTAATCACTGAAAGGTTAAAGCAAGAATAACTAGAAGATCTCTAAGTACTTCAAAGGAAATCACATTAAACTCAACTCTCAAACTTGGTGAATGTTAGCTCTTGGTCTAAGGACATCAATGATGAAACTGTTCTTCTTCAACGGAAAGCTTCTGCCTACAAGATACGCCCAATGAACCTATGCTCAACTTCAGAACAAGTTCTCCAGAGCGACTATGAGCATATGTGGTCAAAGGGAAAAATGAGAAAGTAATCCAGGTTTCTTACTTCGTATCATGGTTGGATTATACTTATAAGTCATGTTTAGTAACTGTTCATTACTAAATGTACTTATTAGATCTCATTTGTATTATTGAATTTCTAGAGCTATATCTAGCTCATAAATGTTGCTAATGTTTTTTTTTATGAGTATTTAAGGCAAGAACTAATATGACAAAAGATCAAAGATGTAACTTATCTCTCCATCAGCAGATGTCAACTTGGCTGCTGATTTATGAAGGACTGCTAAAGACTAATAGATGAATTCCTTCAGTTCTTCACCCTCCTCTATCTCACTATATCTAATTAATCTCTGCTAGACTATGTAATCTATCTTATAGAAACCTACTGATGAGTCCAAGATTTTGAAAATGACCACTTCGCCAGCATATACACAAAACAGGTAAGTATCTGCTTTGTTATGTGCATACATCCATACCTGCTAAACCTTCTTCTTAAATCTTTTATCAGATATGATTCATTAATAAAGTCTTATCATACTATGCTCTTCATGTTATATATGTATGCTTGTATGATTTACTTTATTTTAACGTTTTCCAAAAACTGGTCAGCATGTTCCCATATTAGCTGACCTAAAAATGGTTTTAAAATGTTCTTCAAAACCAGGTTGGCTGAAGTTCCATATCAACCAACATGCACTTCATAAGATCAGTTATATGTGTTGACTTATGGGAGTAAAACTTTTAATAACTTGTCTCACAAGTCCATTAAAAGTAGAGGCACACTTTACAAAGACTAACTACTTCGTTTAAAGTTAAGACCATTCTCAAAGATCTCTGGTAAAATAAGCAAACGTGTTTGACTAAACAAAATATTTACTTTTTAAAAAAGATTTACCAAATCTCGAGAATGACATACGTTCGGTTTTACAGTCTGGTATCACATTGGTATGGGAAATGACAGACAATTAGTAAATCTCACTTATTGAAAATTGTCCTTTGGTCTAGCCTCCGTGAGTACAAGTAGAGCCTTCACTTCGTTCAAACTCTACTGTCAAGAAGCTCACAAACTACTTGTAGATTCATACAAATGCTAAACACTGATTCAAACATTTTCTCAAAATGTTACTAAGTACCAATCCAAGATTCGATCAATTCATCATCTCAACAACTGGGTATAATTCTTTCAAATTCCCTCGAAGTTGTTTTGGTTTATTTCTATTACATACAATGAGTTGATTTAAATTTCTCAAGATATGTTCTTAAAATCAAAATCTTTATTCATAACTGTGAAAGATTTTTCAGATCATTTCATAAAGGCACAGTTATGATATCTGGAGAAATTTGTCAAGACATCTGTTTCAGAAATTATTAATTGTAAGATTTCAATTTTGCTCTTTAAAATTACTTCATAAAAGATATTTATTTTGTTCTGGTATTCTAAAGTTCTGGCCAAATATCTTTGGATGATATTGAATCTCGTTGCCATAAACTTTTGATTTTCAGAACAACAAAGAATATATTTATAATCATTTCAATTAAAAGGAAAAATAGAAGATTATCAATTAATGTTCCTAGTGATTTTAGTCCTTTTCTAACATTTGGTTGTCAATCTTATTGATATACTAAATTGGTTTCAGATGAATCACTATGGAAACCACTTAGCATACATCTGTGTGTATACAAAAGCATAACTGTGAAGAACCCAGATAAAATTTACCAAATGTCAAATGAACATCTGGTGAATTGTTGTTCCAAAAAACTTGTCTGGTCATATGTAAGTATACCAGCCATCACTCCAAAGATGGCTGATGCAGACAGGCCACCCTGGCTAAAGAAGTGGCTAAGGGATGTTGATGAAGATAATGACATGTTACCATTCATCCTTCATGTCCATCAAAAGGGATTCGTGGTTCTAGCAGTGAATCTCCGATTGGCTATCACCCTGAGGTTCTTCTTTGATAACCTCATGGAACGAATTCTTCCTCCCCCAAGAGTTGAAGGAGATTAAAAAGGTGTTACTCATCTTGATCTATTTCGAAATCCATGACTGATGTCCACCCACCATGTCCTCTGGGTTATGATATCTTGGATAATGCACTGTAACAAATTTTCTCTTTCAAAAATGAATCATTGCCTAACTTTGTCTTGTAATCAGTAGTATAGTCATTTTCAGTTGTATTGTTCTTGTATTTAGCTAATCTCTGTAAAGACATGTTTAAAATGTTTAGATTATTGAATACAAGATCAACAACTTTCTTTCATGTTGCTCTTTATCGTGTAATTTTACTCAACTTTAACTGATGATTGAAGTTTGTCCATAATGTGATGATCATACAATTTTTACACAAACTCAGCTGTGACCCCAACAGCTAAACTGTCCCCAAATGTCTACTACCATGAGTTATTGTCCATCCTTGAAGAATATAACTTCCCCTCAACCATTTGGATAATTGCCTTTCTGAAATTGATCAACTCACCTTGATCAAAATCAAAGTCTGCTGATCTCTTCAAAAATTCAAATAAGTAGACTGCAACAACCTAAATGATGACTTATTATGTCTGCACTTCATCTTTAAGTAAAAGAAAGTTGCAAACTTACTACTCAAATCTCCAGTCTTCAAATTCAAACTACAAGATCTCTAGTACATCCACTTTGAACAAAGGTTGTCTAATGTATAAATTAAAGACTGCTAAAAGCTTTGTAAATTTATAAGGGGTTACATTTATTCAAGTATAAGGAAGTACTTATGTGCTTCAAATTCAAAATCCTGGTGCTTTAAATCAACAATCCAAGGCTTTCACCTTTCTTTAAATAACACAACAACAACTCGTGTTTTTAGTCAGGACAACTATCAAATCTTGTTTAACTACTAAGATTATGGTAATAAAAGGCAAGGTTAGCTGAATTCATAATGATACTGAAAACTCTTAAGTTGTCTCGATCTCAAGATAGCTCATGAGTATCAACAATTGATAAATATATATATATATATATATATATATATATACACACACATATATACAACAATTGGTATCATCTTAACTAACAACTAATTAGTAGACAAGCTGAATTCAAATCACTTGTTATACTTTATCATGTGAAGAATTGATGAAAGGAAGCCAATAAACTTTAAAGGAGCTTGAACTTACTCAATAGATAGTAAGACATTTTTGAATTCTTAGGAAGACTGCTGTTTTCAAAACAGTCTTTCCTCAAGAATGAGCAGTTGATATGACCCCTGCTGTTTACATTAATGCCTCATTCTCTTCGGACATCTGAAGAACAGGTCCAGGTATGAAAGAATACTTCAGCAGAATCTCTACTCTGCTGAGGAATGTAATGACCTGACTTAATACAAGACTGAAGCTCGAACATTACTCCAGGTATGTATTTACTGTACTTCTTATTTGTCTTCTTTCTTCTAAGACAAAGAGACTTTCCTAAACCTATTTCATTAGAAAATCTTTGTCTTAAATGATGTCTTTCTTCCTACCAGTCATCTTTAACTATTGTCATGAAAAATCACTAACTTTCAAAAACTAATACCTAAGAAGTGATGATTGTCTTATGTCTACGTGACTCTTTGACTTCATTACCAACAATTGGTATTTCTTTTTGATGTTTCTTTTGTTCTTCTCAAAATGCCTTGTGATTATTCAGACTTTGAGTCCATTCCTAAACTCCCTGATAACTTTAACTCAAAACCAGCAATTGCTCCAACTTAGGGACCAAATTCCTATAAACAATTGGTATCGGGGGCACACAAAAATTGCTAACAATTAGTATCAGCATCCACCCAAAACCTCACCATTGACCCATACTTGCTGACCAATTTTTCCAACAATCCTCCATTTTCTTAAACCTACCTATAACCGTATCTCAACCTACCATTACCCTTATCAGCCAAACTTGAAGAACCTAAGGTGTCAGCTGAAAACAAACCTCTTATACTGTCCAAGAGGATAACTCAACATTCTTCCACCAGTTACCCTTAAATTTAGGACCATGGACCTAACAAAATTAGTATCATGAATGATTAATCTTATGATACCTAAATCCAGACATTCAGGAACTAATATTCTCTCAAGACAGTTGATCTATTACCTACTCATCCAACCTAACCAAATTCCCCATCTAAACCTTCCAAGAAGAAGCCTCTTGATCAATTTCTCTAAGATTGCTGACAGGAATGACTAAATTCTCATTCTATCACTTCTTCAACTTGACATCAATATACATATTGTCTATCCATAAACAGATGTCAGAAAACCTAATTCAACCCCTTTCCTCTAACCTATTTATCATGAGAACTCCTCTAAGCAGTTTATGTGCTAACCAAGAAAAGACAGTACCATATCAGGTCTATTCTTCTCCAAGACAGGAGGAGAGTCTATTGAAGTATTAGCCTTAAAACATAATGCATATTCTTATTCCAGGCTAACCATTATGTCTTTGCAAAAACATTCCCGAACCAAAATCCTGACCTAACAATTGCTTATACTAATTGCTGAAAATGATTAACTCAATCCAATTTAGTTTAGAAAGCCAATAACAATTCACAATTGGTATCAGGGCACAACAATTGCAAGAAATCGGTATCAGCAATCACCCAAACCTTAGCCCATCCTTAAACCAGTCATCTTTAAACCAACCATCTATACACTAGCTAATACTTTGCTGATATACCCAACTTTCATGGACATAACAATCCCGAATAAAGGAAGCTTAAAAGGCATATATTCTATTCTTGAACAAGGAAATACTCATTCCTCTATTCTTACCTTTATTCTCTAACTTTTCATCAACAAACCTTGGTATCATCCAACTCCCTCCTCAGCCATTTCCAAAATAATTCTTCCAACACAGCTGATAACATCGAATTTCATGAACCTCACATTTGGACCTAATTTTTGGACTAACACTTTGTATTGTGGACCTAAAATGGCCCAAAAAACATTCATGAAATTTGCATCAATTGTGTACTTTTGAAATGCCAACTTCTAACCTCAGCCACATCCAAACAACGCTACACCTTATTCTCAGCAAAATCCAATCCTCATTATCTGAATGAATTTAGGACATTCTTTAAGAAAGAACATGACAATAGCTGCTCCTGTTCTCTCATTCAATTGAATATATTGACCCTCAATGTGTTCATTGTTGTATTTATGCATGTTTCATCTCTACGTCTATTGACTTACTTTTAAGTTTGTTGATATAGTTCTCTAACTCCCCTTTATTCCTCAAACTCCCCTTTACTCCTGGCGCTCACCTTCTTGGCTTGTGACCATTAAGGAGGAGAAGTATATAATTTGACATATACATTAAGGAGGATTAGTATATAATTTTGACATACATATTAGGATGCCATATCAAAATATATGTCATATCATAAAGAGGAAGCTGTAATGTATAAATGTACATTAGTAAGGAGGAGACGTATATACTTCGTTATATATACAAGGGAGGATATAATGCATTGTGCATTATACTCATATCTCTCCTCTAATACTCTATATTAGAACTAAGAGAACTATGACTTTTGCATAAAGAATCAAAGAGAAAACTCAAGCCAGTTAGTTCACCCTTTTCTTGATAAGTTTTTGTAACTTGTCTGATTTAGTAAAATCTTTGTGACTCATCTAAATTTTTGTGATTTATCTATGCCTTTGTGGCTCACTTAAATGAAGAATAAGTCTTTGTGACTTGCATGACCAAGATAAATCATATGCCTTTATGACTCAAAGGCTCACTTAATGAAGAAAACAAAATTCTTTCAAAACTCTGCTGACCATCTTTCTTCTTCAGCAAAGCATCTCAATCTTCATTAAGAAAACAACTTCTTCTGCCCTGATATTTAAATCAACTTCATATATTCATATCAGGAGGAGAATTTTCAAAGCAGCATATCTTAAATCTTTTACTCTTTAAAAGCTCCTGTTCAAACTACTTTCTTGTAAAATCTATAAATAAGAAAGACACTTTCTTAAATCATTTGCTCTGATACTTAGTTAATTCAATTGAGTATTAAGAAGCTACCTCCAGTAAACATTTCTATCAGGAGGAGAATCTCAAATAACAATTCTTAATTTCATTATTCAAAAACTGTTGTTCAAAATACTTTCTTATAAAAATCTCTAAACAAGAAAGAAACATAATTTCCAAAATTGGTATCTTAAAGCAAATTCCTTAAAACAAGTTTATACTCTATTTCTTTCTTTAAAGAACTGCTATCAAAACCTTTCTTGCTTGAATTCTTCAAGACTGTGTAAATCATAGTGCAAGAAAGATTCTTCCCAAAAACATCTTTATGGCATGCTTATCAATTATATCTCATAATTGCCTAAAAATATTTTTACTATTGCTTTGTATCTGTACTTTTATTTATAAATCGAGTTTGTAAATACTTAGCAATAGGTGACTATACATATGCTATCACTTGTAAGTTCAACTTAGGGCATGCCTGGAGATAAAATGATTATTCATTAGAAGGCATGTTATTACTAAAGATTGAACATCTGTTATAAGAGTTTCATTTATATGTCAAATGTAGTAATGGTCACAAGCAAATAGGAGGAGATTGTTAGGAATATGCATGTGAAACGACTGATTTATAGATTTGCATATTCCAACATAGTGATTTGCTTGTTCCCATTAAAACGCATGTTTTACAAGAGGCTAAAAGGGCTGCATACCGGTTAGCGTGGCAATTTGTTGAAACAATGCATAGGTCATTAGACTAGGAAGTCTTTGTACATGTCCGAGTCTTTGTCCTACCATCTTATGATGACCTTTCATATGGATTAGCTCTCTAAAGCACCAGCAGACATCTCTGCTAGCAATGTCTCATCAGCAAAATCTCACATTAGCAGTCCTACATCAGCAGTTACTCAAGTATCAGCCATGCTCTCTATCTGACGACTGCAAGAGTGCTAATAAATATAAAGAGGAACATCGGTCATTCTTCAAGCTTACAAAGGTTCGCAAAGGACACTCTGCAAATCTCCTCGATAGCTTAAAGATATGCATCGATGTTTGATCCTTCACTATTATCCTCTGAATATTTCCTCTTTCGTGTTTGGTCCTAGTCCTCAAGACATATCCTGACAAAAGACCAGTCAAAGCGTGCTTCAATCTAGGCTTGTATGTCATGTCCCATCTGCTCCCAGCCTGAATCACGGACAACCTTCAGACACAATTTTCATTGAGATTTTTACCCAACAGTTCCTACAGTGCATTCTGATGCATTGCTGAACCAACACATTCTAATGGGTAAAAAATCTATCCAAAGCTTCAACGACTCTAATGAAAAATTAAGCCTGCTGTTGTAATGTACTTGTACTAACTTCATAAAAAGTGATTATTGCATCTAATGAAGTATTAAGCCTGCTGTTATAATGTACTTGTACTAACTTATGCACAGCTAACTTAATCTTCTATGTTATACATTTACTGCTAATTCTTCCGCTACCCTACTTGTTCACTTCAGTAAATGTTATGACTTTAATTTTCTAGCAAACCTTCAAGTCTCAAGTGACAAAGTTTATAAGGTTTGCTGATGGAAAACTGCTGAAGCATGTCTGCTGTTTTCTATTGAAAACTGCTGAAGCATGTCTGTTGTTTTCTATATCAGCAGTGTTGCATATAAGAAAAATTGACTGGACCTTTTATACTCTTCATCTCTTTTCTTTAATGTATTTCAATTTAATGGATGAATTTTTTAATAAAGGTCATATAGGCTATTCACCCCTCCTCTAGCCTATATTCTGAGCATATCAACATGGACCCAACACATAACGACATGTGATTACTTGTTAAGTAGGAAATCTTGTGCTAACAATATTAATCTTGTTGTTGGGCGAAGTTTTGTTATGTCCTTTTAACAGGTACGGCAAGGAATTGTTGATGGTCATGAAGTTGCATATTCTGAAAACCAAGTTTGTTTGGTCTTTGATCTCGGTGCTTGGAATTGTGTGAGCTCGATTGACGAATTTGTTGTATCCATATCCTAAGTCTAAGCCAAGGTGACTAATGGGCCCACGTATCTGTTAGAGGGGCAACTTGTACTTAGACACCTGCTTGTAATAGCTTAGAATTATTTTTTGTACTTAGCTTAGTCTTTAGAAGATGGTCTGTTGTATATCAGCTATGTTCATATCAGCCATCTTCATATCAGCCATGTCCATCAAGTTATCAGTCGAGTTCGTTCCAGCTAAGCTTCATCAGCAATGCTGAAGATCTGTAGATCGTCTGATAAAGACTTGTCTGAAGATAGGCCTCAAGTTATCAGCAGAGTCCCTCCTTGACTTTGACATAACGATAACCTGCAAGTATCATTTAATGATTCATTCCATTTTAGGCATACATCTCAGAGAAGGGCATCATGCACGCAGTACTTGCCTACCTATTTTTAGAAATACTGCAAAAAAAGACTGAGACCAGTTGGACAAATCAGAAGCTCTTCTGGAAATTTGACAGCACGATATATGGTATTTAATGCACATCTTTTTATGCATTAAATGCACCTAATTCAAATCAAATTCAAGCTGAATATCTCCAACGGCTCCAAGAACTCCCCTGAGTATAAATTGAAGACTCTTTGACGCATTGAAGAATACTCCATCAACTTATAATTCTGATCTTCATCTTCATTTACTGCTAGTGCCTTAAAGTTGTAGTCAGTAATTTCTTTCATTGAAGAGCACCAAACTTAGATGCATGTCTTTATTGCTCTTCATTGATTGCAATCCTTAGCATTCAAAGCACATGAGAATTATATCTTTGTAGATATCAATTCTCCCACAAACACTTGGTTAAAATATTTTTGTACACGATCCATTAGTGATCCTTGTGATTATTTTAGTGAAAAAAAATAGTGCACATTTTCAAATCCAAAGCTGACCATTTTGATAGTGGACGTAGCACTTGTTCATAGTGTGAACCACTTCAAATCTTTGTCTATTTACTTCCTTCTTTATTACTTTGCTTGTTTGCTTAAAGGCTGTTTGGCACCCCTACTGAACATCACTATGGGTGTTCGGCACCCCTGTCGAATACCCATAGTGATGTTCGGTAGGGGTGCCGAATACTACTATGGGTGTTCGGTAGGGGTACCGAACACCACTATGGGTGTTCTGTAACCTAGTACCAAACAAACTGTTTAAAAAAAGAAAAAGGAAGGGGGTGGGTGGGGGGGGGAAGGAGGTGGGGTTGGAAGGAAGGAGGAAGGAGGCGTTTGTTGGGGGGGAAGGAAGGAGGCACCGTGTGTTAGGGGGAAGGAAGGAGGCGTTGTGTTGGGGGTGGGGGAAGGAAGGAGGCAAGGGGGGGGTGTACCGGAAGGAGGAGGATGGGGTGAGGTGTGTGTGGGGTGGGGTGTATTTAGTATTTTAGAGAAAATATTGGTAAGGGTAGAATAGGAAATTAGTAGGGGGTGTACCTAGTATTTTAAGGGATTGAAAATATTGAGGTGGGGTGTACTTAGTAATGAGGTGTACTAAGTAATTTTTTGGGTGTGAATAGCAATCCTCTTAAATTTATGCACGTTGCTTGAATGACGAATTGTAAGGTAAAAAATGCGGTACAAAGACCAAAATAGAAAATGTCAAAGTTTTGAAACCAAATAAAAAAAAAAGTCTAAAATTGACCAAATTTTATATTAAACCTTTATCTTTTAAAAGCTATTAAAAGAAGTATCATAAAATACGCATTCTTCTTCTTTTATATATCTATATATATATATATATATATATTAATTTTTTTTAAAATTTTGAATTAGTTATTTAGTTAGGTATTCGAATAATAACAGATTTTGACATGAGTAATGCTACATTAACATAATTCATTTATAAATTTGGTTATAACTAACTTTAAGATATTGTATAATATAATTTCCTGATCATCAAAAGTTGTATTAGTCACAATACTAGTACGATTGTTATAAACCAAATCTATAAAAAATTCAGTGACTTATCATTTTACTTTTGACATTTAACAAATTTGGATTGGATATATTCATATTTGGTTGCATATCCATTCCATCGGCTGGCTGCCGCCAACGCCAAGGGTGCGTACTGGAGACGCAAAAGACCTACAAGTACAACAGTGGCCCGCGTGCAAAACTCTACACGTAAAAAGGAGTTCAGAAAATCAGGCCAAACACGTACAAACAGTTGGGGGGTGAGAAAGCGCGCGTCCTTCTTACTTTTACCAGGAAAAGAGTGAGCGCGAGTTTAGAGAGAGAATGATGGGATTCTCTACTGCTGTCTCGACTCCTCTTCTTCTTCTTCTTCTGTTATCGATCTCTTCATGCTTCTCTGACGATTCTACACTCAAAGGTACATTCGCAAACTCTCAAATTGTTAAAATTTTCTGTTTGAACACTGAGAAAATCGGCCGAGAATCAACTGTAACCCCAATTCCCAGATTTTCCTTTTTGTTTATGTTTTCAGCAACCCATGTCAGGCCTAGGGCTTTGGGTTCTTCCCATTCTTTTCCTGGTTGTGTTATATAGCAGTCAATTTGATCAAATTCTGTTAGATGTAGGGCTTTCTAATCCTTTTCTCATTACTCTCAAAATGAGTCTCTCTCTCTTAATTAAGGAAGTTGATTTTAGGCTATTTTGTTAGTATATGTACATGAATGTACTTATTGTTTGCACTGTTAAGTGCGCACCAAGACATGATAGATAGCAAAGGTGAATCTAGTAACTTCATACAAATAGGAACACTCATTTTGGGACAAAGAAAGTAAGAGACATTCAATTTGGGATGGAGGGAGTACCTTTATTTATTTATTTTTTTCTTTCTTGGGGTTGGGGTTGAATTTAGGTTTAGAATGCTCCCGCTTAGCCAAATAAGTTCAGTTTTATACTTGATTGTTAATTACCGCCCCCACCCTCGCCAACCCCAACCCCACAAAAGAAAAGTCTCATTTTGATTTTTCAAAGTCAATTTGACCATTTTTGGGATCCATATTTTGCATATTTTTACTTAGTTATAGAGAATAAAACTATAAAGTTACAGCTACACTAAAAGTGCTGTGCTTTTTATAATAAATCCACATGAAAATTCCATGTGACAAAAAATGGTCTAAGTTGACTTTGAAAAGTCAAAATGCGACTCTTTTTTTGGGAAGGAGAGCATAGTTCATTGGATTGTTATGGACGACGGCCTTACCCATCCCCTTTGGAACAATGATAATATTGTTGCTGTCTGGTTTTGTGGTGATCCCGCGTGCAGTTCTTTTGTATAGTTGTGTTAGAAGCCTGGTTTTGAGGAAACATTTTTTCTTGTGTGGATGATCTTTTTCTTCCATGGTATGTTAATGTATGAGTAAATGGTGAGGCGTTTTTCAGTTGGAGTAAGATGGGAGGTTTTATGCTCGGCTTGGGGTTTATACTGATATTTTCCACATCTTGACCCACAGGTATTGATGTGAATAATCCAGTTGTAGATGTTGCTCCATCCGTACTTGTTGGATATGCTCCATCTCAACGAGGATCCAGAGATGTTCTATTATGCGAACGTGTGCGTGTTGCTGGTCAATCAAGATTGAATCTTGGGAGTTATGCCAGTGCATTTCGGGTTACATTGGTCCCTTCCGTAGCTATTCCTGAGAAATTTCATAGCAAAATTCAGGTTTCCTTTCATAAGTAAGTGAAAAAGTCATGGGTTCTCCGCTTTTGTATGCTACGTGTTTGCTTATCTTTCTTGCTATATGTTGAATGCAAATAATATTTACTAGTGTTGAAAGATTGTGTTTGACTAAGAAAGTTTCTTGCAGGAATGCCTCACTAGGGTTGTGCCAAAGTGATGAATGGAAGTCTGTCCAGAAAGGGTTATGGAGTGCCGTTATGTCACCATATGAGGATAGATACGTTGATGTGAAATTTGACAGCCAGGTTTCTGGTTCTGTCACTGTCGCTGTTGAAGAAGGTTAGTACAGAGGCTTGTTTTCTATTTTCTACTGTGTTCTGCCTGTCTGTTTTGACACTTTTTTTTGGGAATTTCTGTGCTGTACAGAGTTGCAACAATGGCGCTACATATTCCTTGCCTTGGGCATCATTTTACTACTGTTGGCACCAGTCGTCAGCAACTGGGTTCCATTTTACTACAGCAGTTCAATGGCTATCGGAGTTCTTCTTGTTGTCATAATTCTTCTTTTTCAGGTATCAAGGTTTCTTTTTTAACTATTGGTGTGAAGCAAAAAACCGAAACTGTAAAATCTGTCTAGAAATGGGGAAAAACTGTTTGCTGTTTACGAGTTCTGGAGGATTTATCAATTTTGAGCATACCACTTCACGGTTTAGGTTTTAAGGTCTACAAAGATCGACCGCGATGGGGACCTAACCAGTATACGTATTGCATTTATAAAAAACTTTAATATAAATGTTGACACTATACTAAGTCGTTTTAAATTATGATACAAGAGTAAGAATAAGTTAATACAAGCAGCCCTATACTGAATAATTGTTTGCTGCTGCTATTGTTTCTTTTGTTTTTGTTGTGCTTTTTTCGGCTTGGATTGGCGAAGTTCTTTTTTCTTTTTGTGTCACTCTAAGTTACTGGTTGGTATACAAAACTCCAAAGAGTTAGTCTTTGAAAAATTGGGATAATGTATTTCAATTGGCAGTGATCTATATTTTTAAGTGGAATTATTTGTCTAAGTTGATATATGTGGCCTAATGCATTGGGACTGAGATTGATTACTATAAAACCGAAATGATGTTCATGCGGTTTAGTTGTGCTGTTTTAGGGAAAACCTGGTGAAACCAGAAATGTCACAACAATCTCACTGTCACCTAATGCAGAAGAGATAAGAGAGGGGTGCCGATGAGGAATTATAGAGAAGAGAGCACAAGAAAGGGAAAAACGAAATACAGCAATCTCACTGTCCTCATTGGCATCCCTCTCTTATCTCTTCTGCGTTAGGTGACAGTGAAAAACGAAATACAGCAATCTCACTATCACCTTTCGCTGGTCCCAAAGCATGAGCCTATATTTTTTTGACACTACTAGTCCTCACAGAGTCACAGTTCACAGCCAAGAATGACGCCGTCAAGTCCAAGTGGATACTATTACGGATTACTGATACTCTTGGGGCTACAAAAGTGGGACTTGTTGTTCTGCCTTTGCCATGCTAATTGGCGATCGCAAGGAACCTTGTTTGGTGGTGATTTGAGGAGGCGGTACTGGGTAGAGAAGGGAGAGAAGATGGCGGTGATGTGACTGGGAATAGAGTTGTTAATGGTTGAGGAGGTAAAGCATCAATGTTGGAGGAATAATTGAGTGGATGTGGATGAGCAAGAGGCTTATTTTTTTTATTTAAATTTAAAACATTAAATTACTACGTTGAACTTGGGTTTGGTCAAAAGCCCGTTAGTCTGTTACTTAATAATTGCCACATGAGAAAAAGACCAGTCTTCCTAATATGGTTATAGAGAGGAGTTAAATGTGTACACGCGTTCTTTGAGGGATGAAAAATGTAATTTTGCCATAAATTGCTTAGACAAATGTACGAATTTGTTTTGGTAGAAATCTTGTATAGTATCTGTGGATTCTATCCTCGAATTTGATGTTCATCATAAATTTTGTGCAAATATAATATCTGACCATCTAAGTTAAAGCATGGGGTTCTCCAACACCATACTTATGGAGTTACAGGGATTTAATAAAAAATAATACTCTGTGTGTCCCAAAATAAGTGTCCCCATTCCTTTTTTGGAAATTATCTATAAAAAATTGTCTATAATACCCTTCTTAATTGTGAGAGAAAAAAAGCGATGGGTCCTACTGATTTGACACCACTAGAAATTACTTGAGGGTCTTATGGGAAAAGCACATGGTGTCAAATATTTTCTCAAAACCTATGTAAAGTCAATAGTGGACACTTATTATGGGACGGAGGGAGTAGATTGGTTTGCTGTCAGATTCTCTAGACTTTTTAGAAGCTGCTTCTGGGACATTATTTTGCCTCTTTTCAGTGTTTATTGAGTGGTTAAAGTGCTTTGCATGGAGGTTGATATGAGCAACTCGTAACTTGCTTTTTAATGTTAGCTACCTATATTTCGTGTCTCATTAGGCTTGTATTTGTCATTAAACAGGGTATGAAACTATTGCCCACTGGAAGGAAAAGTTTCTTCTACCTCACTTTGTATGGATCAGTGGTAAGTGTTCTTCTGCAGTTCAATGCAATTTGAGAACGGCTTCTGTAGGCTCTGTTTGGATACTATTTTCTGAAAGCCCCCTTGCGTTTAGATAAATCAATCATCTTTGGATATTACGCCTTATTTTTTTTTTCTTATAACTGAATATATAAAACCCCTTTGTTTCTTAAATCACACCTGGATCATTTTTCCTTTCTTTTTTAACCCACAACATCAAATAACAGTTTGAATTGGACAAACAATGATTGCGAATTACACTACAGCGAAGGATACTGCTTGGGCCCTTGAGATTATAATTTTTTTCGTTAAAATGTTATTTGTAATTCCAATTGTTTTAGGTTTTGGTAATGTCTACTGAACACTTATTTGAACCAAATAATTCAGAAAACAAAAGATATGTAAATAGCAGTATGGGAACATGATATCATCTAGGGCATCTAAAGAGGGACTTAGTTTCCATCATAATGATAGTTTTGCTTTTCATTTCATTCTGTAATTATCTTTTCAGCTAGGAGCAGGATCTTTTCTGATGCATCACTTTTCGATGTTGGTGAATTCAATTCTCGTTAATTTCGGGCTGAGCGAAGAGATGTACAACCCTGTAAGTTGTATATTATGTCTTATTTATTACGAAAGCATTCCTACTTTATCTCCCACCTTCTAGAAATTGAAATTTGGTTTTGGTTCATACGTATACTTATTTGAAGATTAATGCCTAGCCAGTCCTTTCCGTATGACGAGTTCTTACAAATTTTGCTTTAGAAAAGGTATGCTTAAAGGTTAATGGCTAGTGGGTAGCACTAAGTTCATATCGTGAAATTGCATTCTGTTTTGGTTTGCTTATGGCTTACTGTGTATGCAACTTGCAGCCTATTTTGTGTATCTTAACTATCTTCCTTAGCTTCCTTAGCATTTTAGTTATAGTTGTGGCGCGTCGTGAGTGTGCATGCCATAATGAAAGGTAGTGTCTATGAAAACACCACAGCTGAGTATTATCCGATTGAGATGTAAGATAAGCATGCCTTAAGCACGTTTATGTCCAAGAATATATTATGGTGGAAGAATTTAGTGGGTTGAATCTTGCTCCTTTATTCAATGTAAAGGTGGACATGTGTTGGCTGAATTCTTAAGGTGCTTTGATCAAGTGACAGAACTGTGGATGCTCTTGGCAGATGGCATTATTTTGATTGTCTTGGCATTATTACTGAAGGTACCTGTTGAGAGTCTCGGGGTCCACTATGAGGTGGCCTAGGGTACTCCTGGAGAGTACCTGTGGTCATGGGCAGTGACAGAGCTAGAGTTTTGAAGCACACTTTACTTCTAATTGCATATTTGACTACAAATTTTGAAAGTGAGTAGGGGGCAGAATTTGAGTTTAATAGAATTAACTCTTCGAATCAGGAGGACGTTATCTTTTGAGTACAAATTTTGCATATTTAACTACAAGTTTTGAAAGTAAGCGAGGCAGAATCTAAATTTAAAAGAATTAACTCTTTGAATCAGGTGGGTGTTATCTTTTATCGCAAAATTCTTTGGTTAGATATCACATCATTTAACATGTAATGTCACCCTTGAACCCATCACATACTTGCGAGCTACACCGCACTCTCATCCCCTTTCCATCTATTCCCGTGGTTCCGTGGTTAACACAAGTTACCCCTCGGCCCTCTCTTTACTACTATACCCTTCCACAACGACGAGGTACAACACATGCTAGCATCAGGTACCCTGCCTAAACCTCTCACTTGCATCTGAAGGAAGGCTGCAATAGGTTTAGGCCTTTAGGGTTGACCTAAGCTTCTTAAAACCCCGAAGATGTTGTTCCAAAGAAACTGAGCCCCTCCACAATGAAGGTATAAGTGATCATGCAATGCAGAGGCGCACTTAGACATAAAACGCCAATCAATCTGGGGGGATCCTTTTATAGGATCTACGCACTGGCAAGAGATTGTTAGTTTTTAGCTAATTAAGAAATCAGGTCCAAGCCAAAGCTCAGATTTTGAAGGGAACTTTAGCTTTCCAAATAACTAAGAAAGCGAAAAAGTCATCGAGTTTGTGAACGAATCATGTGGGATAAAAAGATCACTGAAAATAACCCAGAATTCAAGGGGATTTGGTCATGGTTCTGCCTGTTGATGTATTTTTGTAGCCGGTTTAGATTTGATGTTTGGATTGTGCTTGAGTTTTGGATGTGTTGCATGCAGAAAGAGGCATCCTGATGTTGTGTGGATGGTAGTAAATCTCCGAATGTTTTGGTTTGTTCTGGTTTATCTTGGGTCTCTTGTAATCGGGTGGTGCAAATGGGTTTTCTTTTAGTGGGGATGGTTTTAATTGCCTAGTAGTATTCTGTCATTACAGAAGAGAAAAGAATTGACTTCCTACCTATCCAACCGAGCTGTATATCAGCTATTCAGGGTCTCAGGTCGTGTTTTTGTTCCTCCAATGGCTTGACTTTTGAGTTTTGGTGTAGCTAGCAATGGTTTCTGCTTAATTTGGGTGATTAATTTAGATCACTTTGGGGGATTGTGTGTTGGGTAGATCTACGGATTTTCTCGAGACGTTGGGTGAATTTGGAGTTTGAAGTAGTTGGCTGTTTCTTAAACTTTTGATGAATAAAATAATCTTTCTGCCTATAAAAAAACAGAACAAAAGGAAAATAACCTAGAACCCTCCAAAGCCCAAGAAGAAGATTCAGAGACATTGAGAGAGGGACACACAAGATAACAAATCAATCAGAATTAGAAGCTCCATTTAGGTTTGGGAAGAAGTGAAAATATGGAGAAAGAGGAGACCCTCCCGGCCTCCCCCCAAAAAGATGTGCAGAGAGGTTCGGGCTATATGTATAGAAGAAGGTCAATTTGGACAAGGAATAAAAATGCATTGAGGAGCCTCTCCGCCCATAGATCCTCCCCAAACAGATTTTTTGACCATTACCTCCCTAAAACGAGCAGAAGGAAGGAACGATGAGTAACACCGATGAATGATTTCCAAGGGCTCGATGATGAGTAACTGAATTGCTTGATACTTGTATCCCACTCATTTTGATGCATGCCAAACTTACCCTTGATCACTTTATGCCAAATCGCATGTCTCTATAGGAGGTTTCCCCAAAACAACCCCTCACTGGTTCCCAAAGATGGGAACCCCTAAGTAGGACAAGGGCCAAGATAAAATCTTACATCCTATATAGGGAGCATAAGAACTAACAGCCATCCCCGTCCCTCCATGTTATACTCAGCTAAACACACTTGGCGAGATTAATCGTAAGCCAAAAAGATTTACTCAAAGAACTGAAGAATAGAAAGATAATAAAAACTCTAGTACCTTCCGAAAAGAACAAAATCATATAGCAAATTGAAGATGGGATACATTCCTTCGTGCCTACAGGGCACCCTCCAACAGCCTACCCGTCACCTCTAGAATATCATACTAAGAATCTCAGCCTAGTGTTAAAGGAAGGGGAAAAGGCGATCTTCTTGTCTACTACCCGCGGAGCTTCGGCTGCCGATTAACGATTAATGATTACCGCAAACAAAGGGGTGTCGAATACTCCAACTCCATTCATGCCATCTATTCCCGAACCCTTTCTTATCCATCACGAGGTCCAAGAAACACCTATTCACCCAATCAGAAGCCTTCTCAAAATCAAGCTTCAAGACTAAACCCTTTCTACCCCTTCTCTCAATATCCTTGACCACCTCATAGCAACCGAGGCAGCATTAATGCTCCGATGAACTCTCCGCGAAGTACGCTTAACCTGAGAAGTGGTGTCCCTCAACGGCAAAGCCACCCTCTTTGACAAACCTTAGTGATGATTTTGTAGACACTAGTACTAAAATGGGCCTGAAATCATTCACCCTAAGTCCCTAATAGACATATCCTTTTTTACCAAAGGTGGAATTAAGCTCTTGCCAAAATACCAATATGATGATACTCCCAAAAATCTTGCATGACATCCTCCTTGATAATGTCCCAGAAGACTTACTAAGAAGCCGAAGAGAACGTGTCGGGTGCCAATGCTATACCACCAGCCATCTCCACCATGGAATCCGTTTTTTCGCAGAAATATTTAAGATTGGGAGTTGGAGGATTGTCTTCCTTTTTTGCAGCTCTTTATTCCCATCAGATTGACACCAGCATGGTTGATTGGGTTCGGTGGGATGCGTCGAGTTATAAGTTCTATGTTAAGTCTTACTTTCGCATTTTGTTAGGGAGGGGGGATTCCTCTTATCCTTGGAAATCAGTTTGGAAATCGATTGCTCCGAGTCTGGTTGCCTTTTTTGTTTGGGAGGATAGCTTTGAAGCCATTCTCACAGGTGATAATTTACGCAGGCGTCGTAAAATTTACGTGAATTGGTGTTTCATGTGCAAGGAAAGTGGGGAAAGTGTAAACCATTTGCTTATTGATGAGACCCAAGCTGCAGCGGGTTCGGACCAAACCATTGTTCGTGATCCATTGAACATTTCGGGTGGACCAATGACTCGGGCACGTTCCAAACGGGTTCAAGAGGCTTTGATGATGCTTGTGTGAGAAATTAGAGGCCAAGTCTATGCCGCGGATGATCGGGAGCATCAAGGGAGGATCGTGTGCACAATTGGAGAGATTGAGGATTTTGGCGCGCCTCTGCGCGTATAAGCCGCGCCCTAGCGCACACCTTCACAGCACTTTTGGTGAAAATTAGAATTTCAGAAATAGATTCAGCACATTGCCGCGCCTTAGCGCGCCCAAGACCGCGCCCTAGCGCGCATATGCCCAGATTCAGCACATCGCCGCGCCTTAGCGCGCCCAAGACCGTGCTCTAGCGCGCCTATGCCCAGAAGTTCAGAATTTCAGGCCTTCAGAACACAAACTTCAACGCACTATCGCGCCCTAGCGCCCTGCGACCTTTGGACTTTTTGACCTTTTTTTTTTGGTTTGTAACACGAATTTGGCTGTCTTGTTGGGTATATTCGTGTCTGAAACTGGGAGGGAATATATATACTTTGTTCTTTCATATTGTAAAAAACTTTTTGATCAACTTTTATACAAATTACTTGAGATTTTCATCTCTTTTCTTCACAGCTTGAGAGTTTGTGAGATTATTCTGATTTCTTGGATTAGAAATCATCCCTTGAACTTATCAATCTCTACGAGTCGAGAGATTGTGGCGTTCCGTGGTTCGTGGGTCGTTGACTATCCATCAACGGTTCTCAATCGCAACCCAAAGTTCCTAGTCAATCGCGACTAGCGGGTCGAGGAGACTCTCTATCAACTTTGCTACTGTTTTGTTCTCGTAGGCTGCTGTGTTTCTTCCTTCCTTTTGAAGGTTCGAGTCATATTCCGCATCACTCATCGGGTGCGTAATCTTCGAATCGGTCTTGGAGCGAATCCACTCGAGTCCGTTGGTGAGATTCACATCATTTATCCATTGTCCTGTGGCGATGTCCTTGTGGACTTTGATTTTGGGAATGTTCAGCCTTTCTTGGGTGATGTCGAGCTCAACTAAAGAGTTTCTTTTGAGTTGGTCGATGTATAAACGTAGGAGGAGGAATCTAGTTTGGGAGACAGCGCCTTTGGGGGTTTGTTGGTCTATTTGGACGGAAATGAATAGAAGGGTTTTTGATAATGTAGAAGGGTCTTTGGAGCAGCTTAAGAATAGACTTCTGCACACTTTATTTCATTGGTGTTCGGGGACAATGATTACTTCTATCCCTTCTAGTGATTCTTTTGTTGATTTTGCAAATAATTTTAAACTCGAGAACTTAGATTTAGTTTACATCTAGTGACAAAGGATGCGTCACCTGATTTGACGCTTTAGTTATATATCATTTTTTTTCTGTTATTCACATATACTCCCTCCGTCCCTAAATTATTGTCATCCTTTCCTTTTTGTCCGTCCAAGAATAATTGTCTTGTTTGAAAACTTTCCTTTTAGGACATCACTTTTACCATTTTACCCTTATTTTTTTCCCTACTTTAATTTTGGACCACATACACATGGGCATTAAAGGAAATTACACATTATACCAATATTAATAATCAAGTCAATTGTTTTTCTTAATCCGTGTGCCGGGTCAAACAAGACAATAATTAAAGGACGGAGGGAGTACCTTTTTATAAGTAAATAGGATTAATAAACAAAAGCGCCAAATCAGGTGACGCATCCTGTGTATGCAAGGAGTATACTCCAACACAAGCAACACAAGGACCTAGCTAACAGTAAAAACTATCCACAAACTCTACAAAGAATTAACTATAGGCGAAGCTGACTCTAGCAAAGTTTGAAGCTGGACTCCTTCAATCTAGCAACGTTCATCTCCTAGTTCTCAAAAACCCTAAGATTCCTTTCCCTCCAAATAATCCAGCAAACTCCCAATGGAGCAACATCCCAAATACTATTCCTCCTCCTTTGATTGTACAAGGACCAGAAGAGAAAGAGCTCTGTAACAGAGCTTGGCATTACCCATGAAACAGATTAAGTGAAAAATTCCATAGCTCCCTAAAACACCGATTAACATAAATCTTCTTCCGGATCCGCAGATTGTCACCTATAAAGATAGCTTCGTTAGTTGCCTCCCAAACAAAAAAGCCACTCTACTCGGGCCCTTAGATTTCTAGACAACTTTCGAAGGAGGAGGCGGGTTTCTGTTTGTCAAAGCTAGATAATACGATTTAACTGAGAATTTGCTGCTTTTAGTCCCCTTCCACAGAACTCTGTCCACTCCGTTGCCATAAATCTGCTGAGATAAAAGCTGCTGAAAAACTCTACAAGAGGTTCCAGCTACCAGTCTTGAGATTATCTTCTAAAAGTGGGACTCCAAGTGGCAATATATGTGTTTCTTGTGTGTGTACTTGTTCCTGAAGGTGGTGCTTCTGTCTGGAGAATTCGCCTCATCCTGTCCAGTCCACAAATATCCTTTTTCGTTTGCTAAAATGTCAGTTCTACATATTAAATTTCCAGATTTGAATTATATTCACTCTATTAGTGATTGTAGATTTATTATACATCTATACATTTATATGTTTTTGTCCCCTGCTCTGAATATTATTTAGAAGAATGACATATATTGTGAAAGGTTTGCGCGAGCTTTGCTTCCAGACAACGATGCCATTTTGTGTATTGAAGGTTTTGCTGATAAACCAACATACATCACTAGGTGGCAGGTGAATAACAACAAAACCAAACACCAAACACCAAACTGAGCACTAACTGTGTGCTAACAATATTGAGGATACAAATGTAAGTGGGATGACTCGAACCCATGACATTGCGTAACAAGAGCTCTAATACCATGTTAAGTAACCAACTCATATGAAAGCTCAAGCTATTGGAGAGAGGGCCCAATACTGTATATCAAGCCTTAGAAATAGTCATATTTTGTGATGGAAAAGTTGGCCTTCGCTATATTTTGTAAATTACACGGCACATGTACATTTTTTTTGTTTGGTAAGTAATTCAGAAATTTTTACAGTCATATACAGTGGCATACTCCTGGGAGTACATTACACGATCTCCAGTTTTTGTTCACTTACTCCCCACTGTTTGCATAAGATCCAATTACAAAAATTCCTTGGATAGTTCTTCCCTCCTAATATAGTCATCATGACAATCTCCTCAATGCTATTAATAATCTCTTCCTTTGACTTTTTGCACTGCTGAAATATTCTGCAATTTCTCTCTCCACATGCAGTAAATTGTGGCATTGAGGGATATTTTCCTGATATAATTGATGAAGCCATTCCCCTTCCAGTCCCTACATGCTCAGCTTGTAATATTATCCCACTCCTACACTCTCTTCATAACTCCATTCCTGTGACAAATATCATCCCAAATATCCTTATTAAATTTGCATTTAAAGAACAAATGAGCAACTGTTTTTTCGTCCATATCACAAAATTCACATCTGTTATGATTGATCCTCCCCCATTCAAACAATCTACTTCTAGTAGTTAGTTTATCTTGACAACACATGTACAATTGAAATGCAGAAATTCGTTTCGGTCCAGATTGATTGTATCAAACATTTGCCCTTTTCTTGCAGGTCTCCTTATTTGCACTGGTTGGAATTGTCATTGCGGGAGCTGGTCTGGGATATTGGCTGGTGCGGAAATTTGTTATTTCAGAGGATGGAGGCGTCGATGTTGGCATAGCTCAATTTGTGAAATGGGCTATGCGCATTGTTGCAGTCACATCTATTTTCCAGGTTGCCTATTGTTCATTCAACTGTAAATTAGACATTTGCACTTGGAAGGCCTATATGTTGTAGTTAAAGATGTGATACCCCTGCCAATTTCGTCCCCTCTTTTTCCTGCTGCACTTTTAACTGTCAATTCTAACTATAAGCCACATATATTAGGTTATGTGTCCCTCTAGGCTGCTTCTATCTAATTCTTTTATCATTTGTTTTGGATCTAACAACTGGTCTCATAGTTTCCAGTTATGACTTGTATGCTAATTTCAAACTATTATGTGATTGCTGAGGCGTTCTTGCAATTTGCTTTTGGATATTTATTCATATAAATTCTAGCTAATTTCTTTTTGAATATTCAGTTGTATACATCCTTATATGTTCTCTTCAACTTTTGTTGGTTTTCATTTTCTTTCCAGAGCACTATTGATACTCCTTTAGCGCTGGCATCGGTGGGTTCCTGCTTGGCAATATATTTTCTGATAACTTCTTTAAAGTGGCATGGTCAGCAGTAAGTTCCATATTGATCCTCTTTCAACATTTTCATTTTATTGTCTTATAGATAGCTATGAGTTCTTTCTTTCTAACCTTTTCAGTTGTATCCGAGTTGTTTTTGGAAGTAATTTCTTACCTTGGTATTGGCAAGGTCGGAAATCAACTTATGTAATTCTTTGATTCTATGTAGGACTTCTTCGTATTCTGGAAATAAGAATCTTTGGGCATGGGGTGGATGGACCAGTGCAAAACACAAGCGTGCTGAATTTTTAAGGCGGTCGACGAAGATGGGTCCTCAAGGAGCTCTGCGGAATGGCCCAAGGAATTCATTTGTTTGGTCCGACTCCCCTGTCAAAGGTAACAATTCCCAGTACACAATGCTTTATCCTTTGAGCATTTCATTCATGTTACCACCTCCATCTCTAAATGAGCGACCCACTTGAGTTTTTATTTCCTGTCTCTTAAGGGTGTCATTTTTAGGTTAATAAACTGGTACATACAACTTGTTTTGCTAGGGCTAAGATTGACATACTTGATTTTCATTCAAAATGCGAAAAGTGACATTCTTCGTGGGACGGAGGTTGTATAACTCTACTTCATGAAGAGGCATTCATGTAAAAGTGCCAGAGTCACCTAAGATAATTCTTTTTCATTGATGATTGAATAGTAAAAACGTTTAAGATATACTCCTTCCGTTCCTAAATTATTGTCTTGTTTGACCCGGCACACGGATTAAAAAAAAAATTGACTTGATTATTAATATTGGTATATAGTGTAGTTTCCTTTAATACCCATGTTCATGTGGCCCATAATTAAAGTAGGAATAAAAAGTAAGGGTAAATTAGTAAAAGCGCTTGTTTTTGGTGGAATCAATAATCTCTAGCATCAATGAATCTTGGGTTAGCCCCTTTCGGTTGAAGACCTGCTACTTCAAAAGTGGTGGGGTTGAGAAGGGAAAGGAGAGGAAATCATTTTGGAATTGTGGGGGGTTTGCACTTTGATTGTATGGAGGCTAACGATATGATATTCAATAATAAAGCGCTTTCATCCCAACTTGCTTTGGGATAGCAGAGTCTTCCTGGCATCTTTTTTGGGGGAAGGCTTTTGGGCCTTTTTGTGGAATTGCCACAACTGGTTTGGTCCCTGATCAAAGAGCTGGTCTTTTCTGCTTTCTCCTTACATCTGCTTTCTTGGGCTTTTCATTTTTGTTTCTCCCACTTCTTTCTTGTCGTGGACTTTTTCTTTTTATCTAATACTCCCTTCGCTCCTAAATAATCGTCCTGTTTGACTACCTATTTGATCGAGCACACGGATTAAGAAAAACTAATTGACTCTAATATAAATATTGGTATAGTATGTACTTTTCTTTAAAACCCTTGTGCATGTGGTTATACTTAAAGTAGGAAGAAAAAGTAAGGGTAAAGCGGTAAAAGTGTTTTCCTAAAAAGGAAGGTTTAGAAACAAGATAATTTTTTTGGAATGGACAAAAAAGGAAAGGAAGACAATTATTTAGGAACGGAGGGAGTATAACTTCTTTCTTGTCAAACAAAAAAATATGAATATAACATGAACCATATATGTGAGAAGTGAGGACACTTTGTTGCAACTTGCAAGGCATAAATTCTTGGACAATTTCCTTGGGGGAAAAACATATTATGATTCTGCTAACAGAAATGGTGACTTGCTGTGTTTGTTTATGTTTGTTGAAGGTTTAGTATCACCATCCAACCCTATAGGGGCAGGAAATCAGCAGGACTATTATTCAACCTACCACAAGACGCCTAAGAAGAAGAAGTTCTCAAAAAAAGAATGGCAAGATTTCACAGAGGAATCAACCCGGCAAGCAGTGGCTGAGTGGGCATCTTCTCCTGAATTCACTGATTGGATCATCAACCATGCTGACAGGATACAACTCCTTCCTGATGATAGTTCAGATGAAGCACTAGGTAGTGGATCAGATTCCACGGATGAGAATGGTGTTGGGAGTGAAAATGGGTTTAATTTTTTCAAATGGCAGGCTCAAAAGTAGTTATGAACTAACAGCTCGCCTCGTGGTACAATTGAACTTATTATATGGACATTGCCTGTCTGAGGCCAAGTTAGGTTACAAACTGCCCTCCGCTCTTTTAAATACATAACCTAGTTTTTCTATAGCAGGTGGCTCCATGATTAGGCAAATTTGTAAAGTTTGGCTCACCTATTTTTCAGCTTTAGGTTTACTGATTCTCTCTTTGTTGATAGTGAAACTTGAGGCACGTACACATGAAATATAGTTATCAATTACTTGGGACATTGCTTTAAACCATTGCTGAGAGTCAAAACAAAGTTCCCTTCCTATCCTATCTTGTTTATGTTTTTATTTTTATTTTCTGCAATAAAGGATTTATGTAGAGTAACTATGAAGAAAATTATTCAGTTTGTTGCAGTTCTTCTTTGGTCTGCAAGTGTGCTGCAGAATTGGGGGGTTAGTGTTGGTGGGGAGAGCAAAGGAGGCAGTTGCTAAAACCCGGTATGTCAATGGGCACAGTTGAAGGACAGCTTATCGCCACGTGATATAGCCAGTTAATGCCTAATTGCAATATGCAGTTTTCTCAAGTCTGAACTTCCAATCGTGTAGGAGATATTACGCCTTGGACGACACATGCAGCTGCCCTACACTTTTCTATTCATAACACCTGACGTATCTGATTCCTCCCCTTTTACTTTCATTTCATTCCTTGTATGACTCCGTGATTGTTGAATTCTCCATCATTATCGGAACGGATACTTGTGATATCACTTTCTTTTGAGTTTGGAGTAGTCGAAAAGTGAGATGCAATGCTATAAGTTCCATTTTTAAATGCAGCATCTCGACCCATGTTTACATCATGAACTATAACTAAGTATATTTGTTGCCACCTTAACTAGTAGTTGTATTGGGGCCAAAAAATCCACATGCAACAATTGAAGTGCTTTGGAAGTAGAAAGACAAGGTTTGGTTTTAAAAGGAGTTGTAAGTTTATCAAAAGCACAAGAGGTACACTTTTGGTCATGATTAATAACATACAAGGAAGGCACATTCGTTTAGAAAGTTTTGATAATTATTTAAAATTGATGTACGAAAGCCTTTTGTGCCGTAACAAACAAAATGCATGTATTTTTTTGCTAAAAGAAAGACCCAACACTTTTAATAGATTATAAAATAATAATAAAAACATTTTTATTTTCTAAAATCATTGTATCATAGTCGTTAACAAAGCATTGAGAAGATGTAAATAAGATATTCATGCCTTTATCGTTAACAAAGCACTGAAAAGATGTAAATAAGTTATTCATACCTTTCTCAACGACTTGTGAAATGCTTAATAGGTTGGGCTTGAGTTCTACTAAGAGGCCTTATTACCGAAGATAATTTTTCTAAGGATAGAACCATAACCTATTGGTTTTCCTCTTACACGATTTGCTTCAATGATATTTGATAAAAAACTTGCTAAAACAGTCATATACCTTGAGCATCCATTGTCCAGTGTCCAAATGTCTATTTTACATTTAGCAGCTACGAAGCATTCCTATAAATAAACATAAGTTCATGGTCCTTTTATTGTCTTAGGTCCCCGGGCTTCCCCAAAGTGGCATTTCTTCTAACAGGGTTGCTTTCAGCAATCTTGGTTTTAGCACGTTTCTTTTCAGCAACTAAACTACCCAAAATCCTTGACAAGGGCATAAAAGTCTTTGCGACCAAGAAAGCATCCAAAAGCATCAAGAGATGTTCGGGCCGGACACCTTCCTATGTGTTTGGGCAGACACCTCAATGGAAAATGAGCCTCGAGCCCAGATTCGATTACTTGCTGAACACGGAAGGCTCCTAAAAATATGGGAGTAGTCATTATCATATCTGACATTTTCTAGGGTCAACCTAGTATAAATAGGGGGTCAGACCTCCTCATACGGTACATTCTCATATTCTATTTTCTACCTTCTTGTCAGCCTTATTTTCTCTGAATAATGACGTAGGCGGCCAACAGCTCCACGGCCGATCACGATTTAGGGATAAGAGCAATCGTTTACATCAAGTCCGGACAAGGAGCTTACCTTGGCAATATCGTTATCAAGGATGAGGCAACTTTCATATGTGATTGGGCGCTCAAAATCGGGAGAATGCCACAAAGTCTCGGGGTGCGGACCTGAAGTAGAGGCGGCACGTCAAGATAAGAAAGGGAGTGGTTGCTCTGAGGACACCGTCGGGTTGATAATTTGTGCCATCTGTTTCCAAATTGACAGTTTCAACTCGAGCACCTCTGTTTTCACCAATAACTTTAACATGATCAGTTTCGCCCTCATCACTGAGATTCGCTATTGTTGCGCGGGATCATTTTCGAGCAGGTTATTTGGATGCTATTTCCTTGGCTGGAGAAGGATTAGGAGCGGACTCGTTAGTAGGGAAGTTCTTCGACCATTGAGCTCGTGTTAATTAATCCTCGCGATTGGCCTGACCGTTAGGTTGGATAGCACGACGAGCTCTTAATTCTTCCACATAGAAATGAAAGGCCATAGCTGCACAAATAAAAATAGATGTTAGTAAGAAATAGGGTAATTAAAGCACAAAGAAAGAGAAAACGTGTCTGCTTAAGCTTACGTTGGCATTCCTTGCCGCCTGTGCATGCCGGACAAGAATTAGTAAACACTTCGCTCGGATGAACTACCCATCCGTCGAATTTGAGTTGGTCGTCCACAACCACCTATGCGGCAATACCCATGATCGACCTCTTCATCAAGCCACACAACCACAACCACTCGTCATCATTTACAAGTTGTTCCCAATCAAAGTCGCGGTCCTGCCCTTCGAACTTACCCGCACAGTCAAACCTTGACCCCAGGGCATGATCAATGGCAGCCACAATTTCAAGGTCTTTGGCAGATTTCCCATCTGTGCTATGAACGTACCTCTTTACTCACCCTTGGGGGCAGGAAAGTTCCATTGTCTGTGAGCTTTGACCAAGATGTATCTCTCATTCCAACCTTGAACTTTGTTGGGCGGGTCAGTAAATATTTGGGGACCGAAAGGGCGTGCTTGGGTGCCCACCAGATCACCCGACTATTGCGAGGTATGGAAATGGACGAAATCACCTAGACGTGACTCATAGCCTAGGAAGCGACAAACTATGCAAAAACTAGCTAGTCAATAGGCAGATTGTGTGCATAGTAATATCGATGGGGGTCGCGCGGACTTTCTCCAAAAACTCACAAGTCAGTGGATCTAAGGCAAAGGCCGAGGTCAAATAGGGCTCGGTAAAAGGCTACTACTTTTTTGTTCTCTCTTAGTTTTTTGCGGTTTACTCTTGCATCTACGACAATCACTTTGAATTCTTGCAAATCGATACCCATGGATGTGGCCCATTCAGGAACATCTTTTTGAGTCGTAGAATCAATACCCAAACGCGGGTGGCGGACTCGGGCAACAAATGGCTTCCTTGCCCGACGAACATTTGTGGCTTTACTAGTGCTCGCCCCTGCGATGCATCAAAATTAAAGTGGCTGATTAAATATACATCAAATATTTAATATGAACAAATATTTAATCAAAATTACCTTGACGATGCATCAAAGTGTGCATCGCGATGCATATACTTGTACTGAAAAATGCTATTTTTATGCATCGTGATGCACAACTTTATATTCGATGAACATAATTCTACTGAATTAACAACATAACGTTTGCGATGCATACCAGTGTGCATCGCGATGCACAAAAGTGTACTGCAAAAGTACTAATTTTATGCATCGCGATGCACCACTTTTATTTCCAATGCACACAAATGTATTCTCTTATTAAGTACAAGTACAAACATGGGCATAAAACATGAACAAATTATGATACTAATCAAAATAATGTTGAATCAAAGGAAAAAATGGACGTACCTTGGCCGTCGCAGACAAAAGGGTGCCCTTAAATCGAAATTTCATAAATGTGCCATCTATAAACAATATAGGACGGCAGTAGTTCAAACCATCTACGCATGCCCGAAATGAAATGAATAACCTACTGAACCGATTCGTAACATCGTTCGATTCCAAGAAAGCAAAGCTACCTGGATTACTCTTATGCAACGCTTTAACGTACCACTGCAGTTCTTGAAAAAAAAAATTTCGTAACAACCAAAAAGCTTCTTTCGAGCCTTCTCGACGCTCCTTCGTGCCTTATTGTATGATATTTCAGTGCAATACTTACTGAATTAATTCCCACATGTAATGCTAATCCTCTTATTGTTGTTCTTAACGTAAATAAATTCAAATCTAATCTTGAATGAATACTTTATAAGCTGTGTAAGAAAATATTTCATTCCACCTTTAAATGTTTAACCAACACCTGTAATAAGAGATGACCAACCAAAATTCAAGAGTTCCTTTCTTGTTTGAACAGGACATATGTCGTAACATGGGACACTTTCATTGTTCTTTTAGAACTTGAAGAATTGGTACGTTACTTTCACGTTCGCTCATTATATTGCCGTATCGCCAAATATATGTGGTGCATCGCGATGCACAACTATTCCTTTACCTTTGTCTAAGACCTATGCATTGCGATGCAAGTTTTGTGCATCGTCTGTAGAAACTATTGCATCGTTTGCCGCAATCTCATCCCCATATTTCCCTTCTTTATTAATCCCGTAAGTCAAACCATTATTAGTTTCAAACACATCAACAATGATAATGAAAACTGATAAAATTTTGGCCAATGACACCATGTTTTTGAAATCTTCTTCGTTGGTTAAATAACAATTATTGTGTGATCCTACCGTATATTAAGTACAATTATACGATTGAAAATTGAAATATTTACCTCTAATGCATTCAATCAACTCAGATAAACCAAAATTCTCTGAAACTTTCGAAACAATGGTATCTCATTTGAATTTCAACAACAACATGATAACAGTTTTCATTGAATCCATTGATTTCGATTTCACAGCTTAAGCGATATGAAACCGCAGCTTAAAAAACACAGTTTAAAAAATGTGATAGGTTGTTACGGGGACAGTTTGGAAATAATTGATCAATTTATCACTTAAAATGAACTGAAACGATTAAAAACAATTATACTGGACTAAAACAGTTGAAAATCTCGAAAAGGGGACCGACATGCAATTTATCCTTATTATTACTCCCTCTGTCCCAAAATTATTGTCCTACTTTCATTTTTCGTTTGTCCCAAAAAAATTGTCTTGTTTGAAAATTTCCTTTTTAGGATATCAATTTTACCATTTTATCCTTTTTCTTCCTACTTTAATTATGAGTCATATGCATATAATTTTTAAAGGAAACTACACATTACACAAATATTAATAATCAAGTCAATTACTTTTTCTTAATCCGTGTGTCAAGGCAAACATGACAATAATTTTGAAAAGAAGGGAGTATTACTTTTGTCGATAAAAATGAATATTTCATTGCATAGTTGATAAGTTACATTGAAAGCGAGATCCCTTGGCGCTTACACATCACGTTCCAATTCCTTGAAGGCATTATCGTCATGTTTTGAGAGAGAGAGAGAGAGAGAATCCTTTGATTAATTAGTTTGAAAGGTTTTTTTTTTCCTTTTAATATTCCTTTCTTTGTGTTTATGTATTCTTACTTTATTAATTGTTTGTTTGTTTGTTTTTTTTTTTTGTTTTGACAAGAACGCTTAGTTTTAAAAGGCCTTTTTTTTTAATTTTTTATAATTATATGCCGGTATCGACTTTAAGAGATTCTTAGTAGTTTTAGTAAAGAAAAATTCTCAAAAAGAAAAAAAAAGTTTAAGAAAAATAATACCACTTTTCCCAAAAATTGTTTGACCATATTTGGATTCCTTCAAAATTGGCACATATTTGGCCGGCCACAAAAAAGATTTAATTGTTGTAGAAATAGCATTTATATTAAAGCTTTTTTTGTTTTTGTTTTTTGTTTTTGAATTGGTTTGACTACAATAACAACAAAACGTAGAAAAGCTAAATAGTGTAGAAATAATATTGGTGAGAAGAATAAAATAGATACAAGGCATCATTCATTACTACTTTTTAAACAACAAAATGCAGAAAGTAAAAAAAAAAAAAAAAAGAAATATCAATAACTAATTAGCTAGCTCAATGTTTGACTCTCTATACATAAAACTTAATCCCCATCTTTTTGTACACTCATTGGTAGAAGAAATAGAAATGTCCAACTCATCACCCTCTTCCCACTCATATGTCATTGATTCACGTGAGAAGAACACATGGTCTTCACATCTATTATTTAATCCATAAAAATACGACGGAAAGGATGCACACGTGGTCTTCACATTACCCTTGGTTTTATTTACTACTAGTATAACACCCGTGCGATGCACGGGATTTTTATAGATATAAATAAAATATTTAAAAAGTTTAATGTTAACAAAATAAATAAATAATCATACTATAAATATTATAAGTTAATGTAAACAAATAATTAAAATGTGAAAGTTAAAATAAAATTAATGAAAGAGAATCACATAAATAAAATAATTTATAATTATAAAATTATAAATAATTCTGAAGATATCCGGGTCTCAATGAGTATTACGAAACTTAGAGATACAATAATTAAGCTCTAATACCAATTAAAATAACTAATGCTTTGATACCAATAAAATAGTCAATTTGCGGCGTAGATATAAAATAGTTAAACTTTGATACCAATTAAGGGATGATTCCACCTCGCAATGCATGAAATCTATATTAATATAAAAATTTAATATTTTAGTCGGTGCAATGTATAAAAATTTAATATTTTAGTGAGTGCAATGTATAAAAATTAAAAAATAATCAAAAGTAAATATAAAAAGATTACTCCAGACTTTGGTTGATAGACATTGCATAAGACACAATTGTAAAAATAAAAATAAAAATATTCCACATACACCTTACATTAACATTATAAATAATTTACTTTTCGAAAAAATTACAATTTTTTTTTCCATTACAATTTTTTTTTCCATTTTCGATATACTTTCCTAGGGTTTTACTTACACTTGCTTGATTTGATGAAAAGAACCAAAAATATTTTCATCTATTTTTTTCGATTGATCGAATTTTTACCAATCGAATGGTTTCACTTAAAGCTTATGTGTATTTTTCATATTTTTTGTTATAAATATTTTGAATCTATAGAAATGAACTTCAATATTTTAGATACTCCTCTGTCAGAATAAATGTTCCTAGTTGATAAAACACGGGAATTAAGAAACATAATTAATGATATGTTGTAAAATTTGTTCGACAATAATACCCATGAACATTAATTGAGTTTAACATTTCTAAACAATTAGGTTTCTCTAGGATATGTTATATTAAATGAAGCTTTAAGGGTATATAAAATTACCTATATATTTTTTGATTATTTACCGATCACTTGACATTTGTTTTCTTATACCCGCTTCAAATTTTTAGAAAGGAACCAAAAACAAAATTTTAAACCCGTATTTCTTTCTTAAAAATTTGCTTGACTTCTCAAGGTAAGTCCAAAATTTATCAACTTTGACCTTAACATATTCATAATCGATCGATTTTTTAATTTTGACGTAAAATAAATGTGTTTATTTATTTATTTTATTTTTTTGTATCTTAAAATATATAATTTGAATATATATTTTTTTATTTTGACGTAAAATAAATGTGTTTATTTATTTATTTTATTTTATTGTATCTTAAAATATATGATTTGAATATTTTATCGATATAATGTCTTTTGCATACTAATTATGTGAATATTTTTTGTTATAATAACTCCAGATCAAATGAAATAGACAAAATTTGTAGGACTATATAATTTTCGTTAAAAGTTTCTTACGATGAATTCTTTTGTTAATATTAATTTGCTGAACCTATAAACTCAAAAGCTTAAAGGTCTCATAAGAAATCATTTGCAAAAGAATATTCATTGAATTGAGAATTGAAATCATCATTATGTTGTTGTTGTAGACTATAGCGGGTAGTCATACTATAATTGTTTTATTAAGTATGATTAATAATCACAGTTATTATCTTATAGTGATAGAAAATACCAACATAATATAAATGGTTGAGTTGGTTTAAGGTGAATTTTCGTATTTAAAAGAGTGTGTGTTCAAATCACATTGGCAACACTTTGTTTTGTTTTTCTAGCTTTTTCATTGCTTTGCCAATAGCTAAAGCTCTTCAACTAATATTATTAAAGAATATTATATACCACAATATTATACCTATAGTAATTAGATAAAACTATTAGCTAATTGCATCCTCCTAGAATTTCAAAAGTCAAAGCATTGAGAGTGAAGATTTAACAAAAAGAGGTGAGGTGTCACAATCTAAGGCATCCTCACCAACTTTAAATATATATATATATATAGATTTCCCAATAACAATAAATGATGTTTTTGAAAGAAACAACTGCACATGCAATAAAACCTATGATTTTCTTACCAACAAGTGGAGGCACCACAATGGACAAGCTTGTTGATCCATTAATACACTGAAACTCCGTGTCATTAGGAAGCTCCCCACCGGGATAAATGAGATGGTAAGAGTGAAGTTGACGCCGTACCTGTTACATATTTTAATATCATGAATTTTTATATTATACAATATGGACTAATCATAAATTAATATGTTTAGAGAGAGAGAGAGAGACCCACATTATTTCTAAGACTTTTACTATCCAATTTAGGGCAATCCCGAAACTCCAAAAGCAAAGGACCCACATTTTCGCCAATTGATGCAGTTTCCAAAGATACGCAACCGCTTGCCCATAAGAACTCTAGACTGTTTGGAAGATGTACAAGTGATTTAAGCTGAACACAATGTTCGAGATGAAGTGTATGGAGAGAAGAAAGATGGCTTAAGCTATAGGGGAGGCTACAAAATTTGTTTCCAGAAAGATTCACTTCTTCTAATGTAATTAAACTGCCAATTCCACTGGGTACATACTCCAAGTTGCAGTCTGCTAAATTTAATTCTCGCAAGCAACTTAATCCCTGTATAGAGGCCATTGAGATTGGTATGTATTCTTTACATTTTATTAGCCGTTGCCAAAACATAGGAGATCGTCCTTTGCATTCCACTAGCTCCCCAAGTTTGGAGCAGCCAGAAATATCTAGTTTTTCAAGAGATTTCAGTTCGGAGAGGCTGGAAAAATTGATCTTACTTAGGTTTTTGCAATTGGCCATATTCAAGATGAGGAGTTTGTCAAGACATCCAATGGAGTTGTGCACCTTCACCAAGCTCGTACAATCATTAAGCAACAACATCTCAAGGCTAATCAGTCCAGAAAAGTCTGGAGTTTTGGTTAAATGATACGAATGACTTAGGTTGAGGAATCTCAATTTGTCTAGTCTCTGAAAGAAAAAGCAAAAATGTCATCTCCAAAATGAGCATGATATAGCCAAAGTTTGAACATGAGGAAAAAAGTTTCATACCTTGGGTCCTTTCCAGATTTGTTTTAGTTTGCTATATTGCAAGTCTATAGCAACCAGATTCTCCATGTACAAAGCAGCGGGTATATGTGCCAAAGGGAAGCCATGCCAACAAAGCCATTTCAGGTTTCTCGACGTAGTTATGTAAGTACCACTTAGGCATTGGAGATAATTGAGATGAAGCAATCTCAGATTACTCATGTTTGCAAAGGCCTTTGTATTAACATGTTCATTGTTTTCCGCATCCAATTCTAATGAGAGTCCTTCAATTGCTTTTGTTCCCTGGTCAAATAGAGATTGCAAAAAAGAAATTAAAATAATAATAAAAACACTATATACAGTGAATCGGTGATATTATTTTCCAGCTCTAATATTACGTACGTATTAAAATCACTTAATGATGGCTTACAGTGCAATTTCTTAGTACTTGAAGTACTTCTTCCTTGCACCACAGTCTACTACGTTCCCCAGGCTCCTCCAATGACTGTTTGCGGACAATTTCTCTTCCCATGTCTCTGAGCACATTATGCATCCCTAGAATTCCTGAGTAGTCAACTCTAACTAGGCATCGACAAGATAGTTCCCCAATTCCACTTTCTGGAAAGCATCCAAAGTCTTTAAGCACTTTGATCGTAAAATCTTTGTCCCTTCCAATGAAAAAAAAAGCAATATCTAAAAATAGCTTTTGATTTTTGTCATCCAGGGAGTCGTAGCTTATTTTGAGCTTTTGTTGAATCTCCCCATTAGGAATTGCTTTTAGTTTATCTATCTCGCTCTGCCATTCAACTCTGCTTCTACCCATCAAAAACAAACCCAAAACTTCAAGAACTAGCGGAAGCCCTTCGGCATAAGCCACTATTTCACTTGATATCTGAAGGTAGCCTTCTTTTGGATGATTTGCTTTGAAGGCATGCCAACTAAAGAGTTTAAGAGACTCACCTTTATTCAACGCCTCTGGTGAATAATCTGAATCCACTTGAAGAGTAGATATGGATGACTTATTTCTTGTTGTTATAATGATTCTACTTCCCGGACCAAAAAAGTCATGCTTTATGGCTAACCTTTTCAATTGCTCGACATGATCAACATCATCAAGAACAAGAAGAACCCTTCGATGACGTATTTTCTTTTTTATCTCCTCAATTCCTTGATGATAGTTGTCCAATTTGTAACTTTCATTCAACAGGATATTAGAAAGAAGTTGTTCCTGCAACTTAACCACCCTGGCAATTCCTTTGCGGTGTCCCTCACATCCGCAAGAAAACCGCTTCCTTCAAACGGTTGCGAATGCGGTTGAAAATAGCTTTTGCGATTGTTGTCTTGCCTATTCCACCAACACCCCAAAGTGCAACTATGCGAACATCATCGATCCCAAGTTTAACAGCGCTTTGAGTTGTTGCACGCGGAGTCGATTCCAACAGGTTGATCGGCAACATCAATATATAGCCGATCTAATCTATTGACAGTATCCTCGACAACTATTTTAATGAGCTTTGCCTCATCCCTATCAAATTCAAAAAATTGAGAATCTTAAAAAGTGAGGGTGATATTTATATGAAAGCTTAAAACTATATTGCGATCTTTTGGACACATTTTTTGTCATAAAATTCAATTTATCCGCACAAAACACTTTTCACAAAAATCAAACCCACTACAATTTACAACACAGACTAACCCTTGTGATTATATATTAAAAATGGGAAATTAAAAAGAAAGAGAGAGAGAGAGAAATTAATTACCCATTAGCCACATGCTGTAAATCATAACCAGACAAATTGGCAGCCTCGGTTAGAGCTGCCTTCCATCTCTCCACTCTATCCATAGACATGGACCGCGTCCCTTCTTTGACCGATCTTCGTGCTTGGCGAACGCTTCGGAGTAACTCCCGAGCTGTGCCCTGACGTGCGATGGATCAACATCGTAAAATATAGGAAGAACAATTTGTTTCAAATCCTTCCTGCACTCCATTATCTTCACTAGTTCGTCGAGGCACCAACTCGAAGCCGCGTAGTTCTTTGAAAACACAACAATGGAGACTCGAGACTCCTCGATGGCTTTCGATTCCGAACTAATGTCTTCGCCAGCCGAAGCTTGGTGTCGTCTCGGAAGGTTGAAAAGCCTTGACGAACCAAAGCTTCCAAGAGGTGGCTTGTAAAGTTATTCGGGTGTCATCGCCGGAAACTCAGAACACATCGTGAAGCAACCGTGGAAGGTGGGCGGAGGAAAAGAAGAAGTGGAAGCCCATGATGAGAGCTCAATTTAGATTTCAGATTAGCAAAATGAGGAAAGTGGGCGGTGCGTGATTCCCCAATTTCTTGAGATATTATTGAGAACTTAGGGCATCTCACCCAACCCCAAATCTTCAATTTGGGGTTCAACTCACTCCAACCCAATACCCCAAACCAAATTTGGGGTAGTGAATAGCAACCCCAAATTTGGGGTTGCACTATTCACTACCCCAAATTTGGGGTTGTGGGATCCATGGCATATTTTGATTTTTAATGAATTATTAAATGCTTAAAATTATTAATAATATGATATTATTAATTTAAATATATTTTAAACTAACTAATATCTAATTTTAGATATTATTATTAATAAAAAATAAATATTAATAATATTACTTATTTTAAATTATTGAACATTATATATAAATTCAGTAATTTATAATTAATTTATATAATAAATTTAATTATAAAATTACTAATTTTTAAATATTATTAATGATGTAAATAATATTATAAATATAAAATTATTAAATATACTATAATAATTAATTGTGCAATCCTAATAATTATTATTTAAAAGATTAATAGCAAATTAATATACATGTTGATAAATAAATAAAAATAGAATATGCTAAGGAATATTCTATTTTGGGGTATGTGGGTTGGAGTTGGAATAGTGTTTGGTGTTGAAATGGACCAAATTTGGGGTAGTTTTTGACCAAATTTGGGATTTTGGGTTGGAGATGGTCTTACGAATGGATGAGGGACTCCATTATTGACTAATTTTTTAAAAGTCAAGAAAGAATGGCAGAGGGACTCCATCCCATTCACTGCTGTCTTTATTCCAATCTCAGTCTTTCCCTCCCATTATTGACTACCTTTTTAAAAGTCAATAGTCGTTGCTACTCTTTTTTCTTTCATTTGGCTCCACCACTATTATTGTTCCGTGTGTGTGTGTGTTTGGTACGTGTGTTTAAGCGTAGGTTTTTTAGTTTTGAATTTTTCTTTCATTTTTTTTTATTTTTTTTCCCTACTTTAATTATGAACCATAATCACATAGACATTAAAAAAAATTACACATTATATCAATATTAATAATCAAATCAATTCTTTTTTCTTAATTCATGTGCCGGATCAAACAAAATAATAATTAAGGTACGAAGGGAGTAATAAATAGTAGTATATATTAAATAATAATTTAATATTGTGTTACATTTATTTTTCAATAAGGAAATAAGACAATTTTTTGAGATGACGGGAATAGTTGACTCTATGTAAAACAAATAGTTTTGTATAAAAACTATTTTTAATGTTATTTATGTTAAATAATACTCCCTCCGTCTCTAAATTATTATCTCGGCATACAGATTAAGAAAACTCATTTGACTTAGATTATTAATATTGAAATATTATTGAAAAAGTGTGTTGTTTCCTTTAATATCCATGTGTATGTGGCCCATAATTAAAGTAGGAAGAAAAAGTAAGGGTAAAATAGTAAAAGTGATGTTCTAAAAAGGAAAGTTTCAAACAAGACAATTATTTTGGGACGGACGAAAAAGGAAAGGAAGACAATAATTTAGGGACGGAGGGAGTATGTACTATATTTATTTGTTTATTTTGTGGTAAATAAAGAATGTATACATATTAATTATAACGTAAATGGAGATATAAATCTATATGATCCGTTTTTCTTTTTAGTCACATAGTATAATAAACTCGTAGTATTTAAATTTGAGCATGTAATCATAAGAGAGCAAAAGGGCGAATTGGGTGCTTAACACCTTCCCGATTTGTAATTTAGCCCCCGAACCCATAATCTGATTTTTCTCCCATTTTCTACATAAACGAGGGTGACGATTTTGTATTTTATATAAATATGTTTTGCACATTTATTACATTTATATGGGAGTTCAGAATGAGGCCCAGAATAGGATAGGATAGGATCGGGATGCTCACAGGGGTGTTAATAGCAACTCTCAAAATATATCTCTTCCTTCTTATCATTAAACGTTTAATTTAACGGCTAGCAAATCAAGGGGAATTGCTATTTCAACCCTCAAAATTGCTAAGTATACCAATTTACTTAGTTCACCCACCCTTCAAATATTATACCACCTATATTACTAAGTATACCCCCACTTATTTTTCTCTTTTACCCTTGAACAATAAACCCCCAATTTTCACCCACCCAAATTAAAACACTATCTACCCAACCCACCTCCCTCCCAAAATTAAAATACTCTCCATTTCTCTCTCTATCATCTAATCTCTATCCTCTCCATTTGTTTTGAAACTTCATATACTTCAACTTAGCTTCCTAAAAATTGCACAAAGTCAAGCCACTACTTAGGCTTGAAACACGCATTTTGGTTAAATTTTTTAATGATATTTTAAATTTTTTGGAGAAAACTGCGAACGGAATGTGCGAAACCCCCTGCTGCACGCCCTAAGGAATGTGCGGCACTGGTCCGCCGCACATACCTTAGGACGTGCGGCCGGGAGTGCCACAAATACCATTAAGGGTGCGGTAAGGGGTGCCGCACATATTTTAGGGTTTTCAAAAATTTTAAGGATAATATAGTCTTTTAAAATTGTGACAATTTTGTAATAATGATAAAGGGGATATACTCAACAATTTTGGGGGTGAAAATAGCAATGCTTCAAATCAAAATTGAACAACCTTCCACCTCTCTTCCCTAATTAAAACGTCTATATTTATCTCATGTTAAGATTTTCAATGGCTACGATGAGTAACCTATACATATAAGAGCAGTGCTAGAATTCACCGCAAACGTACACATAACGGCCTACAGAAAATGATGTGGCATATATTCCTTTCGTTCCAGACAAAGAGTTCACTTTTCTTTTATAGAAGTCAACATAAGATTAAATCAAATAAAAAATTTACATACTTTACTTATATTTTAAGAAATAAAATTTTATTAATTAAAAACTATCTTAATAATACTATGGATTAGAACTTTAATAACTTTGTAAAAATCACTAGATTTATATTAATTATTGGTCAAACTTTAGCTTAGTTGACCAAAAAAAGTCAAAAATGAACTCTTTGCCTGGAACGAAGGAAATATATCCATTGTAAAGCCATGTCATTTGTTTATATTTATTTTTGGAAAAAGGCAAAAAGCAAAAAAAAAAAAAAAAAGACTTTAATTACACCAGATAAAAAAATCATAGAACAAGGAGGAGAGAGAAAGCTAGAGATTCGCTCAAGATCAGACCAAATAAGTTGTGGAAAAAGGAAAAAAAAAAAAAAAGAATAGTATAGAAAGAAGACACTGTGGCTTCAAGATTTATTCTCCAAGCTTTCTTAACTTTAATCTTCAAAATCAGACCAAACAAGTCGTTTAGAATCAAATGAAATTTAAAAGTCCCCCAAATATTTATAGCTCTAATTCTTGTAAATTATCCCCAAAACTCTATTTTTGAGCAATTCAACTGAGATGCCGTTAGGGGAATTCAGTACGGTGTAAATCTAACAGAAATGGAGTCGGGAAATAATTTTGTAATGTTATTTTGATTCATATGCATGGGAGAATGAAGAGAGAGAAAGAAATGTCTTACTACTTTTTATTTTATTTAAGTTTTTAATTAGGCGATCAAACTTTCTGACTTAGCAAGAGCCACGTCAATTCTGTGAAAATAAGCATTAATTATGATAATTGATACTAAAAATTTGTAAAAGTAAGTATTAACTAGAGTGGTTGATGTAATAGTAAGCACTAACTATCATAATTAACTTTTAATTAATTTATATTATTTAACATATACCCTTAAGACACGAATTAACATGACGATTAACCAAAGACCTCAATTTGTACTTGGTACTTTGGTAGTTTTAGTACTTTGCCAATTTCTTTGCAGTTTTAGTACTTGCCCAATTTCTTCGCAAGCTGCCAAGTGGCAAGATAAAAGAAAGTAAATAAAACCAATATGACAGAGAAAAATGAGGATTAGAAGAAGGGAGAAAGGAAAGAGAGAAGAGAAAAAGGGTGGGGTAGGTGAAGTTAGAACTAACTTACTTGAGACAAAAAATAGAGATATGAAGGAATATAAAGAAAAAATATAAATATAAATATTAACTGCATATATATTGCGTGTGTATATTATACAAGTTTAAATTTTAAAGGAAGGTGTTAAACCCAGCCCCAATATGCTAAACTAGAAAGGGCAATGGGCTGGGCCGGGCTAGCCCAACCCCAATTCATCGGGCCAAGCCTACCTAAATTTGTATCGAGCCTTTAAAACTGAAGTTCAACTTCACTTAATATCGATCTAGCCGGGCTAGCTTACGGGCCAACGCATTGTTTCGGGCTACTTTGCACTAATTTTGACATCTTTGTCAACTCGCACGTAAGCCCATCGAGTCGAATCTTAAAATCGGGCTGGGCCAGTCTAGCCCAAAGTTGCATCGGGCTCCAAAACTATAGCCCAGCCCGTTCTAAAGTCGGGTTGGCTGGGCCAGCCCATTGGGCTGGATCGATTTTGCCAGCTCTACGCTAAACGTAGCCACCTCTCCCGAAAATAACCATATAGCCCCGACTTCTTTATATAGAAAACTTTTAACTAAAACCCTCATTTTCAACGGTTAATTTATATATATTTTTCATTATTATTATGTTATAATGTACATTGTTGTAAAAACAAAAACAAAAATTGGCAAAATTGGATGACATTGGCACATGTCCAATTGTTTGTGCATGTCTGTAAGACATGCGCCGTTCTAAGTGCATGTCTTCGGTGTTCTTCAATTTTCAAACTTTGCACTTTTACCTCGATTTTGTAATATTTGCACTATTACTCCTTAAGTTTGTAAATTTTGTTAAATTGTTTAACCGATCCCTCCATACTTTTGTAAAATTTTATTTTACCCCTAATGATGTCATTTTTGCACCGTGATCCTGATGGGAAAATGATGTGTTAAAATAGCTAGTAACTGGCCTGAAAACAAAGAATAAGAGTTACTAGGAAGGGGATCCCTGAAAAGCCCCTCTAGTATGAGAATTAGGACTGTGCTTCAGAGAATGAATAAGGCTAAACGAAGGGTACAGTTTTGGGTATAGTTGCGCGTACCTTGTACTGTTTCTAATGCAACTATTTATAAGAGAGTAGTCTGTAGCCCTAAATAATTTCGGGCGTGATAGATGCGATCAGGTCCCGTATTTTACGGATCAAGCTAACGTATCTGTCAAGGACTAATGTGATGAACATATAGTAGGATTCTATGAGTCGGAGATAGTTCCTTAATACGCAAGATGACATATACCAGTTGTTTGGGTTGCATACATCTTGAGCAGATGCGGCTTGGTAGGGCGCTTGGCTTGGCCTTGCATGTTTCCTGGGTAGGCAGCTTGACATGCGGCCTGCCTTGCAGTGTTGATCCGTTGTACTGCGTGTTGTTTATGACATTGTCATTTTTGTCCTTAGTATAAATTTTGTTCATAACCGGAGCAACACTACCCTCGGCAGACAACGTGTTTGAATCTTGTTTACAACAAAAGAATAAATTTCAACAAAAAATATCTTGAAAAGTTTATGTTCTGTAAGAGGTTATATAACACCATAGTGGTGTTCGGGGACAAATGATGGAACAACACAAGAGTGTTTGGGAAAAACTATAGAACAAAACAGGTGTGTTCGGGAACTACTTAAGGAACACCACAGGGGTGTTCGGGAATCACTGATGGAACATCCTAGGTATGTTCAGCAGGTAGTCGCTGAACACCACTGTGGTGTTCCATAGACCAGTCCCGAACCAATACCGTCTCCAGCATGTACGGAATTTCATGAAAAAATAAAATTGAAAACTTGAGAACGGTAGAGATACTTACATTCATGGTCTGCTTCACTTCTTTAGTATACATGCCTGATTTTTGTTACAATGTTGTTGCTTTATGTCGTTCGTGGGTGATTGGAGTTTGATATGAGTTGGTAAGTTGAAGAAGTAGAAGAGTTTGGAAGTTTGATAGTTGAGGGTTTGGCTTTGGATGTTTGATAAGAGGATTGCTTTGTTGAAGAAGTTGGAGAATTGAAGTTTCTGGTCTGCTGCTCCTTTTGAAATTGTAAGCCTTTGAATCGTGTTGTGTTATGCGATGTATATATCGTGTTGTGGAGGAAGGTGTATTGATAAATTGTTTGATGGTGTATTTAGAGGTTTAGGTGGTGTTTTAATATAAGGGGTGGTGTATTTAGTAAAAACAAGGTATTTATGTCTAACAATATAATGACATTTTATAATTTAATTGAGAAGATGTATTAATAGAAAAAGGTGGTGCTAATAGCGCCACCCAAAAATTAACATAAAGCTATCATGTAGCAACAATGGATTTTATTTTAGTACTCTCTCCATTCCGAATAAATATTTCTAGTTGATAAAACACAGGAATTAAGAAACATAATTAAAGATGTGCTGTAGAATGTGTTCTGGCGATAATACCCATGAACATTAATTGAGTTAAACTATTATAAATAATTGAGTTTCTTTGGGATGTATTATATTAAATGAAAGTTTAAGGGTACATTAGGAAGAATGGTAGAGAATAGGTAGATCAAAAGTCTAACATCCCAAAATAAAAAGTATAAACATTATCCGGGACGAATGGAGTAACAGTTAATAGATTTGTTACTTTCATCCAAATTTAGTACTTTTCATAACAAAAATATTACTTTTAACATATTATAAATGAGTGGTGCTATTAACACCTCAAAAACTATTAATACACCCACCTTCTACATACACACCCATCTTTTATTAGTAACACATTCAAATACTAAATACATCCCCATATATTTTATATTGGCAAAACACACAACTCAACCACCACCCAACTTTTTCATGTATTGTAATTCGGCGAAAGTTTAAAACTATCGGTTGAGCCAGTACATAAGTTATGATGCAACCGAGCCCATTTTTTGGACGGCTGTTAGTTTAGCCATTAAAATAGCATAAAATACTAATTTTTCCCGTCTTCTTCTTCGTCTTCTCGGATCCTAAAATTCATCAACCCGATTTTCAAAATCAGCTCTTCCCTAAAGAAATTCTCGTCAATTCGATCTCCAAATTCATCAACCCGATTCCCAATTTCATCACAATTCCCCTAATCTAACCATGACTTTAAAGATTTCAAAAACCCTAGAACACTACTAGAAACACGCTAATTACGTCGAATATTTCGTCGGAATTATCCGGTTGTCGGAAAAATTACCGTCGGTATTTCCGACAGTAATGTTAATTTTTGGCGGGATTAATATTACGTAGGAAAAATCCGACAGTAAATATCCGACAGTAATACAGGTATATTCTCAGAATATACCTTTTCTTCCGACAGTAATTATTGTCGGACTACTCAACGTAATATTCCGACGAATTGCATCGTCGAACTTTCGAGATTAACATTACTTGTCGGATTCCGACAAATATCCGGCGTATTTCGACGGAGGCTTTCGTCGGAGTTATCCGACGAAATTGAAATTAAACCCCTAAATCGAATAGCCCTCCCCAAATCGACATACTCCTCGATCTCTCTCTCGGTTTACACACACACACTCTCTCTCTCTCTCTCTCTCTCTCTCTCTCTCTCTCTCTCTCCTTCAACGCTCCGCCGCCCCACCACCGTCACCACCGCCCTCCCCGCCGCCACCGCCCCTCCACCGTGCTCTCTCTCGCTCACTCTCGCCACCGCCTCCACCCGCCGCGCCACCGTCACCCTCTCTCAAACCCTAGGTATATATTTTTTTAATTTTTAATTTTTGTATTTAATTTATGTTTTGTTTTAACATAGATTTTTAATTTGTTGTTTATATATATATATATATATATATTTTTTTTTAGTCCGCCGCGCCACCGCCGCCGCGCCACCGCCACCCTCTCGCTCTCCTTGCGCCACCGCCACCGCCACCCTCTCTCTCTCTCTCCCTAGGTAATTCCTTATAACTCCCAAAAATCATGCCATTGTAGTTGAATCTGTGAAGATCTTGAAAACTTATAACCCATTTTGAAAAGTTAGGTTTTGCTATTCTAGTTTAAACATCACTTCATCCAGGATCTTAAAGTCTTATCAAACTGAATAAACTCTGGAAAATGTAAAGGTGACTAACCTGGAAACATTAGAACGAGGACACGAGAGCAATGTACACACATTTACGAAACAATTACATGTATATATGCATAAATCTGAGCTAATTGAGCTGGAATTAGCTTTCCGGACTCAAATTTCGCAAGGAAACGAGTATAATTTCCGTAAACATCGTCGGAAACCGTAGGATTGCAGATATGTGTGTGTTTGTGTATGTGTGTGGGCGCGCGCGCGTATAAGTGAGCACTACACTACTGATGTGTTACTTACTGTGTATTGTGTGTGTAATAAAGATGATGATGATAAGTGAGAGTAGCTTTTTAGCCGCGGGGAGGGCTTAATAATCATAAAATGGGGACTGTTTATATATATATATATATATATAGATATATACTCTATATGTTCGGTAAGTATATTTGTTTGTTGTATATGGATTACGGTATCTTACGCCTTTGTTTAGTATTAACTTTCAAATGGGCCTTACTTGTTTCATAATTACTTGTCGGAATTCGGTATCTTACGCCTTTGTTTAGTATTATCTTACGCCTTTGTTTAGTTTACATTTCCCAGTTTACTGTCCTCGTGTCCTCGTTCTAATATTTACTGTCGGAATTCGTGTGATGTTATAAATGATCCAAGTATATATCTGATAACCTCTTATGCAAACCGAGGCGAGTTTGTGGAGTTAATCGTGTGTTCGGCTAATGATGAGAGAATATATGAACGACTCATTATTTGATAAAACCCAATGCTCATATCATAGGGTTTTTTTAATCCTTTCGAGAGCGAGCTTTAGCAATTTATTCTCAAAATATTGATGACCAATGGCTTCGCTCCACGTTGCCTCCCATTTTTGTCTTTCTCGATCGCACTGCAATGCACCGTATTTCCCTCGTAAGTCAATTTAGCGATTGGTATATACTAGTGTTTATTATTGTTCCGTCCTTATAACTCCCAAAACTTCTAGTTTTGCTATTCTAGTTAAAAAAAAAAAGTAGTTATGCTAATTTTTTGACACTTAATTGTAGTTGTTTGTCCTATCCTATGATCCCCATAATATTCTCTAAAGTTAAGTTAGGGTTTTCAAACATCAAAAGTCTTATGACTAATGGTTGTATATGAAGAGAATTTATAATTAAAAACAAAGCAAAATTGTTTTTAAGCCAAGATGAAATGTTTTTATAAGTTAGAAGGAAATGGCTTTGGTTTGGTTTGGTTGTGTTGTAGCCACTTTTGGGGACAATAGATCTGTTTGGTTGATATAATCTTCTTAGCTCTAGTTTAAGCTTCAAGAAAAAGGATGGTACTATGTATGTAAGTAAGCATGTGCAATGGTTTTTAGCTTATGGGGGCATCTCGGTAAGTTTCTAACAAGATTACAAACATACAGCAATTTGACGTTAATTTTAAGGTTGTTCAAAATTACATACATACTTACTTTCTTGTTTGTTGTCCAAACGAAAATAAAAAAAATAATAAAGCAATTGTGATGAAAACAAGTGGCAAAATTACTATGTTTTCATTAGTTGTAACAAACTCTAATATACCAATATTTTAATTAAGATTAGTTTATTATAATAATGCTAATATACCAATATTTTCATTCATATTAAGCATAGTTTGAAGTAAAGCTTTGAAATGCTTTGAACTAGAAAGACCAAAATTAAGATTAGTTTTCATGACTTGTTAGTTTATCTTACTCAAATATAACTCAACTTTCAATATTAAGCATAGTTTGAAGTAAAGCTTTGAACTATGACACTTATTTTATTATTTATTTTATACATGTACACAATCATTATTAATTGTTGGGTGTGTGTGGGGCCTCCTAATCATTGTGTTTGTGTTTCATACTTGTAGTAGTAGTAGTAGTATGTTTTTTTTTTTTTTATAATGCTAGTAGACTTTTAACTAATTTAAACTCATTTAAAATGCTAGTAGACTTTTAACTAATTCCTTCTTAGACTTCATAGGTTGTTCAAGTTTAATATGTTGATATTACATATTCTCCATTGAGAGTATTATGTTGATATTCATGCATTAGTTGAACCACTTAATGTGTTTCACTTCCCTTTAGAGATTTAATGTCTCTATTGTATGCCTGTAGCAGGATGGCACGAACTAGGAAGACTGCCAGGATGTCAGTTATGCATCCGATCTTATTTCAACTCAGACACGCATTACGAGAACTTAGAGAACTTGAGGACCAACTGAATGTGGCCCTAGGTGAGACACCCCGAGTGGAGCAAGTGACCCCACCGAACCCTCCTGCACCTACCCAAGACTCCAATAGGGAATGTAATCATTGAGAGTGTGTTACACTCTATGTTTCGACTAGCATGTGTAGTATGTGGTATTGGTATCCAATGATACCGATCCGTTCCGTTGAATGTATTTAGAGTTCGAAACTCTTATTATTATTTATGTTGACCTTGTGACTTATTGACGTGAATAGTGCATCACGAGCATGTTAACTTGCGATTCCGTTAGCTTTTTATATTGTCGGCTTGTGATAAAGCTGGTAGTGCAATTATTCATTAATAAATTATAATATCTGGACACCGCCGCACTTCGGTGGTTCTTAAAGTTATCAAACTTTAAGAATGGACGGGTAGAACAAAAGGATATTATTTTTCATTAATGAATTTCGCTTGTTTCTTTACCCTATAAAGTTTCAGAAATTTCCCTTAATCACAACCTTAAATTCTAAACCCCAACCTAAACCCTAAATTGGACCCTTAAACAACCCTAAACCATATCTAAACCGTATCCAAAAATTAATCAAATATATTTATCCTTAAAAAAAAATCAAGTTTTTAGAAAATTAGGATGTAAGCTATATAAGAAATCAACTTTGACTTAAATCAATTAAACATATATTTCATCGATGATCATTCATTAATAAATTATAATATCTGGACACCGTCTTCCGTGGTTCTTAGAGTTATCAAACTTTAAGAATGGACGGGTAGAACAAAAGGATATTATTTTTCATTAATGAATTTCGCTTGTTTCTTTACCCTACAAACACTAAACCCTATCTAAACCCCCTAAACCCGATCTAAACCCTAAATTCTAAATCATATCTAAACCCTAAACACTCAGCTCTATCTAAACCCCCAAAACTCTATATAAACCCTAAACCATGCCTAAACCCTAAATATTATCTAAATCAGTATCTATCATTATATTCTCGTCATTCCCAGATCTAAAGCTGATCGTCCCAAATTTCCCACATCAATGTAGGTTTATTGGATTCAAGATGGGAGATCCTTCAATTGAAGTATCTCTTTCATTCGCCGTGGAGCAATTACTAGATAAAATTTGTGTACGTCGTCGTTAATTATCTCTGGCCGAATTAACAATATTTAAGAAGAGGAATTCTTGAAAGCATCCAAGGACAACGGAGATGCTATTCTTTATGTCGTTGATAGCTGTCCGTCCTTTCATAGATCCCTACAAATATTGCTCGTGAAGAAGAGTTCTCGGCACTTGGGACTGACCTCAAAAGGGTTGAAAACTATTCTTATGCCGGAGATGCTACTAAGTTTTGTTAAAGCTTAGTCTTAACTCCGTGTAAGGATACTTTGCAATCCTTGTGAGCTCACTCCCAAAGTGCCGAAAACTCTTTTCACCAAAGAATATTTTTAGGCTTCAATGAACGATGGAGAGTGTCAACGACATAGGGAATTACAAAACTCCTTTGTCCTTGGATGCTTTCAAGAATTCCTCTTCTTAAATAATCTTAATTCGGCGGAGATAATTAACGACGACGTACACAAATTTTATCTAGTAATTGCTCCACGGCGAATGAAAGAGGTACTTCAATTGAATGATCTCCCATCTTGAATCCAATAAACCTACATTGATGTGGGAAATTTGGGACGATCAACTTTAGATCTGGGTTTGACGAGAGTATGATGATAGATACCGATTTAGATAATATTTAGGTTTAGTACAGGTAACAGCGTGATGTCGACCGATGAATTGTGATTACCGTAATAAGTGTATTTTTCTCATACTAATCATTTGTTGCTTAATAGGAGTTATGTCGATCGACGATCGCAGCTTGGATGTATAATCGGAGGTTGCCGAATCGTAGTGGTATTACGATGAGTTCATTAGAGGTTTGAAGAGTTTTATCGAATTTGCTCTAGCGAACCCCAAATACATGAGTGGTAACAACATAAGGTGTCCATGTGATGGCTGCAAAATCGAAAGTACTTCCCTTCGATGATTGTGGAGAAGCACCTTCTCCAGACGGGTTTCAAGTTGGGTACAAGCGGTGGGTAGCTCACGGTGAGCAAATCGAGTAGTGTCTAGGCCGGAAAGTAACCAGCAGAGGATTCTGTACGTGAACCCGAACCGGTAAATACGAGTGTGAACGATGAACCATTTCGTGGTATGGAAGATATGGTTAGGGATGTTGCTGGTCCTCATTTTGACCGGTCGGAGAACGCACGTCAAGAGGAGCCAAATCCCGCAGCCTAGTAAGTTCATTGAAGCTATGGAGTCCGCAACGGAGAAGTTGTATCCTGGCTCGAGCGCACCGTTTTGGAGACGTGGTGAGTTCCTAAACATCAAGTCGATTGCAATATTAGTCAATCTGGTTTCAATCGTCTTATGAAAGCACCGAAAAAGCTTTGCCGAAAGGGAATAAGATGCCGAGAACTTCTATCGACAAAGAAGATGGTTGGGCATATTGGGTTGAAATATGAGAAGATTGATGCGTGCAAGAATGATTGCATGCTTTTCTACAAGGAAGATTCAAACCTGAAAGAATGTTCCGTGTGTGGCCATGATCGATATAAGCCGAAACGGAGGGGCGTTCAAACGCAAGAAGAATGAACCTTATAAGCGGTTGCGTTACTTGCCGTTGACTCGAGATTGCAACGCCTACGCGTCTAAAGCTAATTCGAAGCTATGCGTTGGCACAAAGAAAGCCCGCGCGAGGATGGCGTGTTGACTCATCCGTCGGACGGCTTGGCTTGGAAACAATTTGATGCAACCCATCCCGACTTTGCCAAGCTAGAAATATCGGTTGTGCATATGCGCGGATGGTTTTACTCCTTTCGGGCCGGGGCGAAGTCCTACTCTTGTTGGCCGGTTATAGCTACCGTGTACAATCTTCCACCGTGGTTGTGTATGAGTGATCCTTATATGTTCTTGTCACTGTTCATACCGGACCGACTAGCCCCGGCAAGAACATTGATGTTTATCTCCGCCCTTTGATTGACGAGTTGAAAATGCTCGGGAAGACGGAGTGGAAACATGGGATGCATTCAAAAAGAAAATTTTAAAATGAAAGCCGCGTTGATGTGGACGGTGAATGACTTCCCGCCTACGGGATGTTATCGGGTTGGAGCACACATGGGAAGCTTGCATGTCCTATCTCGTATGGATGACACTAAGTCGTTCACACTCGAGCACTCTCGTAAACCTTGTTGGTTTGATTGTCATCGTCAATTTCTACCGGATGACCACCCTTTTAGATCACGTAGCAGCAATTCACCAAGAATAGGGTTGAGCGTGATGAGGCGCCTAGACGTTTGAGCGGTGAAGCTGTTTATGAAAAGGTGTCTAAACTACGTAAGACCAGTGGGGAAGATGTATGCAAAGGATAGATGCGAGATTTTGGTGTAAAGCATAATTGGACCAAAAGAGTATATTCGGGAGTTGCCTTATTGGAAAGATAATTTGATACGCCATAATCTTGACGTCATGCACATTGAGAAGAATGTGTTTGACAATATTTTTAACACCATTATGGATTGGAGGGCAACTACCAAGGACACACCCAAAGCCCGAATGGACATGAAAGACATATGTAAGCGGCCCGCCTTGGAGCTAAAAGAGGTCAATGGTAAAAAAGGAAACCCGTCGCTCCATACGTGCTAACCAAGGAACAAAGACTTCTAGTGTTGAAGTGGTTGAAGGGATTGAGGCTTCCAGCGGTTACGCTTCTAACATCGGAAATTGTGTAAATGTAGACGAAGGAAAGGTTCATGGTTTGAAGAGTCATGATTGTCACGTGTTACCGAACAGTTACTTCCTATTGCGCTTAGAGACTTGTTGCCCGACAATATATGGATTGCGTTAACCGAGCCGAGTGAATCATTCGAGCGTTATCATCCAAAGACTCGGGTTGATGACATGAGAAGACTCGAAGCGAGCATTGTCGTGACGATTTGCAAACTTGAGAAGATCTTTCCTCCGTCTTTTTGATTCTATGGAGCATTTACCGGTCCACTTGGCATATGAAGCTAGGGTTGGGGGTCCAGTCAATACGATGGATGTATCCATTTGAGAGGTAATAACTCGTCTCATAATAATCGTTTTTCATGATCTATAACATATTTAAAAGTCGGTTATAGATTGAGTAACATTTTTTAATCCCGTCATTCATTAATGAATTAGGTATCTCGGTCATTTGAAAAGGAAGATGAGAAACAGGGCAAAGGTTGAGGCCTCAATATGCGAGGCTATTATTATAGAGGAAATTGTTGCCTTTGCCGCGCAATATTTTCATCCCGATATTGAAACGAGATTGACTCGGGTTGGGCGCAATTACGATGGTGGAGAGCCCGATGTCAATGAGGACATCTCGTATTTAATGCTCCGGTCGGCCACTCTAAACCGGTTAAGACTCGAATGCTAAGCAATAAGGAGTATGAAGTGCGAGACTCTATATACTCCTTAATTGTCCCGAGGTTGAGGAATATCTCAAGTAAGTTAATTATCAATTTCATTTAATTTTAGATAGTCGTCCGATTCAAATTAAAGTTGCAAGATGCACAAATAACTCGTATAAACTCTAAACCTAATGCAAGTATGTTCGAAGATCAAGCCGGAGATGATATATCCGACGAATTGCGAGATATCGTACAGAAAGAGTTTCCGTCGTGGTTACGCAAATATGTAAATATCATTTCTGGCTCGATTTATATGTAGACCTCTTATTAATGGCTCGCCATTAAAAATGTCTATTATGCAATACTTTTCAGGTTTTGGAGCATCCTAATGACCCGCGAGTCGCGAGATTATCTCACATATCTGCAAATCCGTTGATGAGAGTTACTATATACAACGGATATTATGTGAATGGCTATGTCTTCCATACAAAGGAATACGGGGAGGGAAAACAAACAGATAACAGCGGTGTCAATCTTAAAGGCAACCTTGACTATTATGGTGTCCTTAAAGAAGTCATCGAGTTACGATATCTCGGGAGGAAAAATATAGTCCTATTCAATTGTGACTGGCGAGACGCTGTGCGAGGTATAAAAAAGCACGACTTGTTTGACCTAATCGATGTGAAGCACACGTCTAGACATGCGGGTGATGATGTGTTTATCTTAGCATCACAAGCACAACAAGTCTACATGACACCATACCCTTATCGGCGAGCCGATGAGAGGATGGTGGGCATTTGGAAGACCAAGGCCGAAGCACTATTGATATAGCATATCGGTCGACGACATAACTACAGAATCGTCACTAGAAGGATGTTATCAAGAGGATGAAATGCCCATACCTCCCGTTGTATCTTCTGATAGTCATCCAATGGATGAAATGCTCGTGCCTCCCTTGGGCCTGGAGATAGTATTGCCCGTTGATTTGCCACCTCCTTCCCCGTCTGAAGACGAAATCCCGATTATTGAAGGTGATGCAGAAGAAGACGAGGTAACAGAAGGTGAAGAGGATTGGATGTCCGAGGATGAGACTGAAGAAGAACTTGAGTTTTGTAGTAGCGACTCAAACGCTGAGACTGGAGAATCTGAGAATGAAGAAAATGCAAACACTGAGAATGAAGACTCGAGTAGTCTTGCAATATGTACCGTTTAGGCTCTTTTATTTTTGTTAGAAAGTAAATGTCATGTGTAGAACGCTATTTGTATGTTACTTGTTATCATGAAGATGAGAGATTTTAATTTATGTTATGTATTTTAACTTAATTGTCATCTAAACTTAGCGTTAATTGTCAACATTAATATACTAATTTATATATAGACATGTCAGGACGAGCCGGTAGAGGTAGGAGTCGGACACCTAAGGTCCGACTTCTACCTACATGCATTACGGGTACACAACACTGTACTGCAGAGGAGCCGATCCCGACTTGGATCGGCCCGAGGATGCACCCGACTCTCCCCACGAGCCGATGAGCGGGCGGGTCCTCATCGACTCAGATCATGGACACGCAGAAGATGGTAGGATTATCGTTACCATCTCCAAACTTAAGCGAAGTAATAATATTTCGCTTTTAAAATTTTAATGCTTGTACGACATTGGTTACATGTTAATTGCATATTTGTATAATATATTTGTTTAATATTTGTCGGGTTTGCGCGGGTATCCCGATCCGACCCGCTTCCTTGGACGTATTCTGCGACAGATGAGGCACGAGGAGTACTGGCCACATTACTCTAGCGTGCCTACGGCGACCCGAGACCAGTGGTGGGATGATTTTAGGGTAAGGATTCTAAGGATATATAAAATATGTTAATGTTTAATAATTTAATAATTTCTATCAAAGTTTATAATTAATATGTTTAAATTGGTTAAACTTGCAGCTTCATTATTGTTGGCTGCGCACTCGACGCCGAGGCGCACGAGGCGTTTAGGTTGATGTGCGCGAAGAAGTTCCGCGACTGGATTTACGGCATGAAGAGGGCGTGGACTGAGAGGAGGGCGAGGGCTCCAAATTTCATCGATGATGTCTGGCGCCAGTAAGTACATTATAATAATATACTTGATTTAATTTCATTCCTTAAATAGATGAGAGATTTTGTATATATTGTATCTCTATAACAATTTTAACATTTTCACAGTATACCGAGGGTTGGGATTCCGATGACGCTAGCCGCCGCCGATCGCAACAGTGTAATAGGCCGAGCGGCACGGGAGGGGGTGAAGCACACCTCGGGGTCGATCAACACCTCCGAGCACCACTTGCGCATGGTAAGGACTTTAATGTGTTGTATTGTAATTAATTAATACATGCTTTAATTGTTTTAGCGGTGCTTTAAATTGTTTTGTTGGGTAGCCATGTGGATGCTATGAAATCCATGGTGAAAGCAGGCACTAATCGCAAATATGTTGTTTTATAAGGGGTTTGAGTGTAAATGTAGAGTTTTAGAAGGGTTTGAGTGAAATTAGGCCTTTATGAATTCATCAAAACATACATATTATATGTTATTGTTTTACTTATGATTTAAATTGATTTGTTGGGTAGCCATGTGGATGCTATGAAATCCATGGTGAAAGCAGGCACCGGTAACAATTAGGTTGTTTTAGAAGGGGATTGGGTGTAAATGAGTAGTTTTAGAAGGGTTTGAGTGTCAATAGGTGTTTTAGAAGGGTTTGAATGTCAATAGGCCTTTATGAATTCCTCAAAACATACATATTATATGTTATTGTTTTACTTATGATTTAAATTGATTTGTTGGGTAGCCATGTGGATGCTATGAAATCCATGGTGAAAGCGTGGCACCGGTAACAATTAGGTTGTTTTAGAAGGGGATTGGGTGTAAATGTACTGTTTTAGAAGGGTTTGAGTGTCAATAGGTTTTTTAGAAGGGTTTGAATGTCAATAGGCGTTTTAGAAGGGTTTGAGTGTAAATAGGCCTTTATGAATTCCTCAAAACACACATATTATATGTTATTGTTTTACTTATGATTTAAATTGATTTGTTGGGTAGCCATGTGGATGCTATGAAATCCATGGTGAAAGCAAAATCGGTAACAATTAGGTTGTTTTAGAAGGGTTTGAGTGTAAATAGGTTGTTTTAGAAGGGTTTGAGTGTACAAAAGCCTTTATGAAAGGGTTTTTCAGTTTAAATAGGTTGCTTTAGAAGGGTTTGAGTGCAAATAGGTTATTTTCGAAGGTTCGAGTGTAAATAAGTTGTTTTAGAAGGGGTTTGAGGGTCAATAGACTATTTTATAACGATTTGAGTCTTAATAGGTTGTTATGAGAATGAATTGAGTTCAAATAGGCTGTCTTAGTAGGGTTTGAGTGTATATATAGGCTGTTTTTATTGTTTTCTTATAAGTTGATCGTGTTATAGCTTACTATGTGTTCTTTGCTAATTTTAATTCATTATATTTGTAGAATCAATACTACGGTACCGAGGTACCGATGACCGATTTATTTGCCGCGACCCACACCACTCCGCTCCTCCCGGTGCCGATTCGCCGCTGTCTTTGTCGATGAGACGGAGAGAGCATTTGTAAGTATTACTTAAAATATTTTAATTCTATTTTGTTTATTAGTTAATGGTAAATGTTAATATTAATGTTAAAATGTTTTTGTGACACGAGAGCCTATAAGGACTCTATGTCCACGCAGTCGCCGAGGGCTTGTCCAGACGACCCCCGAGGTGCGACGCCATTTGTCTCCGACATTTGGCATTCGGTCACCGGAGTCAAGGAAGAAGAGGAGATCGCCTCTACGGCTTTGGTGACCACGGCGCCGCTGCGTTTAGACCAGGTGGATCGACTTCTTCCTCGGCGACCACGTCTTCCGGTCCTCGGAACCAGTCAGCTACCGAGCGTGCCCTGCTCGAGAAGACGCAGACTCTCGAGCAGCGTTGTGCAGCGAGCCGAGGAGGCAGCAGACGCGACAGCGGATGGAGCAAGAGATGCAAAGCAGAGGAGCAGATGCGCAGAGCCGAGCGCCTAGAGCAACAACGACGGGTTATGGGGCGAAGCAGCAAGCGCAGCTACCTACTAGGCGTATTTTATTTGACCCCCTCCACAAGAGACCCTCCACAGTAGATACATTTATTTTAGTACTGTAATATATTTTAATTTGTATATATATTAATTTTAATTTAGTTTATGTTTTAGTTGTTAATTAGTTTTATTGCAGTGTGGTGTGTGTGATTTGTGTATATATAATTGTTATATCAGGTGCAAAAAAACAAATTTAAAAATTTCAAATTTTATTTTTTTATTTTAATTAGTAATTACTGTCGGAACTTCCGACAGTAAATTAAATATTATTCTACCAATTTATTACTGTCGGATATTCCGACAGTAATTACTGTCGGAGCAAGAAATTATTGTTGGATTGTCCGACAGTAATTACTGTCGGATATCCCGAATCTCACTACTATTCAATTAGTAAATTATGTCGGAATATCCCGACGGAATATCCCGATAATTACTGTCGAAGATCCGAGCGTAATCACCGCGGAATATCCAACGGTAATGTCGACGGTAATTCTTCGGATCCTCCGACGCAATTATGTCGGACATAGCCAGCGATAATCGCCGGATTATCCGACGAATTACCGTTTGACTGTCCGTCAATCGGAATATAATTACCGTCGAAGATTTACTGTCGGAAACTGTCGGAGCTCGTCCGACAGAAAATACGTAATTACTGTCGGAATTTTTGAATTACTGTCGGAATTCTCCGACAGTAAATACGTGTTTTCCAGTAGTGGAAGAAGTTGATGACGACAAAACACATTTTGACTTTCCTCCCCACCAGATTCGCCTCCACCACAGCCGTCGTATCCAAACGCTTACATTTCCTCTTCTATTCCACTTTGTAGTTTGAAGCTTTATGGGAGTTTTATTTCCGATGTTCCTAGCTCTGTTCGTTTTTGCCTTGATTCATTTATTAAAAACTAGTGTTTCCGATTTCACGTGTTTGAGCAGAGGTGGGTTGATGATAGGAAGAAAATGTAGGGGATATATTTTTCTTTTTATTGTTTAATTTTAATTTCATTAATTTGACTTTGAGGTGACTTTGATCTGTAAATGGGTGTCAACATTGGTGCGATGGTGTGATGGAGGGCAGGGTATTTTTATTTTATTTTGTTGGTGAATTTAGCTTCAAATTGTTGGCAAATTGCCTAAGTTTCATCAAACTGCTACAATATTGTCTTGATTTTGGAGAGGATTTAGTTGGGTACATAATTAAGACCCAGATTAGGGATGGAGGTGGTTGATTAGATTTAATATTTCTACTAGCTTTTACATTTCTTTGTCTTGTATCTTCTTATTATATTTCCATTAATCAAGATTACATGAATGCAAATTCATGTATTGGGGGTTGAATTAACGAAAATTTCTTCGGGCAGCTTGATGAATTTCTTGATCAGAGAAGATGAAGAAAAAGATAGGGAAAAAAAAAAATGGTATTTTGTGTTATTTTGACAGGCTGAACTATTGTCCGTCAAAAAAATGGGCTCGGTTGCATCTTGTCCAACAGGTAGTTTTAAACTTTCAGTGGCCGGATTGTAATATATGAAAAAAGTTTGGGTGACCCAGTTGTGTGTTTTGCCTTTCATATTTTTACCCTTTTTGAACATACAAGGAAACTCTTGGTAACCAAACCTTCTTTCAGAATCACATCAATGAAAATGAAATGAAATTTATTAGTAAGAGATAAACCCAGAAAATTGAAGATTGAAAATTTGACAACTTGATCAAAACCATACGAATGTAAACCCTTTTTTTTTTCCAGAGAAACAGGGACGGCACCCTACAGAGATTTATTAACAACCAAAAAACATTGGAGGGGGACAACCAAGCCAAGCCCCACAGTCGGGGAGGACAAAGGAGCCTTACCTCTAAACAAATACAAATGGAAATAAACACACTATTTCCTATAATTTTAAAAACCCATAGCATCATTTCTACAAACTATCAAAACCTCAACAGGAAGATCCTCCTTCAACTCCTTGTGATGGTGTGCCCACGCTGCAAGCCTATCTGCGACCTGGTTCTGCTGACGAAACACATGAACAATTTCGTAAGAATCCAATAACTCCTGACAACGCTGTAGAACATACACATACTGCCAAGGAGGTTTCTGTCTCTGTTTAACAACCGACACTGTAACTAACGAATCTGACTCAATCAAAACCGACACCAACTGAAGGTCTCTACACAATTGCAAGCCATCTTGAAGGGCAAAAATCTCAGCTTGCATGTTGGTACCTTGACCGTAAAAATTAGAAAAAGCCCAGACGAACCTTCCCCGAAAATCCCGAATAATGCCCCCTCCCGAACACTCTCCATCAATCGAAGATCCATCTGTATTTAACGTATAATGGTGTGACACTACTGGATTCCATCGTAACCATCGACCAGGCCTCAGACTAAACTGAAGGACTGGTAAATGAAGAGATTCCAACCCAATCTTAGCCATATTATCACTCCATGCCTTGGGACAATACACCATTAACATACCCTGCAAACTGTTCACAATACCCCGCAAGATCCTCATCAAATTCATCGGCGAGTTATCGAAGATCCTAGCACATCTAGCTTTCCAAATTTCCCAGCATCCAAACATAAACATACCAAGGAAGATCGCCCCCGACATTAACGACAGAGACATTACCAACCCAGCTATCGAAAAGATGTTGGATACTAGTATATCGATGAACTTTATTAAAAGGCTTGGCAAAATACTCCCAGACACCCCTTGCAATTTCGGAATGAATGAATAGATGAGCAAGAGACTCTCTATCCGAACCAGCTACACAACATACACATTTAGAAACATTGGCTATTCTCATCCTGTGTAAAGATAGATCCACAGGAACCGCTCCATTAAACAACTTCCAAATAAAGCCACTAACCTTTGTATGTAAACCCATTTCACATACACACATATACACACAAATTTTGTACCAACTGAAAAGAATGTTACAAAGGCTGGAATAGAAGAAGATAATCGACAAATTAGTGAAGTGATGAAGGAAAAAGCTTTAATGGAGAAGAAGAAGATAATGTTGGCAATTAACCATAACAACAAACCCAAATGAGAACTGGCTGTCTTCTTCTCCTTCTTCTTTCTGCATACCCACCTCAATCTTTCCTTCTTTCAATCTCTCAACATCAACAACAATGGCCTCCGCCGCCACCTCCACCTAACACGCTGCCTTCAATTTCACTACTTGCATAAACTCATCTCTCTTTCACCCCCAACTTCATACTAGAAGTAGTCGGTGGGACTCCAATGCCGAGAATTTTATGTTGGATAAATTGTAAAAAGTGGAAATTGTGTATTTTGTTTTGTAAATTTCTTAGTGGTTCGTTTGTCAAATGACAAAGATAATTGTGGAAATGTGTTCTACTCCATGAGAACATCGAAATCATATATTTATTTGTCCAAAATTATGTTTGGATGATGGAGATATTAAGGCCTAAAGTCGGTGGGCTGAAGTTGGATAAGTGGGTTTGTCCCACATTGGAAAAAAAAACAAAGGCAAGGCTAGTTTATAGACAAGCTCCTTTCTTGTAAGGAGTAAGTTTGTATAGAATAGAGGTTCTCTTTCGCGCATACGCCTGCAGGGGGTGCAAATCCCAATTCGATTCGAGGTTCAGACCAGTGGACTCGTGTGCAAGCGCGACTTGCATACACGAATGTCGGACCAAATCGAGCCCCTTAGATTAGCCCACGTTTTGCTATTTATTTTCTGATTTTTGTTTTGAAAAGTAACTCCTTACAGACTTAATACCATCATATTTGCAACTCCTTTAGCCTTAATACACAGATTGATTTCTCCAGATTTGTAACTGCAAATCATTCACTTCCAGCCTTAATTGTGAAAATGTTTTGGTTTGACAGTTTAAAACAAGGCTCAATCTCTACAGTGCAAGAACCGAAAATTTCCAGCAATCTCGATATACTGCATTTGCATATTGCAACTCTTTTCTTTTGGCCTCCGCATCGTCTCTTGGTTGGTGATTGTGATGCCCCGACCCGAATTCCAATACGAAATCTCGAGGTCGACGCGCCAAAACAACACACAATAAACGATAACCAATAATAAAAGCGCGTGATGCAACAATCCGTACGCACCACAAAACCACAATAACAAAAACTTTGGTAAGATAAGTTCAATCATCGGCGGCGTTACTGCCGGAACCCAACTAAATAAGGCACAAGTAACATTAACCACCTCGGCCACAACATGCCGGAAACAACTACGCAAGAACCACAAGCCATAACACGCTTGGGAAAACAACTAAGTTAACATGTAAAAGAGTATACGAGCTCGACATACACGTGTCGGCTACCAAAATAATAAGAGGTACAAACAAAGTATTAATACTACCCAAGTAAAGTCTACATGACTTTACTTAACCAGTCGTCCTCACCAAAAGAATTGTCTAACTATCAACAAAAGAGTTCCAGGACCAACCCGAATAAAGGTCCACTTGCGGGCTACGCGATAGGACTATTCGGCCTCACCGCGAACTTCCTGCCTGGCTCGGATCTAAGGAAAACAAGTAAACACACACGGAGTGAGTCGTAATGACACAGTAAGTCACTAATGCAACTACATGACATGGCAAGATATTCAAGCAACAACTATCACATGGTATTAACATTCATATACCACAACCAAATCATTTATCAGCTTACCAATACACGATTTATTCAACTCATGGGTTCTCATAATTAACCATGTTAGAGAAGGATATCATATCACTTTCTTCAACTTTGTGTCGCTCCTGCAATACACAATCAAACAACAGTGCCTCGATACTCGTGTGTGTAGTATCGACGTCCCCGACACAATCCCGTCGAGTTCAACATAGCAAACCAAAGTCATGCGTATTGCTACAACAATGGGGCTACTTCTCCACTGTGGCCAACAGAAGAGGGGTGTGTGCAACTCCGGTACGGCGACTTATGGCGATCACAAACGTTAATTTGTGAAGACCATAGGTCGTCCTACCTTACTCAACAAACGACGCCAGCTAGACTTACACAATGCACAAATAGATATTCTTTTTTTTTTATCAATGCAATTAACCATCAAGTTCAAAAGTAGTGGACTTGACAAATGACAAGTAGATTATTCCATTTTTACCACTCATCATTATTTAACAATTTGTAAGCATTCGACTTCACACATTAGGGCTATTCACAAGTCTCCATTTTAACAGTATCAAAGGTACGGAGGACTAGAGTCTCGATCAATCGAACTCTATACCTCGTAGTAATCTAACATAATATTCGGGGGGCCATAATCTTCCTTAAAATCGACTTCTCGAAGTCATTACTAAAGTTCACCAAATTAGGGTTCCGATGCTATATGCAAGGACCACCCATTTGCAAGTCTCAAGTTCTTTATTTGTTCAAATCTTCACATTTATATACCAACCTTTGCCCATTAACATCATTCTATACATACTCATAGCACAAGTATAATGTACTCATCTCAACCTAGAGATTTATACATAAAAACAACATATAAAGTAAGTTATACAACAATATTGATGATTTAACACACTTTGAAGCTTAAGCATACAAAGGGGTTTAGTAACTTACTTTGTGACAAAATCAACACAACTAAAGTAAGATCGAAGCCACTCAAGTTGTTCCCTAGTTCAACACCAACACAATGACGGCCTCGGATCGTCGATCGGACGGTTGGATCTCCGGGAACCCAAGCACACACACCAATCTCACTATATCTCTACACACACACACACACACAAGCTTCTATGGAGAATGGAGGGAAGAGTGGAGAGAAATGAAGTCTCTCCACCCATTTAGAGACCAAAATCAGATGGGGAAAAGGGTAGTGACGTGGCCCAAGGAGAGCCACACATGTGGTGTAATTTAAGGGTACAAAAGTAAATTCCAAAATTCTGATTTTTAAACAGCTCGACTTGCACGGCCGCGTCAAGAAAGTCGCACGGCCGTGCCACTCTCGCACGGCCGTGCAGCACGGCCGTGCCAAGGAAGGCCGCCGTGCCAAACTTTCTGGGCAAATTTGACACTCTCGCACGGCCGTGCCAAATAAAGGCACACGGCCGTGCCAAACTCTCTGGAGTGGTTTGACCTCGTTTGCACGGCCGTGCCAAAGAAAGGCACACGGCCGTGCCAAACATTCTGGGCAGCATACTTATATTTTCACTCTATCTCATTGGTTTGAACACTTGGGCACTCCTAGGTGTGATCACACAACAATTCTAACACATCAAATAGACACCATGAACCTTAACAATCAATTTATTAATGCATATTAAATATAACAATTACTATAAACACGAAATTAAAATGTCCATAAAAGCATAGTTTATCTAGCATGCTAATAAGACAAAGTTAACACGTAAGTCACACATAGCATAAGCAAATCGTGCATAAGAAGATTCGGGGTGTCACATCCTCTCCTCCTTAAAAGAATTTAGTCCCTAAATTCCTTACCAAGTTCCTCGAAAAGGTGAGGGTATTTCTCACGCATATCGGCCTCGGTCTCCCAAGTAGCTTCCTCAATGTCGTGATTCCTCCAAAGTACTTTAAAAAGTGGGATCCGTTTGGTTCGCAAGGTCTGTTCCTTGGTGTCAAGAATCTTTACCGGCTGCTCGACATATGACAGGTCGGGTTCAAAAGTGATCTCCTCATACTCTAACACATGTGAATCATCCTTCATGTACTTCCGAAGCATAGACACGTGGAACACGTTATGGATTTCCGACAACGAAGGCGGTAACGCGATTCTATATGCTAAGGTCCCCACTTTCTCGAGAATCTCGAACGGGCCAATATATCTCGGTGATAACTTCCCTTTCTTGCCGAACCTCTTAGTACCCCTTCGTGGCGATACTTTAAGGAACACATAATCTCCTACTTGAAACTCGAGATCTCGTCTCCGATTATCGGCATAGCTTTTCTGTCGACTCTGGGCAGTAAGTAGTCTATCCCGAATAATCTTCACACTCTCAACCGACTGTTGTACTAATTTCGAACCCCAAATTTTTGCCTCACCGACTTCATCCCAACAAATCGGCGATCTACACTTCCGCCCATACAAAGCCTCGTACGGTGCCATCCCGATACTTGCTTGGAAACTATTGTTATAGGCAAACTCTGCTAATGGTAGATGAGTATCCCAACTTCCTTTAAAGTCTACCGTGCACGCACGTAACATATCCTCAAGTACTTGAATTAACCTCTCCGATTGTCCATCCGACTGAGGGTGAAAGGCCGTACTAAAGTTCAATTTCGTCCCCATAGCCTCCTGTAAGGCCTGCCAAAACCTCGATGTAAACCTCGGATCTCGGTCCGACACAATACTCACTGGAACCCCGTGCAACCTCACTATCTCTTGAATGTACAAGGCCGCCAACTGGCTCAATGAATATGTTATCGCAATAGGAATAAAGTGTGCCGATTTTGTCAACCTATCCATGATAACCCAAACGGCATCAAATCCTCGACGAGTACGGGGTAACCCTGTCACAAAATCCATCGTGATGTGCTCCCACTTCCACTCGGGGATCTCGAGTGGTTGCAACAAACCCGCTGGCCTCTGATGCTCGGCCTTCACCTGTTGACAGGTCAAGCATCTCGAAACATACTCCGCAATTTCTCGTTTCATTCCACTCCACCAAAACTGCTTCTTCAAATCCCTATACATTTTGGTACTCCCCGGATGTATAGTATACTTCGCCTTGTGAGCTTCATCAAGGACTTGTCGTTTAACCACCTCATTCGAAGGAATACAAACTCTTCCCCGAAATGTAAGGATTTCGTCACTGTTCATTGCAAAGTCAGGTGTTTTTCCCTCGCCCAACTTACTAATTATCTTGACAATTTCTGGGTCGTCAACTTGAGCCTCTTTGATCTGTTGCAACAAAACTGGTGTGGCTCGAATATTCGCGAAGATTACCCCACGCTCGGTCTCGAAAGGATTCCAATCTCGCAAATCCTCCAACATCTTCCATTCTCGAACCATTAAGCAAGAGACATATGTCTTTCTACTCAATGCGTCCGCTACTACATTCGCTTTCCCGGGATGGTAGAGGAACGTACAGTCATGGTCTTTCAATTTCTCCATCCATCTACGCTGTCTCATGTTCAACTCCTTTTGCGAAAAGAGGTACCTCAGACTCTTATGATCCGTGAAGACCTCAAACTTTGCTCCATATAGATAATGTTTCCACTTATGCAACGCAAACATAATTGCTGCCAACTCTAAGTCATGAGTAGGATAATTCTGTTCGAAGTCGTCAATTTCTTCAAGCATAAGCGATAACCTTCCCATTCTCATCAAGACACAACCCAAGCCTTCCTTCGAGGCGTCACTATACACCACGAAGTTGTCACCTCCACTAGGCAACGTCAAAATAGGAGATGTCGTCAGCGTCTTTTCAATTCTTGAAAACTAGCCTCACATTTCTCATTCCACGCAAACGGTGTCGTTTTCTTCGTTAAATTCGTTAGGTGTAGCAATCTTGGAAAATCCTCAATGAATCTCCGGTAGTACCCCGCCAAACCCAAGAAACTACGAACCTCGGTAGCGTACTCGGTGTTTTCCACTTTGTCACCTTCCACTTTGGATGGGTCAACCGCTATCCCATCTTTCGAAACCACATGACCCAAAAATGACACCTTTCTAACCGAAAGCACACTTGCTAAATTTAGCATACAACTGTTTCTCCCGAAGAACCGATAATACCACCCTCGGGTGTTGCTCATGTTCTTCCGTGACTTGAGTAAACAAGTATGTCATCAATAAAGACCACCACGAAACAATCCAGATATTGATGAAACACGCGATTCATCAAGTCCATAAATACCGCCGGTGCGTTTGTCAACCCAAACGGCATAACCACAAACTCATAATGCCCATACCTCGTGCGAAAGGCAGTTTTGGGAATGTCTTCCGCTCGAACTTTCAACTGATGATACCCACTCCTCAAGTCCAACTTGGAATACACAACCGACCCTTGCAACTGGTCGAATAAATCATCGATGTGTGGTAAAGGATACTTGTTCTTGATTGTCACCTGATTCAGCTGTCTGTAATCGATGCACAACCTCAAAGTACCATCCTTCTTCCTCACAAATAAGACTGGTGCACCCCAAGGTGATACACTTGGTCTAATGAACTCCCTATCAAGAAGTTCCTGTAACTGCTCTTTCAATTCTTTCAATTCCGCGGGTGCCATTCTATAAGGGGCCTTAGAAATAGGAGTAGTCCCCGGTAATAGCTCAATACAAAACTCTACTTCCCTATCGGGAGGTATATCATAATCGATTGAAAACACATCAGGGAATTCACAAACTACCGAAACTTCCTCTAACTTTGGTGTGGAAATACTCTTATCAACCACACACGCCAAATAGCCCGTACACCCACGTGATAATAACTTCCTAGCCTTCAAAGCAGAAATGACATGTATACTACTCTTGACAGCATCACCCACAAATACAAACTTAGGAATACCCGGCATAGCGAAAGTAACTTTCTTACTATGGCAATCTACTAAAGCATGATAATTACACAACCAATCCATGCCAAGTATGACATCAAAATCACGTATGGGCAGCACAACCAAGTCAGCATGCAAAGTGTGATCACCTATCAGTATGTCACAAGCTCGGTATACTTCCGAAGCTAACATGTGCTCCCCTAACGGGGTAGACACCTCAAGCACAAAAGGTAATGATTGGGGCAATACACACAAATTTCTCACAAAATGGTATGCAACATATGAATGCGATGAGCCAGGATCTATAAGAACTCGTGCTCTACTACAAAAATGAAAGACTACCTCCTATCACGGATGTAGACTCGCACTCCTTGTTGATCGAGCGCAAAGACACGACCTTGAACTTTAGGTCTACCATCACTCTCTCTTCGTCCCACTTGTTCGTATACTCGCGCTCCCGCTTGACTATCCTTCAACTTGGGCAGTTCCTCTTAATGTGCCCCATTTCCTTACTTGTAGCATTGCCCGCCACTTTGTTCCAACATCTATCTTCCGAGTGTCCCGGTTTCGAGCATATACTACAAGTTTGTGGAGTACCCCGTGGACTCGTACGATGCGGTGCTATTACTCCTCCCTCCGGATTGTTGCCCCTGCCTATCGATTGCCCTCTCCCCTGATTTCCCCGGCGGTTATTGTTTCCCCGTTGTATCGGCTGCCGAACCTTGCCTCGTCCCCGGTGCGATGCCTGTGGAGGGTTGTTCAAGTTTCTTCCTCGATGCTCTTCTATGTCATTTTCAATCCCATACGCCCTATCCACCGCACTTCGATAGTCGCAAGCCGTAAGGACAACGTTGTTTCCCGTATTGTCTTCGGCCTTTGATGAATTTCGGGCCTTCTTTGCTTGTGGGAACCAAGTGGCTACAATACCGAGCCAATTCCATGAACTTGGCCGAGTATTGTGCCACCGTCATGCTACCCTGCCAGGTCATAAAATTCCCTCTCTCCTTTCGCGAACCACCTCCGGAATATACTGCGCCTTGAATTCCTCAAGAAATTCGGCCAACGTGGGTTCTCCCCGCAAATCCCAACTCCCTTGCAATACTTGCCACCGCTGCTCACCGCTCCTCAAGCTTGAACACGCCTAAGTTAACTCTCGTCATCGTTGCAACCCAAGGCCGCAAATATTTTGATGATATGTTCAATCCACACCAGCTTTCGCGGCATCCGGCTCCCCAAGGAAAGTGCGTGGTTTCATCTTCAAGAAACGCTCCAATGTTGTAGCATAATTTCTAGGCCTCACCTCAGTTATGGTACCTCAACTTCGGGTTGTGGAGCTTCAACCTCCTGTAGGTGGTGCTCTCCCATTCAAGCTGCCCGTCATTTGGTTCATAAGCTCCATCATTCGTCCCATCATAACGACTATGTTTGCGTTCGGGTTCTCTTGATTCGCTCGTGGGAACGCTGGGGTCGATTCACGCCATCATCTCTCTCATCATTCTCGCCACCTAGTACCGACCCGACCGGCACTCACTCCGAACCTAGTCCGCACCATGATGACCTACACACATCACTCGACGTTAAAATTCTCAACAATAAACCATACCCACCTAGGCCAAGGAACCTATCCCGGCGATAGCAAAACTATTGCTCGATACAATCAGACGCCCGACCCGAATTCCAATACGAAATCTCGAGGTCGACGCGCCAAAACAACACACAATAAACGATAACCAATAATAAAAGCGCGTGATGCAACAATCCGTACGCACCACAAAACCACAATAACAAAACTTTGGTAAGATAAGTTCAATCATCGGCCGTATCAGCGGAACCCAACTAAATAAGGCACAAGTAACATTAACCACCTCGGCCACAACATGCCGGAAACAACTACGCAAGAACCACAAGCCATAACACGCTTGGGAAAACAACTAAGTTAACATGTAAAAGAGTATACGAGCTCGACATACACGTGTCGGCTACCAAAATAATAAGAGGTACAAACAAAGTATTAATACCCAAGTAAAGTCTACATGACTTTACTTAACCATCGTCCTCACCAAAAGAATTGTCTAACTATCAACAAAAGAGTTCCGGACCAACCCGAACAAAGGTCCACATGGCTACGCGATAGGACTATTCGGCCTCACCGCGAACTTCCGCCCGGCTCGGATCTAAGGAAAACAAGTAAACACACACGGAGTGAGTCGTAATGACACGTAAGTCACTAATGCAACTACATGACATGGCAAGATATTCAAGCAACAACTATCACATGGTATTAACATTCATATACCACAACCAAATCATTTATCGCCTTACCAATACACGATTTATTCAACTCATGGGTTCTCATAATTAACCATGTTAGAGAAGGATATCATATCACTTTCTTCAACTTTGTGTCGCTCCCGCAATACACAATCAAACAACAAGTGCCTCGATACTGTGTGTGTAGTATCGACGTCCCCGACACAATCCCGTCGAGTTCAACATAGCAAACCAAAGTCATGCGTATTGCTACAACAATGGGGCTACTTCTCCACCGTGGCCAACGAAGAGGGGTGTGTGCAACTCCGGTACGGCGACTTATGGCGATCACAAACGTTAATTTGTGAAGACCATAGGTCGTCCTACCTTACTCAACAAACGACGCCACTGACTTACACAATGCACAAATAGATATTCTTTTTTATCAATGCAATTAACCATCAAGTTCAAAAGTAGTGGACTTGACAAATGACAAGTAGATTATTCCATTTTTACCACTCATCATTATTTAACAATTTGTAAGCATTCGACTTCACACATTAGGCTATTCACAAGTCTCCATTTTAAAAATATCAAAGGTACGGAGGACTAGAGTCTCGATCAATCGAACTCTATACCTCGTAGTAATCTAACATAATATTCGGGGCCATAATCTTCCTTAAAATCGACTTCTCGAAGTCATTACTAAAGTTCACCAAATTAGGGTTCCGATGCTATATGCAAGGACCACCCATTTTCAAGTCTCAAGTTCTTTATTTGTTCAAATCTTCACATTTATATACCAACCTTTGCCCATTAACATCATTCTATACATACTCATAGCACAAGTATAATGTACTCATCTCAACCTAGAGATTTATACATAAAAACAACATATAAAGTAAGTTATACAACAATATTGATGATTTAACACACTTTGAAGCTTAAGCATACAAAGGGGTTTAGTAACTTACTTTGTGACGAAAATCAACACAACTAAAGTAAGATCGAAGCCACTCAAGTTGTTCCCTAGTTCAACACCAACACAATGACGGCCTCGATCGTCGATCGGACGGTTGGATCTCCGGAACCCAAGCACACACACCAATCTCACTATATCTCTACACACACACACACACAAGCTTCTATGGAGAATGGAGGGAAGAGTGGAGAGAAATGAAGTCTCTCCACCCATTTAGAGACCAAAATCGAGATGGGGAAAAGGGTAGTGACGTGGCCCAAGGAGAGCCACACATGTGGTGTAATTTAAGGGTACAAAGTAAATTCCAAAATTCTGATTTTTAAACACTCGACTTGCACGGCCGCCAAGAAAGTCGCACGGCCGTGCCACTCGCACGGCCGTGCCAAGGAAGGCACGGCCTGCCAAACTTTCGGGCAAATTTGACATTCTCGCACGGCCGTGCCAAATAAAGGCACACGGCCGTGCCAAACTCTCTGGAGTGGTTTGACCTCGTTTGCATGGCCGTGCCAAAGAAAGGCACACGGCCGTGCCAAACATTCTCAGCAGCATACTTATATTTTCACTCTATCTCATTGGTTTGAACACTTGGGCACTCCTAGGTGTGATCACACAACAATTCTAACACATCAAATAGACACCATGAACCTTAACAATCAATTTATTAATGCATATTAAATATAACAATTACTATAAACACGAAATTAAAATGTCCATAAAAGCATAGTTTAACTAGCATGCTAATAAGACAAAGTTAACACGTAAGTCACACATAGCATAAGCAAATCGTGCATAAGAAGATTCGGGTGTCACAGTGATATAGTTTGATCACAACTTTAATTCGTCGGAACCTCAAGTGCAAGGCTTCTCTGGTTCTCCGTTGTATCCCGGGACAGACGTCCGTAAACCCTCAAAGCACTAACAAGTGAGGGTGAATCTGTTTTAAGGACACTTTGTGTTACATGTGCCTTGGATCGTACACAATTATTTTGGGACGGATTTAAAAAGGAAAAGAAGACAATAATTTAGGGACGAGGAGTACCACTTTTCCCAAAAATTGTTTGACCATATTTGGATTCCTTCAAAATTGGCACATATTTGGCCGGCCACAAAAAAGATTTAATTGTTGTAGAAATAGCATTTATATTAAAGCTTTTTTTTGTTTTTGAATTGGTTTGACTACAACAACAAGTATTTTTGAAACAACAAAACGTAAAAGCTAAATAGTGTAGAAATAATATTGTGAGAAGAATAAAATAGATACAAGGCATTAATTACTACTTTTGAAACAACAAAATGCAGAAAGTAAAAAATAAAAAAGAAATATCAATAACTAATTAGCTAGCTCAATGTTTGACTCTCCATACATAAAACTTAATCCCCATCTTTTGAACAAGCCATCAAAACTCCTCCCTACAGTAGGAAAAACAGAAATGTCCAACTCATCACCCTCTTCCCACTCATCTTCTATTGATTGACATGCGATCGCCACTTGGTCTTCATCTCTATTATTTAATCCATAACAATACAACTGCCAGGTCTCCACGTAGGACTAATATTACCCTTGGTTTTATTTACTATTTCCAAACCACTAATGTTGAACCTATGAGAGACAACTCGCAGATGCAATAAAACCTATGATTTTCTTATCAACAAGTGGAGGCACCACAATGGACAAGCTTCTTGATCCATTAATACACCGAAACTCCATGTCATTAGGAAGCTCCCCACGTGTATAAACGAGATCGTAAAAGTTATGTGCATCCGCACTGCTACATATTTTAATATCATGAATTTTTATATTATACAATATGGACTAATCATAAATTAATATGTTTGAAAGTAAAACTAATGCAATCTTCTTTCAGTGAAACCCTAAATGGTTGATGGTCGAATGTCATGTAAAACCAGAGAGAGGGAGAGAGAGAGAGAGAGAGCTGGAATATTACCCGGACGAAATTTCTCGTGGACTTTATTGCTAAGACTTTTACTATCCAATTTGGGGCAACCACAAACTCCAAAAACTTAAACCCACATTTTCACCAATTGATGCAGTTTCAAAGATATGCAACCACTTGCCATTAAGATCTTAGATTGTTTGGAAGATGCAAGTGATTTAAGCGAACACAACGTTCGAGATTAAGTTCAAGGAGACGAGAAAGATGGCTTAAGCTATAGGGGAGGCTACAAAATTTGTTTCCAGAAAGATTCACTTCTTCTAATGTAATTAAACTGCCAATTCCGCTGGGTACATACTCCAAGTTGCAGTCTGCTAGATTTAATTCCCGCAGGCAACTTAATCCCTGTATAGAGGCCATTGAGAATGGTATGTATTCTTGATTGGAGCAGCCAGAAATATCTAATTTTTCAAGAGATTTCAGCTTGAAGAGGCTGGAAAAATTTATCTTACTTAGGTTTCTGCAATTGGCCATATTCAACATGAGGAGTTTGTCAAGACATTCGATGGAGTTGTGCACCTTCACCAAGCTCGTACAATCATTAAGAAATAACATCTCAAGTCTTTTCAGTCCAGAAAAGTTTGGAGTTTTCGTTAAATGACACGAATGACTTAGGTTGAGGAATCTCAATTTGTCTAGTCTCTGAAAGAAAAAGCAAAAATGACATCTCCAAATCGAGCATGATATAGCCAAAGTTTGAACACGAGGAAAAAAGTTTCATACCTTGGGTCCTTTCCAGATTTGTTTTAGTTTACTATATTGCAAGTCTATAGCAACCAGATTCTCCATGTACAAAGCATTGGGTATATATGCCAAAGGGAAGCCGTGCCAACAAAGCCATTTCAGCTTTCTCGACGTAGTTATGTAAGTACCACTTAGGCATTGGAGATAATTGAGATGAAGCAATCTCAAATTACTCATGTTTGCAAAGGCCTTTGTATCAACATCTTCATTGTTTTTTGCAGCCAATTCTAATGAGAGTCCTTCAATTGCTTTTGTTCCCTGGTCAAATAGAGATTGCAAAAAAGAAATTAAAATGATTATAAAAACACTATATACAGTGAATCGGTGATATTATTTTCCAGCTCTAATATTACGTATTAAAATCACTGAATAATGGCTTACAGTGCAATCTTTTAGTACTTGAAGTACTTCTTCCCTGCACCACAATCTACTGCGTTCCCCAGGCACCTTCAATGATTGTTGGCGAACAATTTCTCTACCCATGTCTCTGAGCACATTATGCATCCCCAGTATTCCCAAGGAGTCAACTCTAACTAGGCATCGACGAGATAGTTCCCCAATTTCGATTTCTGGAAAGCATCCAGAGTCTTCAAGCACTTTGACTGTAAAATCTTTGTCCCTTCCAATGAAAAAAAATGCAATATCTAAAAATAGCTCTTGATTTTGTCATCCGGAGTCGTAGCTTATTTTGAGCTTTTGTTGAATCTCACCATTAGGAATCACTTTTAATTTATTTGATTCGCTCCGCCATTCAACTCGTGCTTCTATCCATCAAAACGAACCCAAAACTTCAAGAACTAGAGGAAGCCCTTCAAGATAAGCCACTATTTCACTTGATATCCGTAGGTAGCCTTCTTTCGGATGATTTGCTTTGAAGGCATGCCAACTAAAGAGTTTAAGAGACTCATCTTCATTCAACGCTCTCGTGAATAATATGAATCCACTTGAAGAGTAGATATGGATGACTTATTTCTTGTTGTTATAATGATTCTACTTCCCGGGCCAAAAGTCACGCTTTATGGCTAACCTTTCAATTGCTCGACATGATCAACATCATCAAGAACAAGAAGAACCCTTCGATGACGTATTTTCTTTTTATCTCCTCAATTCCTTGATGATAGTTGTCCAATTTGTATGTTTCATTCATCGTGATATTAGAAAGAAGTTGTTCCCGCAACTTAACCACCCCAGCAATTCCTTTGCAAAGGTCCCTACATCCGCAAGAAAACCGCTTCCTTCAAACTGGTTGCGAATGCAATGAAAATAGCTTTTGCGATTGTTGTCTTGCCTATTCCACCAACACCCCAAACCGCAACTATGCGAACATCATCTCGATCCCAAGTTTAAAAATGCTTTGAGTTGTTGCACACGGGAGTCGATTCCAATGTGTTGATCGGCAACATCAATATATAGCCAATCTAATCTATTGACAGTATCCTCGACAACTATTTTAATGAGCTTTGCCTCATCCCTATCAAATTCAAAAAATTGAGAATCTTAAAAAAGTGAGAGGTGATATTTATATGAAAGCTTAAAACTATATTACCATCTTTTGGACACATTTTTTTGTCATAAAATTCAATTTATCCGCACAAAACACATTTCACAAAAATCAAACCCACTACAACACAGACTAACCCTTGTGATTATATATTAAAAATGGGAAATTAAAAAGAAAGAGAGAGAGAGAGAGAGAGAGAGAGAGAGAGAGAGAGAGAGAGAGAGAGAGAGAGAGAGAAATTAATTACCCATTAGCCACATGCTGTAAATCATAACCAGACAAATTGGCAGCCTCAGTTAGAGCTGCCTTCCATCTCTCCACTCTATCCATTGACATGGACAGCGTCCCTTCTTTGACCCGATCTTCGTGCTTGGCGAACGCTTCGGAGTAACTCCCAAGCTGTGCCCTGACGTGCGATGGATCAACATCGTAAAATATAGGAAGAACAATTTGTTTCAAATCCTTCCTGCACTCCATTATCTTCACTAGTTCGTCGAGGCACCATCTTGAAGCCGCGTAGTTCTTTGAAAACACAACAATGGAGACTCGAGACTCCTCGATGGCTTTCAGCAGTTCCGAACTAATGTCTTCGCCACGCCGAAGCTTGGTGTCGTCTCGAAGGTTGAAAAGCCTTGCCGAACCAGCTACCAAGAGGTGGCTTGTAAAGCCATTCCGGGTGTCATCGCCATGGAAACTCAGGAACACATCGTGAAGCCACCGTGGGACGCGGAGGAAAACGAAGAAGAAGAAGAAGACGAAGTGGAAGCAGCCATGAGGAATGGCTGAAGAACTCCATCCCATTCCAATTTTATAATGAATGGCTGTGAGCGACTCCAGTCCTTTTCCTTCAATTATTGACTTTAATAAAAAGTCAATACTCTTACCCTTTTCTTTCTTCTACACCACTATTAATGTTTCTCAACTTCTCATATCTCTTTAGTGTTTGAGGAAGGTGACTCCATCCCATTCACTGCTCTCTTTATTCCAATCTCAGTCGTTGCTACTCTTTTTTCTTTCATTTGGCTCCACCACTATTATTGTTCCGTGTGTGTGTGTTTGGTGTGTGTGTTTGGTACGTGTGTTTGAGCGTAGGTTTTTTAGTTTTGAATTTTTATTTGTAAGGATTGAAAAAAAAACTATGGATTCTTGAATCTTCAATGCCTGATTTCTCTTGTAAAAAAAAATTGATCATTTTCTCATCACAGTAAATTAATTTTTTAAAAAATTGATGATTCAAAATTATCAAATTTCATTGAACTTGGCTTATAAATCTAATAATCAAAAGTAACGTGCAAAAAACAAAAAAAATGTCACTTAAACATAAAACTTTAGCATGTTTAGCTACAAAATTACTAATTAAAGTTAGATAATCAAGTTGTGAGTTTGTAATAATGTGCATGATGTGTCTTCATTAGTTCATTTTTATGTTCATATTCTCCTCAATTTTAGTTAATTGTTGCACTTAACCAATCTAATTTTATATCTTTTGATGTAGAAGAAGAAATATTTGAACTTGGAGCAAAGTTGAATAAAAGATGGATTATTGGGCTAATATATGAAGAATTGGCAAAAGTACGCTGAAGAGTGAAGGAATAGTGATGGGCTGATAACAAAGGGGTCCAAACTTGGAGAAAGTCTATGAAGACACACTTAAATTGATCATTTTCATCACAGTAAATTAATTTTTTTAAAATTGATGATTTAAAAATTATTAAATTTCATTGAACTTGGCTTATAAATCTATAATAATCAAAAGTAACGGTGGTGCAAAAATTAAAAAATGTCACTTAAACATAAAACTTTTAGCATGTTTAGCTTGAAAATTACTAATTAAAGTTAGATAATCAAGTTGTGAGTTTGTAATAATGTGCATGATGTGTCTTCATTAGTTCATTTTTTATGTTCATATTCTCCTCAATTTTAGTTAATTGTTGCACTTAACCAATCTAATTTTATATCTTTTGATGTAGGAGAATAAATATTTGGACTTGGAGCAAAAAGTTGGATAAAGATTGATTATTGGGCTAATATATGAAGAATTGGCAAAAGTGCGCTAAAGAGTAAAGGAAGAGTGATGGGCTTTGATAACAAAGGGGTCCAAACTTTCAATATTCCAAGTGTGACCAACCTATTCTCAATTTAGGTGCGATGTCGCCCCCGCCAAAGTTCCATCCAAAATTCGACGGGCATGCTAATGTACAAGATGTTCCGTTAAATTTTTGATGAAACTTTCGACGGCAGGGACCACATCGCACCTAAATTCAGAGTAGGTTGGTCACATTTTGATATTGAAAGTGCTATGAAATCAGTAAGCCCCAATTAGTACGATGATTAATTATATAATTTTTCCAACATCAAATTAGTTAAAACGAAAGATATTAGAGTTAGAGATGTACCTTAGAATTAAATTGTAATGAAATATTTAATGGTGCAATATTTTTTTAATTCTAAATCACTTCACATGCATTTCAATTACTGATTCAGACTCTTAATCTTTATTCTCTCCTCACCTCACGTAGATAGTAGATTAAGAGAAACCTGATTTTTCTTTAGAATTAAAAAAAAAATTAGATATGAGCTTTCAAATAAGAAGCGAGCTTTATTTATAATAAAGATAAAATATTAATATATAAGACTAACTATTGTGGGTCTTTTGTTGCACTTTAAATGTAGGCCTTTTTAATTTACATATACTTGACAATTAAGTGAGATTAGGAAGCCCTTTTAGTGAAAATCAAGGGCCTAAGAGGCTACCTAGTGCGCCTATGCCCATAATCGGCCCTGTTTATTGACTTTACAAGAATCTTAAAACATAATTTTCTTTGTTTAAAAAAAATGGTCTCACCTTGACCAAAGTTTAATAGAAATTTACTCATCCTTAAGAAATTTTAGAGAATATTATTATTGATGGCGTTCATAATAATGCATTAATGATTGAAAATTTTACTACCTAAAATATACACCCTCCGTTTTAGGAAAAGAGTCAATTTTTGACTTTTTTGGGGTCAATTTAGTTCAAGTTTGATCGATAATTTAAATAAATTTATTTATTTTTACAAAATTATGAAAGTTGTAAACATAATATTATTAATGTAGTTTCTAATTAATAAAATTTTATTTCTTAAAACATAAATAATGTATGTAAAGTTTGATTTAATTTAGTCACATGTTAACTTTTAAAAAGAAACACTAGTACTATATGTTAAATAATAATTTGGTATTGTATTACATTTACATTACAATAAGGAAATAAGACAATTTTCTTGAGATAATGGGAATACCGATTCTATAACAGTTTCCTATGAATTGAAATGGTTCACTTTTAATTTTTCTTTAATATCCTCAAAATATCTTTTAGTTGTGTCAAATTAATTAAACATTTAACCAACCGTGTAGATCATCTAGTAAGGGCTATTTAATTAGCTTAACCATAGGCTTAAGTTCGAGCCATGAAAATGCAGATAGCTTAAACTTGATAAGGAGAACATTACCGCTCTTGTGGTACTACTCGACTTGTAGATTAATTTTAGGCATTCGAGCCTGAGGATACCTCGTGAAACCAAAAAAATAAATAAATTAATGAACATTTAGTTTAAAACATTTCAAATAGAATAGAAGACCCTTGATAAGTAAGCACAACTTTGTTGGTAAGTCATTTCACCTACAATCGATAGTTCAGGTTCGAGTCACCAGGAAATAACTGAACCACTAATAATCATCTTGAAGAGAAAAAAAAGAAAAAAAAAAAGAAAGAATAGAAGACCTTATTTTATAAGAGTTTTATTTTTATATCCCCGCTGAAGAGAATATATAATGAATCTAAAGCATTCACATTTTTGCGGGTACATGGAAGGTCCAAGATAGTGTAAGAACACCGGCACCAATGTGACTCTACGCATATACTATTATTTTTGGGTAATATTTTAGGCACAAAAAAGTAAAATTAGCTTTGTTATCAATTTTTTATTAGTTTTTTTCATTAGTTTGTAACGGGCCCGTAAATTATTTAACCAATTAATATTAGTTTTTTTCATTAGTTGGTAACGGGCCCGTAAACTATTTAACCAATTAATAACTGCCAACAAAGATTTTGTGAAAAAAAATTATGATTTTTTTGAATCCATAACATTGTCGCTTGGTAGTCGAATAAATGAATAAATAAAGGGATAACATTAAATTATTTCCATGTTAAAATAAATATTAAATTATCTATATTTTTTTGTTAACTTTTTGATTAAGGATAAAATATCTGAATTACGCTGATAATCTCCTCATCAGAATTAATTAATCTCTAATTTCCCCCGTTATAATTTAAAGTTAGATAAACAAATATGGGGACTATTTTTTCATTCCAAAATACCCTTACTTATCTTGCAAATGATGTATATATTCTCTCTTTTTTTTGACCTCCCCTCCCTCTCTCTCACTAGACATGCCCAAAATGGTTACGGTTCCAGTTTCGGTTCGGAACCGACGGTTCCACAAACCGTGATAAGGCAAATCGAAACCGAATCGTAGAGTTCCGGTTCCGATTCTCCGGTTCCAGTTCTGGTTTTCCGGTTTTATTTTTAAAATTTTTTAAAATTTTATTTTTTTTAAAAAAATTTGTTTAATTTTTTATTTAAAAAAAAACTATTATAAATTGTAAAAGGTGTTATATATATATATATATATATATATTTTGAAATTTTGCAAGAGTTATAAATTGTAAAGACTTTAAGAACTTTAGTTATCAAAAGTTATAAATTAGAAATTATAAGAACTTTAGTTATGAAAAATTACAAATTGTAATTTTTACAATTTAAAATTTAAGAATTAAAAATTTAAAAGTGTTAAACATTTTACAATTTAAGAATTAAGGACTTAAAATTTTTAATATTTGCAATAGTCTTGAAAAAATAGAGTTTGTAATATTAAATTTAGATTTGAGAAAAATTTTTGTAAAATAAAATAGTTTTTTTTTAAATTCAACAATAGTTTTGTAATGATTACAAAAAATTTAAGAACTTAAAAAACTTACAATAAAAATTTAGGAACTCAAAATACAAAAAATAAATAAAAAAGGGGCGGTACCATGACCAATTTACAAGGAGGGGGACAACTAGCATTGCCTTATTATAAAGGAGGACAAATGAGTCTTACCTCAAAATTCAAATATACAATAAATTTCTAAATTCTAAATTTTTACGATTTTTACGGTTTAGAACCGGCGGTTCGAAACCGACAGTTTACGGTTCCTAAAAGACGCAAACTGAAACCGAAACCAAAACCGACTGCTCACGGTTTGGACGATTCACGTTTAGACGGTTCACGGTTTGAACGGCCGATTCGGTTCCGGTTTAAAACTGAATGAGCATGTCTACTCTCACCTCCCTCCTCTCCTCCCCCCCCCCCACCCTCCGCCCCATTTTTATCTCCCTCCCTCCACCCTCCACCCCAGCTTCCACCCTGCCCCACCCCACCCCCACCCCACCCCCACCCCTACCCCACAACCACAACCACCCATTTTATTTTACCTTCTCTCTCTCTCTCTCTCTCTCTCTCTCTCTCACCTCCAGCCTACCTCCTCCCCTTTCAATAGCCTACTTACTATATTAATATGATTTTTCCTTTTTCTTTTTCTTATTTTTATAATACTACTATAGTATGTATAAATTAATGCATACCTATACACACACACACACACACTCATTCACACACACACACGTATATATATATATATATTTATTTATTTATTTATTTATTTAAATAAACTAATATAGTAATATCCTTTCTTAGGTTGAGATTAAAAGAATTTTGAAGTTTATAAATTTACAATTTTATTATTTTTATATACTTTACAATAATTATAAATAGCAAGGTCAATCCTATTTATAAAAATAGTGATATTGCATGACACAATGGAGTTAACTATATTATTCATAAAAATGTAGACATTAGTAACTTGGATAAAAAACCCCGAGTACGATAAGCTTGAGCCATCTTTTAATCAACCTTATTTATATGGGTGTTTTTGAAAAAATAGTGTGATACTGAAATTAATTTGGGATACCAAACATCAAAATAGATAACTAGCGGAATAAATTAATCTTATCCGTGATCTACCAAATATAAGATAACTTTATAATCAAGATAAAATAATCTCGTTTAAAATAATATATGTTATAGTATTAATAAGTTGGCAACCTCAGTTAGAGCTGCCTTCCATCTCTCCACTCTATCCATAGACATGGACAACGTCCCTTCTTTGACCCGATCTTCGTGCTTGGCGAATGCTTCGGAGTAACTCCCGAGCTGTGCCCTGACGTGCGATGGATCAACATCGTAAAATATAGGAAGAACAATTTGTTTCAAATCCTTCCTGCACTCCATTATCTTCACTAGTTCGTCTAGGCACCATCTCGAAGCCGCGTAGTTCTTTGAAAACACAACAATGGAGACTCAAGACTACTCCTCGATGGCTTTCAGCAGCCGAACTAATGTCTTCGCCACGCCGAAGCTTGGTGTCGTCTCGTGGTTGAAAAGCCTTACCGAACCAAAGCTTCCAAGAGGTGGCTTGTAAAGTTATTCCGGTTGTCAGCGCCGCGGAAACTCAGGAACACATCGTGAAGCAACCGTGGAAGGTGGGCAGAGGAAAAAGAAGAAGTGGAAGCAGCCATGATGAGAGCTCAATTTAGATTTCAGATTAGCAAAATGAGGAAAGTGGGGGCTTTAAATCTTCTATCCCACTCTCTATCACATTCTCTGTTCCATTAAATCTCAGCCCTACATGTTTCCTTATAAAAATTGTAAGAAAAAAACAAGTTAAAATAATAAGGACACGTATAAGGCTATGATTAAGTGGGACACAGAGTGTGATAGAGAGTGGGATAGAAGATTTGAAGCCCTGTAATACAATAGTAGTACAACATTATAACAACTGCCGCACAATGTTGTGCGACCTTTTACTTCGAATAGGCTGAATATAAATAGTATGTTTTACTATTCATAAATAGTAATACTATTTATAAATAGTAATATATTTATCAATAGTATTATCGCTATTGATGAATAGTATTTTTGTTGAGAATTTTGTCTATAAATAGGTTGTTCGGTGATTCAGAAATATACACACCGAGATCAGTCATTCTCTCTCCGATTCTCTCTTCCTTTGTATCATTCTTTCTCTGTGACTTTGTGGTTCTATAACTATTATTTTATAACATGTTATTAGCACGATCGCTCTAAGCTTTCTTGAGCATTTCCAAAAGGTAAGAATGGCTCTATCTATAATATTTTGGTGCGATGATGATACGAAATTTTATTATTTTACGCAATTTATATATATTGGTTGATGTTTGAGCGAAAATAACCCCGAGCTACAAAATGAATATATATTATTATGAATAGTTATGTTTTCTATTTGCTATCGATAACATTATTACTTATTCTCAAACACCCGCACAAATGGTTTACCGAGTAATGTGGCGTGAATATAATATATGTACATAATATTAATGCATGAACCTATAATGTACTGTAAAAGTGTCCTTTATTGTCTTGACTTAAATCTTCTTACTTGTAATTGCTTGTACATGCACGACTAATTGATGAGATGCCAATTTTCCTTACACAACAATACACTACTACCTTACTAGGTAGAAAAATGTAAGGAATAATAAATGATCCTGACTTAAAGATAAATTGTAGACATCAAGAGGGACATAAACTTGCCATTTGTTTTGTACCAAAAATAAAAATTCTTACATTTCATTTTCTCTCCTCCAACGGCTAGTTAATAGCTATATTTTTTTTACCTTATAAATACAACCGCATTTCATTCAACAATTTACCCATATTTTTCACATTCATACAAATTCTCAATCCTTATATCTTCCTCTCCTTCAAAATGTTTAACCCACTCTTGGCGTTCATTATCATACTGGTTGTCGCGTACACTATATTAGTTTTTAGTGCTGATTATGCTCCAAATAATTTTTGGCTTTTTATTCTCGGTCTTTGTATTATTTATTATGTGTTAGCAATAGCAATATCTTTCAACATATAATAATTATTGAAGCACATTTGCTTCTAATGTTCTTGAATAAATAAATCTTTTATGTTTCTTGAATGTCGAAATATTAACTGTATGCATGTATGTTTTGTTTTAGTCTTTCACCATGACAAATTTAGTCAATCTCAAATTTGAGGCACTCGATATCACTGGAAAAAACTATATGTCATGGGTCCTAGATGCCGAAATTCACCTAGATGCAAATGGTATTGGAGAAACAATTAAAGAAGAAAATAATGTAACTGCACAAAATAAAGCTAAAGCCATTATTTTTCTCCGTCGTCATCTTGATGAGAGCTTGAAAACAGAATACCTCACAGTAAAAGATCCATTAGTCCTTTGGAGGAGTTTGCAAGACAGGTATGACCACCTGAAGTTGGTTGTACTTCCAAAGGCTCGTTATGCATGGATGCATTTGAGACTTGAAGATTTTAAATCCATGCGAGTATAACTCCGCAATGTTTAAAATCACTTCTTAATTAAAATTATGTGGCGAGAATGTCACTGATGAAGATATGCTTGAGAAAACTTTCTCCATCTTTCACGCAATATCGACAAAAAGGTTTCAAAAAATATTCGGACTTGATTTCGTGCCTTCTTGTGGCCGAACAGAATAATGAATTATTAATGAAAAATCATGAATCCCGACTCATCGGCTCTACCGCATTCCCCGAAGTGAATGCAACATCATCGATCATAACCATGGATGTAACCATGGATATAGTCGAGGTCATGGCCGTGGTTGCGTCGCGGTCGTGGTCGAAGTCGTGGTCGTGGCCGTGGTCGAGGTCATGGTCATGGACAAGGAATGGGAAGAAGATTCCAACCATATAATAATAAGATCGATAATGAGGAAAACGAGGAAAAGGTGAGGGTGGCACTAGTACGAATAAATACCAAAAGGATGATATTTGTTACCAATGGTACGAAAGGACATTGGTCAAGAACTTGTCATACGCCAAAACATTTTGTTAATCTTTATCGAGAATCACAAAAGGCCAAAGGGACAAATGTTGAAACAAATTTCATCACGAGTGATTCTGATGATATCACTTATGGACTAGATGATATGAATTACATGGATATGACCGATATGATGGTGAATTATAAAGATGAAAACGACATCCTGGAGAAATAGTACCTAATAAGTGACCCTTTGTGCATTTCTTAGGTTCTAATATTATGTGTTTTCGTATTCCTATATATATATATATAATGGCACATTGATATAATATTATTCAAAAATTTTAATTTATATACATTCCATGTTATATCTTAATAATATTTTACATCTATTTATTCTTTTTCCCCTCTTATTTTAATAGACTATAAATATGTTTCAATCCAAAATCCGAGAAGGTGACTTGTGTCTTCCGAACAGCGGTACAACACATACCATACTTAAAGATAAGAAATATTTTTCTCATCTGAATATTGACGAAGCAAACGCTAATACTATATGCTGTAGTGCAAAAATAATTGAGGTATTTGGACATGAAAGGCACAAGATTCACGATAAATAATGCATTGTTCTTTCCTAAATCCCAAAGAAACTTGTTAAATTTCAAAGACATTCGTCTGAATGGATATCATATTGAAACTATGAATAAGGAAGATAATGAATATCTTTGCATTACATCAATCACTTCCAGCGAGTGTGTTGAAAAATTATTTGCTCTATCATCTGGATTGTATTGTACAAATATAATAATATTTGAATCATATGCTACTGTAAACCCGAAGTTTATAGAAACATTTAAAGCTTGGCATGATCGGTTAGGGCATCCTAGCTCAATAATGATGCGAAGAATCATTGAGAATTCTAGTGGTCATCCATTGAAAAACCAGAAGATTTTTCAATCTCATGAATTATCTTGTGATGCTTGTTCTCAAGGAAAATTGATAATAAGACCATCACCAACCAAAGTTGGTACTGAATCACCAACACTTTTGGAACGAATTCATGGTGATATATGTGGACCTATCCATCCACCATGTGGACCATTTCAATATTTTATGGTATTAATTGATGCATCTAGCAGATGGTCACACATATGTCTATTATCAACTCGCAATGTGGCATTTGCGAGATTTCTTTGCGCAAATAATCAAATTGAGAGCACAATTCCCAGATTATATGATCAAGAAAGTTAGACTTGATAATGCTGGTGAATTTACTTCTCAAGCATTTGATGATTATTGTATGGCAGTGGGCATTGATGTTGAACATCCAGTACCTCATGTTCATACACAGAATGGTTTGGCTGGATCATTAATTAAACGTCTCCAACTTATCGCGAGACCATTGATAATGAGAACAAAGCTTTCTATTTCTGTATGGGGACATGCAATTTTGCATGCTGCTGCACTGATTCGCCTTTGTGATGCCCCGAGTTCGGGATTTGGTATTAAACCCCAACTCGGTGCGCCAAACTAAATGAAACAACTAAAGTCCACGAAGTGAACGAGCTACACGAGCTTAAAACCAAAACTATGCAATGGAGAACCACAACTATTAAAACCCGAGTTTTAAAACTCGAATAACAAAACAATAACTAGAAAATCTCCACGGCCAAACACAAGCCGGAGAACAATACTAATAGAAATCCCAACAATAAACCTCGACGGCAAACTAGTAAGCCGGGGAAACCACAACACTAAATACTCGTGAGCTAACATGCTCGAGAAAACTACAATAATAAACGGCTCGACATCGAGTGTCGGCTCCAAAAGAATACAACAATAAAAGAGTTACAAAATAATGCTACCCATAAGTAAAGTTTACATAACTTTACATCAATCATCGTTCTCACTGAATTAAGAAACATAAGTGTAAACGAGCCCGAAAATCAACTACTCAACGATCAAACGCCAAAGACCCGCAAGTCTCACCGACCTCACTATGCCATCCATCGATTGCAATCTAAAAGAGTTAACACAATAAGGGTGAGTCTAAAAGACCCCGTAAGCCACTATAATATATTGTATGCTATGAGTATGAATGCAACAGTAAACCAAAACTCTACATGTAGCTAGTCTAAATAGCACTTCCGGCTTACCTAACATCTCAGCCACAAATCGACAAGTCAAGGTACTATTCCAACTTAACCAAGAATCAACAAGCTATTACATGCAACTATATGACATGGTATGATGCTCAACAGTAGGAATAACATGGTAATAACATTTATATACCATAATGATCATGTATTATATTATAAGTATACAAGTCACATAAATCACTTAGCATTTTGGTGTTCACATAAGTGCAACTTAAATAAACCACATCATAAAGGATATTATTTCTCTTTCTTCCAACTTCGCGTTACTCCTGCAATACACGGGAAAATATATATGCCTCGATACCGTACGTAGTATATCAACGTCCCCGATTAATACCATCGAGTTATAACTAGCAAACCAAAGTTGTGTGTATTGCTACAACAGTGGGGCTACATCCCACCTGCGGCCAACAGGTGAGGGGTGTGTGCAAATCGGTACGGCGACTTATAGCGATTACAATACAAATTCGTAAAGACTATAGGTCGTCCCACCTCGATTAAACAACCAATGCCAGCTGGACTCAATGCAATGCACAAGTAGATATTTACTCGTCATTCTCAACAAATCATCATATGTTCTTTTGAATCACATATCAAATCAACTCAATGTGCTTGTAAATACTAAACACACAATCAATCATCAAAGTAGGATGATTGTCCTACGATCAATCATCAAAGTAGGATGATTGTCCTATCTCATACTAGAACAATCACAACATATCCGTAATCATTGAATATATAGACAAAACAAGACAATAGGCAAGGTAGGCCAATTGTACAACTCAACCACCAAACAGTGTCTGTGATAGCTAGACACATACATAAACCCCAATGTAAGGTATTTATACCTTATAATCAACTGTCAAACAATGTTCATAATGTGGAACCTGTATAACACAAGGATAGGCTATTCATTCTTAATCCCAAAATACAGTAACATGTTTCTCACATGTACACACACTCACAACCCCACAAGGTAAGTCTACTCGTACTTATTTACACTTAACTTAGGATCCCTATGGTATCCTTTAGTTACTCGAGATACTCTAATAAAGAGGCAACTATATACCATTAATACTTGTTTATACGAGAACATAGTTTAACTATTCAGCGTAACTTGTGGTCAACTGATGTTTGACTAAGTCAATCGAAGTCAAAGTTCTACTAACTTATAAACCCATCAATTCATCATCCCCCCATGGTAGGG
>CM028363.1:39744202-39916676 GCA_016624345.1 Platycodon grandiflorus
CCTCGACAACTATTTTAATGAGCTTTGCCTCGTCCCTATCAAATTCAAAAAATTTGAGAATTAAATCTTAAAAAGTGACAGGTGATATTTATATGAAAGCTTAAAATATATTACGATCTTTGGACACATTTTTGTCATAAAATTCAATCTTAATGAGCTTTGCCTCATCCCGACATTTGGCCTACACATTTCACAAAAATCAAATCTACTACAACATAGACTAACCCTTGTGATTATATATTAGAAATGAGAAATTAAAAAAGAGAGAGAGAGAGAGAGAGAGAGAGAGAGAGAGAGAGAGAGAGAGAGAGAGAGAGAGAAATTAATTACCCATTAGCCACTTTTAAATTATAACCAGACAAATTGGCAGCCTCAGTTAGAGCTGCCCTCCATCTCTCCACCCTCTCCATTGAAAACTTCCCTTCTTGGACCCGATCTTCGTGCTTGGCGAACGCTTTGGAGTAACTCCCGAGCTGTGCCCTGACGTGCGATGGATCAACATGGTAAAATATAGGAAGAACAATTTGTTCCAAATCCTTCCTGCACTCCATTATCTTCACTAATTCGTCTAGGCACCATCTCGAAGCCGCGTAGTTCTTTGAAAACACAACAATGGAGACTCGAGACTCCTCGATGGCTTTCAGCAGTTCCGAACTAATGTCTTCGCCACGCCGAAGCTTGGTGTCGTCATGGAAGGTTGAAAAGCCTTGCCGAACCAAAGCTTCCAAGAGGTGGCTTGTAAAGCCATTCCGTGTCATCGCCATAGAAACTCAGGAACACATCGTGAAGCCAACGTGGGACGCGGGAGGAAAACGAAGAAGAAGAAGAAGAAGAAGAAGAAGAAGAAGAAGAAGAAGAAGTCATAATGAGAGCTCAATTTTGATTTCAGATTAGCGAAATGAGGAAGGTGACTCCATCCCATTCACTGCTCTCTTTATCCCAATCTCAGTCTTTTCCTTCCCATTATTGACTACCTTTTTAAAAAGTCAATAGTCGTTGCTACTCTTTTTTCTTTCATTTGGCTCCACCACTATTATTGACATTATTGTTCTGTGTGTGTGTGTGTTTGGTACGTGTGTTTAAGCGTAGGTTTTTAGTTTTCGATTTTTATTTGTAAGGATTGAAAAAAAAAAACGTAAGAGACGTTGGTAGAACTAACTGAATAAGAGAGAGAGTGAAAATTAAAATCTAAAATTCTAAAACCATAAAAACAGACTAGAATTGTAAATGAGTCCACGTCTCAGTTTTAATTTCTGCCAATTTTTAATTTCTGTTCCAGTTTTATTTTTTAATTTCTGTTCCAGTTTTAATTTCTGTTCCAGTTTTTAATTTCTGTTCCAGTTTTTAATTTCTGCCAATTTTAATTTCTGTTCCAGTTTTAAGGTGGGCGTATGTAAATGAGTTGTTTATTCCCGTCTCCGCCAATTTTACAAGTTTTCATTTAAAAACAGATTTTTTTCGGTCTTTATTTTTCTCTCTCATAATTTAACACCCCACGTCCCAGTTTTAATTTCTGTCTCAAAATTGGCTAAATTTTGAATGGAGGGTTACTAACAAATACAAAAATAGCACACCCTTGGACATATGTAGATTCATCCATGCTCTTTGTCTTTACTGTATTTCTAGAAAGGGAGAACTTAAAAACTATTTTACTGATATTTTTTGTAGCATTATATCCTCTAATCTCACCCACCTCAAGTTTGATGGAACTAAAAAGAGAAAAAGTGAAAAATTAAAATCTAAAAATTCTAAAACCTTATTGAGTTAACATTTCCTCTATCTTTTTCTTACTTTTCAATAAAATCTAAGAAGAAGTCTGGGACACAATGTTTGTTTACACATTTTGTTTTACCACCAAACACATGAATTAGTTGGTAAAGAGTCATTCCAGCTTTAACCGTAGATCTATAATTCGAGCTAGAAATACATTGTTTTAAAACTTAGTAAAGCATTACCACTGTATGATCTTACTCGATTCAAGGTCATTCCTAAGTATTTTATGTAACTGCAAAGTTAAAAAAGGCCCGCTTTAATTATCAATTTTAATATTCATACAAAAGTGACTCAAGTCATAATATAATCAAGAAAAATCTTATATAAGCACTCAAATTCAATATTCATACATAAGTGACTCAAAGTTATAATATACTCAAAAAATAATAAGACCAATTTTTGTTCAAACTCTTCTATAATTACCAAATTCAATTTTTTGTTTCACCACTATTATTGTTCCGTGTGTTTGGTACGTGTGTTTAAGCGTAGGTTTTTAGTTTTGAATTTTTATTTGTAAGGATTGAAAAAAAAAAATGTAAGAGAGATGTAGAAGAATTTGGTAGAACTAAGAAATAGAGAAAGTAAAAATCAAAATCTAAAATTATAAAACCTTACTGACTTAACGGTTCCTCAACTTTTTCTTACTTTTCAATGAAGTCTAAAATTCTGGAACACAATGTATACACATTATGTTTTATCATCAATCACATAGATTGGTAGAAGGTTCGTAGGTCTATGGTTCGAGCATACTGAAATGCAATTGTTTAAAATCTTAGTAGGAGAGCATTATCGCCGTATGATCTTACCCGATTCGTAGATTAGTCTTATGCTTTTGTGCCTAAGAATATCTTAAAAATAATAATAATAATAATAATAAAACAATGTTCATTCTATGATTTGTGACTATTGCTTTTCTCATCTAGAGTCCGTTTGTTCGTGTGTTTGGCCAAAACGCTAGTAGAAACGCAGCTTATTCTTTAACTTAGCTTCAATGTCAGCAGTAGAAAAAGCTGCTTTAAAATCGCGGACGACCCGAGTCCGGGTTCGATGTTGAACCCCAACTCGTGCGCCAAACTAGCAAGAACAACCGAAAAGAGCGAGTTACAAAAGTTCAAAACTAAACTATGCGGGAATACAAGTCAAAATGTGAGTTTCAAAACTCAAATACAACTCACTAATAAAACAATCTCCACGGCTACAACAAATGCCGGAGAACAACAAGATTAAACACCACGAGCTAACACGCCGGAAAACTACTAATAAAATATCAACGCCACAAGGCCACACCAAAACCACGAGTCGGTAATCCAAAATAATAAAGTACTACAACCGCACAACCTCTCAAGTCACCTCAAAATATAAATCTAAGGAATACAAATATTTCTACCCATATACTAAGTTTACATAACTTAGTGAACCTCACGATCTCACAATACAAGGAATAAGAAGAAAATGACAATACAAATACATCTTGCTAACTCCAAGCTTCAAGACTCGCCTACTGAACTTAACCCGCAACCGAGAAGGTTGTTGGGTGAGTCTAAAAGACTCCGTAAGATACTATAATGTATTGGGTGCCATGAGTATGAATGCAACATTAAACCAAGACTCTAAATGCACTAATCTTGGTAACAATTTTATCTTAACCATTAATCGACAAGTTACTACATATGACTAAATGGCATGGCATTATGCACAACAATATAACAGAAAGTAAACATGTAGGAGCACATAAAGGCAACCAACCCTATACTAACGAGAGGCTCAATGATCGCCAACCGTCCCATACCGCTTGGAAATCATGACCAACATTCGCTATATAGGAAACACATAAGAGCGGTAAGTAAACACATTTAAAGGGATACGGCCGAGGTACACCTCCGACCAAACCAATAGTTCCAACCAACCAACCTATATAATACCAAATATTGAAGCCGTTGTTGACGTGCTCGATCAATAAACCAAATCAAGAATTCAAGTCGTTGTTGACGTGCTCGAACCAAGAACAAGAAACAACATGAAACTGTGAACCATTTTCTGATCCACGCCGACGTGTGATCTTGGTCCCTACAACCCAAGAATCAACCACGATATAGCTTACCAAGTTTGCGCTTATTCCGTACAACACATGGCGCTATACCCCTACCGTGGCCAACGTAGGCGAGGCCCGATGTATTGGCCTTCAACTATTACGTAGCCCCGGCTCCCGTAATAATCGAGCGTCAATACACCGCCGACACAAATGCCATGGACTTAACTAAATGCACAAGTAGATGTTTACTCGACATTTAGAATAAACGGTCATACTCCAATGTAGGGAGCATACCACAACAACCACATTCAATAACAATACGAATGTTTCAAGTAGGTCACAATAAGCCTACAACAACAAATCAACAAAGTGTGCTAGTAAACATTAAATACACAATCAATCATCAAAGTAGGATGATTGTCCTATCACATACTAGAACAATCACACAATGTCCATAATCGCTGAACATATAACCAAAATAAGACAATATGTAAAGTAAGCCTATTGTGCAACTCAACTTAGGATCTCTACAAGATCCTATAATCACTTAATACATTTTATCTCATGTACAAAGATAAACTATCACATAACATTATCGTCGTGTACTATATATATCACGACTCATTACAAGTCACTTCGTCCGAATTGGAACGATAATCACGGTATGTCATCTCATGTATGATTGAATTAACTAAAGTCAAGTTCTTACGAATAATCACTTTCACAATACGTCATCCAATATCGTAGGAGACTAAATAACAACCGAGTGAATTATACTACACATTAATCAACTCCGTAGAGTCAATTCTACACATTAATAAATTAACTACAAGATTCTACGTTTGTTTAATACGCCCTATGCAACTCCGCAAGAATCAGTCACAACTAGAATATAACTCGTATAGTGTTCAATGAAAATATACCATCTCATGTCGACTCACTAGAGTCGTTACCCATTTTGAAACATCGGACGAAATACTCCAAATTTAGTGTATAACCACTCATATAAGTCCTGCAAGTTCATCGCGAATAGTCACTTACAAAATCCCAGCAAGTTACTAGTACTTGAGATTTAACAAAATAACATTTACAACTCAACAAGTCTCTAAATCATGGAGACTAACAAAAATGATAACTTTTCAGCACTGCGCGGCAATTCTATTAAATTCACAAAATATTCCATAAAAATCAAAATATTACAATTATTCCATATTTAGAAACTAGACATCTGGAACTATAATTTACCACTTTGAATTACCTCATTTGAACTTATAATCATCAAGAATCAGTCACTTAAAGTTGGAACTAATACCCAGAATTTTCAGCAACAGTTTACTCGGAGCAGCGATAAAACACAACCTAAACGAGATACTTCCCGACCTCTAAAATTTATGAAAATTTTCAGAGAATTAACTAACATACATAAGAACAACATATCCAAAATTCAGTAAATTCCCAATAGTATATTAGTACCAAAATTTTCATGAAAATAGCCCAAAACCGGGACTGCAACTAACTTGAAATTCATGTGTTTCACTTTCTAACATGTTACCAACACTTCACCAAGTCTCATGACAATCTCTACACATGGCCATTGATTAACAACTAACATAATATCATTTGGAATGATCAATTACTTATTTCTTTCAAGAAATTACACAAAGATGAACAATTACTCATCCTATATGCTTTATTATTCCAATTCAACTCATAAACATACAAAACATTATAGTTACTTACCTCTTGATGAATTCACTCCAAGAAAACCAACATGCAATTGGTGGAGAGTGATCCTCTAGTCAAGACCTTCAAAATGGTGTGCTTGGATTGTTGAGAGTCTTCTCCAAACTCAAGATATGCACTTTTCTCTCTCTAAGCTCTTCTCTCTCTCTCTCTCTCTAGCTTCCATGGATGAAGAAGATGAAATGGAGAGTATTTGGTTACTCTCTTGTGGTGTAAAGATAGAGTCTCAGCTAGTCAAAGACTCTTAGGACGTTTTCTAACTTCAGTCAAAGAAAAGGAATGGGTCATATGGTCCAAAAGGGTCAAAGGTTCAACAAAACCAAAATGAGCAAAAGCTGTCACCATTCTCATTTTTATTCAACTTTAAAAATATGTCTAGGATGATCTACAAGTCTAAAAATTACAAATAACATATGGTTGGAAATCTCTTTGAGTCTAGTTTACACAGAATCAAACGGTTTGCAAATTCGAGTTTTCTACACAAAGTTATGGCCAAATTACTACAGGCTGATTCTGGGCTGATATTCTGTCTTTTGGGCGGACGCCCCGTCCCCTGTCTGCTCCTACTTCTCCGAAAATGCTCTAAAACCTTCCAAAAATGATACCAAATGATCCCAAAATGATTCTAAGTCTAAGGCAAAGTCAAAATACTCAAGAAAAGTCTTCGGAAGGTCCGAAAACATCGCTAGAAGTATAACGCATTACAAGTACGAACGCTACAAATATTACATCACAAATCAAGGCATACTAATCACATGAAGCTAACCAAAACGCTAAATAAAATTAATAAACAAAATGCATACAAATTATATGAATGATGTGAGTGTCACCGATGTCAAGTAATTACGAATGAACTAGGAAGGAAATAGGGTCGGGGTATTACAAAAACGCTGGAATTCCTAGCTTTTTCCCAAAACGCAAATTTTAAAACGTAGAGGAATAAAAGTTGCGTTTGATATAATATCTCAAACGCATTTATAAAGAAAAAGTCGCGTTTTAAATAATCATGTTTTAAAACGCCGCATTTTCAAAACACTGCGTTTTGAAAACGCTACACTAAACGGGCTCCTAATCTCACTATTTGTCTCTTATACATTTTCATTCAATTATTACAAAACTATAAAAATGACTATTAACTATATATATATATCCAAACAGATCAAAGTCTTTCAAGCCAAACAAGCCCATTATATCCCTGATTTTTTTCTTTCTCCTCTTGACCAGAATTGTAAATGAGTCGTCCATTCCCGTCTCCGTCAATTTTATAAGTTTTCATTTAAAAACAAAATCTTTTCGGTCTTTATTTTTTCTCTCTCATAATTTGACACCTCACGTCCCAGTTTTAATTTTTGTCTCAAAATTGGCTAAATTTTGAATGAAGGGTTACTAACAAATACAAAAATAGCACACCCTTAGGACATATGTAGATCCATCCATGCTTCATGTCTTTATTGTATTTCTAGAAAGGCAAAAACTTGGAAAAATTTGTCTTTTGGATATTTTTATAAGACGGATCTCATTGACCCGACTCACCGTGTGTTGGTGGGCTGAACTGTAGGAGAGTGAAGCTCCGTTTTACAAATTAGGATCCGTAAGACGGTTTCACAGGAGACATACTCTGTATTTTGTACTATTTTATACATTTTAATCAAATTAAGTGTCTTTTATTGTCAATTATTGACTTTTCATGAATCTTAAAAAAAATATTTCCTTTGTTTAAAAAAAATGGTCTCACTTTGATTTTTTTGGTTTATTTGATAAAATTTTGACAAATAATTAATAGAAATTTACTTATCCTTAAGAAATTTTAGAGAATATTATTATTGATAGCGTTCATAATAATGCATTAATGATTGAAATTTTACTACCTAAGAAATACTCCCTTTGTTCCTAAATTATTGTCTTCAAAATTGGCACTTATTTGGCCGGCCACAAAAAAGATTTAATTGTTGTAGAAATAGCATTTATATTAAAGCTTTTTTTGTTTGAATTGGTTTGATTACAATAACAACAAGTATTTTTGAAACAACAAAACGTAGAAAAGCTAAATAGTGTAGAAATAATATTGGTGAGAAGAATAAAATAGATACAAGGCATCCATTACTACTTTTTAAACAACAAAATGCAGAAAGTAAAAAAAGAAAAAGAAATATCAATAACTAATTAGCTAGCTCAATGTTTGACTCTCCATACATAAAACTTAATCCCAATCTTTTTGGACAGCCACCGAAACTCATCCCTAAGAAAGGATAAGCAGAAACAAAAACGTCCACCTCATCCCCCTCTTCCCACTCGCCTGCTATTGATTCACATGTGATCCCCACATGGTCTTCACATCTATTATTTAATCCATAATATGAATAAAACGGCCAGGGTCTCCACGTAGGTCTAATAATATTACCCTTGGTTTTATTTACTATTTCGAAACGACTAATGCTGTAGTTGTGAGAAACAACTTCATATGCAATCAAACCAATGATTTTCTTACCAACAAGTGGAGGCACCACAATGGACAAGCTTTTTGATCCATTAATACACTGAAACTCCATGTCATTAGGAAGCTCCCCACCAGGATAAATGAGACGGTAAGAGTTATGTGCACACCATCCCTGTTGCATATTTTAATATCATGAAATTTTTATATTATACAATATGGACTAATCATAAGCTAATATGTTTGAAAGCAAAACTAATGCAATCTTCTTTCATGTCATGTAAAACCAGAGAGAGAGAGAGAGAGAGAGAGAGAGAGAGAGAGAGAGAGAGAGAGAGAGAGAGAGAGAGAGCTGTAATATTACCTGGACGAAATTTCTGTGGACATTATTGCTAAGACTTTTACTATCCATTTTAGGGCAATCCCAAAATTCCAAATACTTAGGACCCACCATTTCGCCAATTGATGAAGTTTCCAAAGATATGCAACCGCTTGCCTTAAGATCATTCGACTGTTTGGAAAATGTGCAAGTGATTTAAGCTGAACACAACGTTGGAGATAAAGTTTACGGAGACGAGAAAGATGGCTTAAGCTATAGGGGAGGCTACAAAATTTGTTTCCAGAAAGATTCACTTTTTCTAATGTAATTAAACTGCCAATTCCGCTGGGTACATACTCCAAGTTGCAGTCTGCTAGATTTAATTTCCGCAGGCAACTTAATCCCTGTATAGAGGCCATTGAGATTGGTATATATTCTTTACGCTTTATTAGCCGTTGCCAAAACATAGGAGATCGTCCTTTGCATTCCATTAGCTCCCCAAGTTTGGAGCACCCAGAAAAATCTAGTTTTTCAAGAGATTTCAGTTTGAAGAGGCTAGAAAAATTGATCTTACTTAGGTTTCTGCAATTAGCCATATTCAACATGAGGAGTTTGTCAAGACATCCAATGGAGTTGTGCACCTTCACCAAGCTCTTACAATCATTAAGCAACAACATCTCAAGGCTTTTCAGTCCAGAAAAGTCTGGAGTTTTGGTTAAATGACACGAATGACTTAGGTTGAGGAATCTCAATTTGTCTAGTCTTTGAAAGAAAAAGCAAAAATGTCATCTCCAAAACGAGCATGATATAGCATAAGTTTGAACACGAGGAAGAAAGTTTCATACCTTGGGCCCTTTCCAGATTTGTTTTAGTTTGCTATATTGCAAGTCTATAGCAACCAGATTCTCCATGTACAAAGCAGCAGGTATATATGCCAAAGGGAAGCCATGCCAACAAAGCCATTTCAGGTTTCTCGACGTAGTTATGTAAGTACCACTTAGGCATTGGAGATAATTGAGATGAAGCAATCTCAGATTACTCATGTTTGCAAAGGCCTTTGTATTAACATGTTCATTGTTTTCCACAGCCAATTCTAATGAGAGTCCTTCAATTGCTTTTGTTCTCGGCCTGGTCAAAATAGTGATTGCAAAAAAGAAATTAAAATGATTATAAAAACACTATATACAGTGAATCGGTGATACTATTTTCCAGCTCTAATAATACGTATTAAAATCACTTAATGATGGCTTACAGTGCAATTTCTTAGTACTTGAAGTACTTCTTCCCTGCACCACAGTCTACTACATTCCCCAGGTTCCTCCAATGACTGTTTGCGGACAATTTCTCTACCCATGTCTCTGAGCACATTATGCATCCCTAGCATTCCGCAGATGTCAACTCTAACTAGGCATCGACGAGCTAGTTCCCCAATTCCACTTTCTGGAAAGCATCCAGAGTCTTTAAGCACTTTGATTGTAAAATCTTTGTCCCTTCCAATGAAAAAAAATGCAATATCTAAAAATAGCTTTTGATTTTTGTCATCCAGGGAGTCGTAGCTTATTTTGAGCTTTTGTTGAATCTCCCCATTATGAATTGCTTTTAGTTTATCTATCTCGCTCTGCCATTCAACTGTGCTTCTACCCATCGAAAACAAACCCAAAATTTCAAGAACTAGCGGAAGCCCTTAGCGACCAAGAGTCTCACACTACTGATGTCATAACAAAGTACATGGCTAAGGTAGTTGAAGTTGCCAAGGAAGCCAAACATGCTGCCACTACCTGCCAGATGACTATAACCGCAATATGTCAACATCCTCTAGTCAACCGCCTCTTTGCTATTTCCAGTAAAGCTGCCTCTTCCACCAATCTACTATACTCCAAGATTAATAACCTTTAACAAGGTTTGGTATCTATGGTGAAAATGATTGATACTGGCTTTTCTCAACTACTTAAGGCTCAGCAGAATGCAAACCATTGCACAGGTCTGTGCTTGCCTCCAAGAAAGCCATGCGCTCCAACAATAAACTTCTCCGCAAATAGTTTGGGAAGTACGTTAGCTGGCTAGCTAGCATGGATGCTGAGCTTACGTCCAGGAAGGAGGAGATGAGGCGTATGAACAATGAACCATTGACTAAATTGGTCTCGGCGAATGTCCTTCTACTGCAAAAGAACAAAGACCTTGTTCAAGAATTGAGCGAAGCCAAAGTTGTGGCAAATGCCCTTTTGAAGCAAAAGACCAAAGACCTCATTCAAGAGTTGGAAGTAGCCAAAGCTGAAATTTCTAATCTTAAAGCTATTGATCTTCGCTAAGGATTCTTGACGAATCACGATTTCACGCGAAGTGGAAGCTAAGATCAAGGAAGTTGATGACCCGATGAATCAGTCCAAATACGTACCTTGGCATGTACGACTCTGTAACCCGATAATTGAGACGACTACGAACCTTGGCATAATGAGTTTCGCCACAATTGGAATCTGATGAACATATTTTGGACCTGCTAGATTGTATGGGCCTCACCCCAACAAATGGGCCCGAAAGGAATAGAGGCCCGGTGCACTCAGGGCTATATATACTCTCTCCTAGCTATACTAAGCCAAGGTATGCCATTTTTATAGAGGGAATACATTCTCTAGTTAATATTCTCTAATGGCCTAGATACTAATGATCATGCCGGAGGGCTTTGGCAGGGACCCTCCCCGCCCCTCTCACGGTGTCTTTTTTCCAGATATTACATGCCAGATATCCGAGACCCGCGGGACGACGACGATCCATTCGGCACCCTCGGTGCCCCTGATTTTTTCAACATCATCAGTTGGTTCCGTTGCCGGGAAACGAGATTGCAATGCGTGGCCATGGAGATTTCCCACACTGCAATTTTGTATTCACCAATATCTTCTGACCAAAGAGCATCACGCTGGAGTGGAGGCAGTTGCACGTGATTTAGTCTTTTCTATTGACATCAATCCATTAGTGGGGACGTGTATGAAGGAACGAAGAGGTGGAGTGAAGAATTCAAAGCTTAAAGGGAAAACAAAGGAATTAAATAAATTAGTTTGCCCAGGAGATAGTTTTGACATGAACAGATTTTAGTTAATTCCAAGGTTGACATCTTGCTCTCATCTTCTTCATAAATTCCTTTTTGGGCTAGATCGAAGAAACTCCCACAGGAAATAGCTTTGGAGTTGGGCGAAGGCGAGAAGCACAAATTAAAAAACAAACACCTTGGGGTGACTGGTTCGTTCAACTTCGACGCCGACGAGCTTACTGAACTTTCGTGCGAATCGGGCAAATAGGAGGAGCATATATTAGAGATTGAAATGTCACAGAGGGCTTCGTTCTGTCGAGTCGATGCTGGAAAAACAAAAATTGAGGCCATCCAAGGTTTTTGAGTGAATAAGAACCAAAAAGAATCTGTCCGGCCAGGGAACAAATCAGCCGACCAAAGTGCAACGGGAGAGGACTTCTTCGCGATGGGATTGGCGACAAAAATCACGGGTGAACAAAATCACCATTAGATGGGGTGGTGGTGCTTGAGCAGCGACGACAACTTCGAAAGAAGGGAAGTAGATCTGGCTAATGGCGATTGTGTTCTTAATTTCATCGCCGGCGGTTTTGGTGAATAAACTGGAAGGTTGGACTTCGCCGGGGAAGGAAATGTTTTCGTGGGTAGTTACAGCCACGTTGTGTTATGGCAGTTACCAGCATACCCCTAATCATTGTGTCAGTTTCAATTTGTGGGTAATTACTCAACAGTGACGAATTGGCCCAATCAATATTGAGCAGTTACAACATGACCCATTTACTACCGAAGGGTTATAATTTGGTACCCTTAATTACTGGGCAGTTACAATGCGGTCCATTCAATGTTGAGTAGTTTTAGCTTGGTCCTTAACTGCTAAGAAGTTACAAGCTGGTCCCTCTAATGAAGAAAAGTTACCAATGGACCCCTCTACTATCGGTCAAGCTCCGTTAAATAACGATCAAATCAAATGAGCCTCGCCGCACGTGTGTTGCTCGGGACTGAGTAGATTATATCCTCCCCGCTCGAGCGTAGCTCGCGGCAGAGTAGATTTTATCCTCCCCACTCGAGCGTAGCTCGCGGCTGAGTAGATTTTATCTTCCCCACTTGAGCGTAGCTCGCGGCTGAGTAGATTATATCCTCCCCGCTCGAGCGTAGCTTGCGGCTGAGTAAATTTTATCCTCCCCGCTCGAGCGTAGCTCGCGGCTGAGTAGATTATATCCTCCCCGCTCGAGCGTAGCTCGCGGTTGAGTAGATTTTATCCTCCCCACTCGAGCGTAGCTCGCGGCTGAGTAGATTTTATCCTCCCCACTTGAGCGTAGCTCGCGGCTGAGCGGCTGAGTAGATTATATCCTCCCCGCTCGAGCATAGCTCGCGGCTGAGTAGATTTTATCCTCCCCGCTCAAGCGTAGCTCGCGGCTGAGTAGATTTTATCCTCCCCGCTCGAGCGTAGTTCGCGGCTGAGTAGATTATATCCTCCCCGCTCAGCGTAGCTCGCGGCTGAGTAGATTTTATCCTCCCCGCTCGAGCGTAGCTTGCGGCTGAGTAGATTATATCCTCCCCGCTCGGGCGTAGCTCGCGGCTGAGTAGATTTTATCCTCCCCGCTCGGGCGTAGCTCGCGCGCGGCTGAGTAGATTTTATCCTCCCCACTCGAGTGTAGCTCGCGGTTGAGTAGATTTTATCCTCCCCGCTCGAGCGTAACTCGTGGCTGAGTAGATTATATCCTCCCCGCTCGAGCGTAGATCGCGGCTGAGTAGATTTTATCCTCCCCGCTTGAGCTAGCTCGTGGCTGAGTAGATTATATCCTCCCCGCTCGAGTGTAGCTCGCGGCTGAGTAGATTATATCCTCCCCGCTCGAGCGTAGCTCGCGGCTGAGTAGATTAGATCCTCCCCACTCGAGTGGTACTTGCGGATGAATAGACTTTGTCCTGCCCGCTCGAGTGGTACTCGCGGTCGAGGTCCCTCCCAGGTCGAGTGGATTCCTTAATTAACGTTTGAGGTCATTTGACTGCTCGCAAGTCGAGCTCATGACTTTGTTAATTTTAAGGATTACATATTGTTATGCTCCCTGGTCGAGTTGATTCCTTAATTAACGTTTGAGGTTATTTGACTGCTCGCAGGTTGAGCTCATGACTTAGTTAATTTTAAGGATTATATATTGTTATGCTCCCTGGTCGAGTTGATTCCTTAATTAACGTTTGAGGTCGTTTGACTGCTCGCAGGTTGAGCTCATGACTTAGTTAATTTTAAGGCTTATATATTGTTACGCTCCCAGGTCGAGTGGATGCATCTCGGCAGGTCCGAAGTGAATACGAGCAGATAATACTCCTCACCCTCGAGATGAATCTCGAGGAATAAGGAGTGGAAGGGGCTTCTGATGAACATATTTTGGACCTGCTAGATTGTATGGGCCTCACCCCAACAAATGGGCCCAAAAGGAATAGAGGCCCGGTGCACTCAGGGCTATATATACTCTCTCCTATACCAAGCCAAGGTATGCCATTTTTATAGAGAGAATACATTCTCTAGTTAATATTCTCTAATGGCCCAGATACTAATGATCACGCCGGAGGGCTTTGGCAGGGACCCTCCCCGCCCCTCTCACGGTGTCTTTTTTGCAGGTATTACATGCCAGATATCCGAGATCCGCGGGACGGCGACGATCCATTCGGCAGCCCCGGTGCCCCTGATTTTTTCGACATCATCAGAATGTAATACCAATTGATAAGAAGAAAAGATGAATGCCACAGGACAATCCTGATAAGTTCGAAAGTTTGCAAAGAACCAAGAAGAATTGAATAATTCTCTCAAATTAATTTAATCTCAAAGTTGAGTTTTTTGGAATACATAAAGAGAAGCCTTTATATAGACCTAAAATCTGAATCATAATACATGAAAGAAATAGAACCTTAAAATAAAAGGAAACAATTAATGAATTACCTAAACCATGTAGGAAACAACTAAGTAAGATACCTACCTAAAACATGTAGGAAACAACTAAGTAAGATACCTAGGCTAATTAGGAAACAATAACAAACCAAAACAAGGAAAACACTATCAATCCCGTTTTTTTTAAAAGTGCACTTTGGCCCCTAAAGTCATCCATTTAGCATTAAAAAACTCCCAAAGTCATCCATAATGCCTAGGATGGCTTTAACGGGCGTCTCTTGAGTTTTCAAGCCTTTTTTTTTTTCATACATTTTGAAGCCTTCAAAGTCCATCCATGCATATCAAAGCCTTCCATTGATTCTTGAATACTTGAATAATCACGAACATCACAAACAAACCTTGCTTGAACTTCCATACCCAATCTCTTGCCCTCGAACCACTTGACACGTGCATCAACAACAGACTTGAGCTTGCTCGAATCACATCAGGTCTTGTCCCTTATTGACGCGATTTAACTTTCAGAACATGACAATTCCTAATATCCTAGGAACGCTGTTAAGTGTCCATCCAAAATTGGTAAGTGTCTGCAAGTATCCAATAGCTCCAAGAATGTACCCGAACTCTTCCTTGGATCGTCCTCAAATGGTTGTGCCTCCACCTAAGGTCAATGGATCGCTTGAATTGGGCCTCGATCCTTAGTAAGGGTCGTAATCCTCATCAACTCGTGTGGTGTGCAATAAAACAGAATAAATGTATACAACAAAGAAGAGAAGTAAAGACTAAGAATCGAATGAAGCTGCTCTTCTTGTTCTTGAATGCTTTGAAGATTCTGTCAAGTGTTTTGAATGCACTAGATATGTGAGAGTTTTTCAAGTTGTTGGTATGTTCAAGTCTGTCTTCTTCAGTGCTCTAGGTGCATCTTTATACTTGAAGAGATCTTGGCACCCTTAGAGATGAATTGATTGTTGTGAGTTTGGGTTTTGAATACATTAAATGCGTATAGCCGCTGATCATTTTCTTCCATCAGCTCACCTATTCTTGACAGTCTTCATACCATGGTTAAAGTTGTAGCAAATTAATGAAAAAGCAGTTTATGTCAAAAAATGGTAAGGCAACAGAGTTGTTTCAAAGAACGTTTCTCTGAAACGTTTCTTATTAGAGGAAATACTTTTATTAGACTCATGTGCGTTCACAAGTGCCGTAGTTTTGGAGTCAACTATTAATAAATGGATACAAGTAGGGTATTTAGAAAATTTAAATTATCGGTTTGAATTAATCCATGTCAGATAAGTTGGAGTATACTTCAATTCCTCTTTATCAGTAGATTTGTAAAGATAATGAATGAGCAGACTTTGACGATGAAAGCACAAAGTCTCCTGATAAGCATTCACAAAATTTATTCTATATGATGCTAAGTCTTTTAAAGATGCCTTGGCTTAGACCGTTGGATTTGGGGGTCATTTTACAAGAGTTGCTTAAAGGCATTCATTTAATGGCTTAAGGTTATTGGTACAAGTAAATCTTAAAAATAAAAAAATATTCTAAGTGAATAATAGTTCTGAGTGCGTGAATATTCCTAACTGTGTGTGAGGGAGTGAGGGATACCAATCCATAAATGATGAGAAAAAAAATTAAGTCTTGGGATTTCTTTTACCATTGCTATGTTTTTTTTTCAAATTGTTTCCTTAATTGATTTATCAGTTTCTTTGGGATTATACTCCCTCCGTTCCAGGCAAAGAGTTGACTTTTGACTTTTTTCGGTCAACTTAGCTAAATTTTGACCGATAATTAACATAAATTTAGTGATTTTTACAAAGTTATGAAAGTTGTAATACATAGTATTATTAAGATAGTTTTTAATTAATGAAATCTTATTTCCTAAAACATAAGTAAAAAATGTAAAATTTTCATTTGATTTAGTCACATGTTAACTTCTAAAAACAAAAAAAGTGACTCTTTACCTAAAACGGAGGGAATATAAATTTATATCGACGTATCATTGACTTTGATTGGCTTAGACGACTAGAAAGAGAAAAAGATCGACAATAATATTCAACCATTCTATTGGACTCTACTCCATTAAACCTAAGATAATTAAGAGAGCAGAACTGGTAGCGAGAGGAAAATGCCAGCAAGAACCGGAATCCCAAAGGAAGTACTAGTAGGAATGTCTTCACCTAATTTGAATTCAATTAGTTTTGGTCCATAAATGCTCATTTAGATATTATTCACATGATTATAAAAAGTTTCTATAATCAATTCAGGTCCTTAGATTTAATTCATTTAAAGGTGGACAGTTGAGATTAATGGAATGGAAGATAGACATGGTGCAAAGCTCTCCGTCTTCTGACTTAACCCTTGGATTTTAGTTAGTGTAAATGTTATAATAATAATACTAATACTAATAATAATACTAATACTAATAATAATAATAATAATAATAATAATAATAATAATAATAATAATAATAATAATAATAATAATAATAATAATAATAATAATAATAATAATAATAATAATAATAATAATAATAATAATAATAAATAATAATAATAATAATAATAATAGTAATAACAATAGTAATACTACTAATAATAATAATAATAATAGTAATAATAATAATAATAATAATAATAATAATAATAATAATAATAATAATAATAATAATAATAATAATAGTAATAATAATAGTAGTAATAATAATAATAATAATAATAATAATAATAATAATACAAATAATAGTAATAACAATAATAATAATAGTAATAATAATACTAATAATAGTAATAATAATACTAATAATAGTAATAATAGTAATAATAGTAATAATAATAGTAATAATAGTAATAATAATAGTAATACAACTTATAATAATAATAATAATAGTAATAATAATAATAATAATAATAATAATAATAATAATAATAATAATAATAATAATAATAATAATAATAATAATAGTAATAATAAGAGTAATACTACTACTACTACTACTACTACTACTACTACTAATAATAATAATAATAATAATAATAATAATAATAATAATAATAATAATAATAATAATAATAATAATAATAGTAATAATAATAGTAATAGTAATAATAATAATAATACTAATAATAATAATAATAGTAATAATAATAATAGTAATAATAATAATAATAGTAATAATAATAATAATAGTAATAATAATAATAATACTAATAATAATAATAATACTAATAATAATAATAATACTAATAATAATAATAATACTAATAATAGTAATAATAATACTAATAGTAATAATAATAATAATAATACTAATAATAATAGTAATAATAGTAATAATAATAGTAATACTACTACTACTACTACTACTACTAATAATAATAATAATAATAATAATAATAATAATAATAATAATAATATGAGTTGGTATAAGGTCTATGTCCCCTTAAACCTTTACAAAAAATAGTATTAAAAAAAAGTGTAAATGTTATCATTCAGAACATATTGTGCTAAGCGGCTAAGCCGATTGTCATAACAGCCTTTCTAAATAATAAATCTCGATTTCTATCCAAAATGAAAAAAAGAATTCAGTGTCTCTACTTGTCAACTTCATATTTAGTATAAGAAGCGAAAATCTCTCTCTCTCTCTCTCTCTCTCTCTCTCTCTCTCTCTCTCTCTCTCTCTCTCTCTATATATATATATATATATATATATATATATATATATATTTAAAGTTAGTGAGGATGCTTTAGGTTGTGACACCTCACTCCCTTTGTAACTCTCTTATTGCTAATTACTTTTTCATTAAGTGTTCTATTATTTGTAACTTCCATATTTGTAATGAAATTAATTATTTTTTGCAGTGGTTCCTACCACTTTATATTCCGAACGGTTTAGCCTTTAATTTTTTGAGATATCTCCATTGGTATTGTAAAAACTTATAAAGCATGTGCCCATTACTTCCTTCGTTCGGGTGCATGGTATAACTTTTTCCTTTGGTAGACAATAAGCAAGGTGAAATATTATTTGTCTGAAGGAACGATGATTTCTCTCTCTAGATCTCCTCCGGATCATGGTGTATTGGATTCGCTTTCATTCTAAAAATCATTCATGCTCATGGTTTTTTTCCATGACCATCTTTACATTCTTTAATGATATGCAATTATCTGTACAATTTAGAAATGATGTTATTTTTAGATTTGCAATGCATTCTTAATTTCCTACCATATGATCTTTTTTTTCCTGTTTTTTTCTTTCTCTTTTTTTTCGTTGATTTGGGCTTTGACCTCTTTTAGTTTTTGGTTTTGATTTTTAGATGATACTCTTGGTTTTTGCTTTACTTATATAGCTCATGATATTTGATTTTAGCTTCTATTTTAAATTTCGGTGTGATTAATGTTTTTGGGTGTCGTTGTAGTTGAATTGTTCAATTTTGATTTTAGAATTTTTTCTTTTTATATTGCACATCTTTATTGTTTTTTTTTCCTGATCTTTCACTTTTTGATATTTTTGTTTTCGTCAGACGATGGTTTTGAGATTGATATTGCTCTTGATTTATGGTTTTATGTATCGATTTTTATTTTGATTTTAGTATATAATTTATGCTAAAATTTTTGTTTTATTTCTGCTCTTGATTTTTTCATTTTATTGATTTTTCCTTGGAAATTTGGTTTTGATTTTTTATTAAATGATGGATGTCACTTTTTCTCATAGTTATGTTTATAATATAAACCAACCAATTCTATTTCCATAAATGTTAACTGAAATCTAGACTATAAATCCTGCCTATATAACAATGTAAATATTTTATTTTCTATTTTGTAAAAATTCTCAATTATATGTCTAAAGTATCTTTATTAAGGGCGAGATGAAAAAGAATTCAACAATTTGATATCCTTAAAGATACTTTAGGAATTAAAAAAATATAAAGAAATAACGATTTACTCATACCCATATACAAATTGATAACAAATATTTATTTTAAAATGAAAGTACTATACTAAAAATGATCATCAATTTGTATATATTGAAAAAACCTAACTTTTTTCAAACATTAAGTCAACAAATGCCTATATCAATTATGTTTTTTTTATTTTTTATAAAAGTACTAATGAAATGTATCGATTAATCTCAAAGTCAAATTGTACCGCACATGTTCTATAACTAGTAGGAAGAAAAAGAGAGGTAGGACATAACTTTGAAGAGTAAATTAGAAGAAAAAAGTTCATTCAATGATAAACCATTTTTTACTTAATATTAAAACCAAAATGTCATGGAATACTTATTAAAACATTAATCATGTCGTTTGCTCGTTCTTCATAGCTAGAAAGTAAAGTAAAGAAAATAATAATAAACTAGATTTACACCCGTACATTAAACGCACAAATGTATAAATATTTTAATTAAATTATACTCAATAGAAATAAAACATGTAAAAATTTTGATTCTAACAAAATAAGCAAGTAATAACTGTAACGTAAGGTTTATGAGGTCGATGTGCATAAATTAAACAAATAATTATAATGTAAAGATTAAGAAAAAAAAGTAAAATTAATAATACAATATCACATAAATAAATAAAAATTTATAAATTTCGGAAAAATTTTATAAATACAACATTGGTCATTAAACGTGTATGATTATTGCTACTATTAAAATTCAAATTTCCTTAAGATTGATAACTCTAGACAAAGCTACTTAAAATAAAATATATACAATGAAAAATAAGTAAATGAAAAATTTGAAGAAGTAATATGACATCTTGTTAATGCTTTTAAATCGTCTACAATGAAAATTTGAAATATTCCAAACAGTGTCTTGTGTCCCTTATCTCAAAGATGGATGGTTCTTAGGTGGACCTAGTGGTTAGCGAAATTCAGTTGCTTCGAGCCGGCTAATAATATAGAGAAGGGGTGAATTATGGATAGAAACTACTTATGTAATGAGAAATAATATGATTGTGGTATATAGAGAGAGGGAGAATAACTGGCATTTTTCGGCAAGGACAATGGTTGAAGTGAGTGGTGGGCGTTGGGGGTACGGGTGGCACAATCTCAAAAGCTTAAATTTCAAGGAATTGAGATGGTAATGGGATATGGAAGAGAGAGAGAGTCATGGAGTAACGTATTTGACCCCAAGTAAATATTTATATTAATTTTTATACTGTATTTAATATACTGAAGGGGTAAGTTTGAGTCTGACGTGTCTACAACAAATCCGTGGATGGTTCGATTTGTGTGTTTTTTAAGGAGACGTGTGAAGGGATCGAACCTAAAACCTCACACTTGGTGAATTCCCAAATCTATCATTGGATTACCCCTTAAGAACAATCGATTTCCTATTTCGATAGCTTTAACATTTTTCTTAAAAAAAAAAGAAATTAGATAATGGACATTTAAATTTTCAATGCAGGACACAAATTATGCAACAAAACCCTTTATTTCATTGAATTAAGATGCATACATATTATGGACACGGTTTTCAATGCATAACATGGGTTTTTATCAAAACAAATTAAGAAAATATATTTTGGTGGAATATTTCTCTTTATAAGCGCGGTTATTATTATTATTACTCCCTTCGGCAAAGAGTTTATTATTATTTAATTATTCTTCTTCTTCTTCTTCTTCTTCTTCTTATTATTATTGTTGTTGTTGTTGTTATTATTATTGTTATTATTATTATTTTATTATTATTATTATTATTATTATATTTATTAATTTTAGGAAAGTACATTTTGGCGGGATATATATATATATATATATATATATATTGCAGCTCACTTTTACTTTCACCCAACATCAGAAAAAAAAAAAAAAAAAGTTACAATTAACTAAGAACAAACAAAATGTAATTACATATATGCAAATTTGTTTATATATACATGAGATCGATATGGCTAGTCAAGAATGCTTAAATTATAAGAATCGTAATGTGGGTAAATGAGAATGTATTATAATGACTACATTGACCTTTGCTACTAATTGTTAGAGATTGTAATATTAATGTACAGTAATACTTGTTCTAGTAAGTTTATTTATGGTTGACATTTTTTTATAAAAGAAAAATTAGATAATAGACATTTATATTTTCAATGCATAACACAATTTTCGCAACAAAACCCTTTATTTAATTGAATTAAGATACATGCATAGTATGGACCCAATTTTCAATGCATAATATGGATTTCATCAAAACAAATTAAGTTCTATTTTTGAAAAGTACATTTTGGCGGAAAATTTCCTTTTATAGGCTCAGTTGTCATTATATATGTATAGATGTCAACTATGTCTCACTACTAATAAAAATTTCCTCTATTGGTCATAGTATTTTTGAAACATCTATGACCATTATAGGAAGAAAAGTTAAGTTCAAAAACCAAATTAAATATTAATCCCTTTATGTTTCAATTCAAAGTGTTTCAATATATATGAGAAGAAGAAGAAGAAGAAGAAGAAGAAGAACAACAACAACAACAACAACAACAACAACAAAATCAAAGTGGGTAGGTTTCAAATTTAAGTTAGCTGGGTCAGCAAAATGAAAGACATTAAAATTGGGTAGGCTTGGATCTGCAAATCAAGATTTTAATGGTCAGAAATTTGTGTCAAATCTTAATAATGTTCCTACTTTTATGACCCTTAATTGACATCTACCTAATTTCCCCCATTTTAGCGAAAATTTCATATTTTGTGACCCTGAATTGATTCTTGATGGGAACCTTGGTTGGGGATGCATGAGCCATAACGAAATCCCCTTTCTGTTGTAAACTCTATTAAGCATTGCTTGTTCCCAAACGATGGTGAGCATCTCTGATAGCAAAATGGGTCCACTGCTTCATCTATGCCTAGAGATGTTAAACGGGCTAGCCCTATCGGTTTCGGGCCAGCCCTAACGGGTTGTGGCCCTAACGGGCCGCGGGCTAAACATGCATCTTAGACCAACTCAACCAATTATATTTTATGTATTCATTCAGAAAACTACATATATTATCAAGTGGGGAAGAAGATTCTCACATGAAGATTCATTCAGAAAACTACATATATTATCAAGTGGCTAAAAGTTCATTCAATGATAAACCATTTTTATTAATATTAAAACCTAAATGTCATGGAATACTTATTAAAACATTAATCATATTGTTTGCTCGTTCTTCATAGCTAGAAAGTAAAGTAAAGAAAATAATAATAAATGTCAACTACGTCTCACTACTAATACAAATTTCCTCTATTGGTCATAGTATTTTTGAAACATCTATGACCATTATATGCTGGAATTGAGGATGAAGATATTGAAGACGAGTTAGAAAAATTAGAGTCAATATCATTCAAATCAAGATATTGAAGATGAAGATACTAGTGTATTGATAGAATATGTATCAATATCATTCATTGTAGGGTCAGGGTCAGGGTCAGGGAGGGTCTACATGATGGATATGCAGAATTAAGATTTGACACAAATTTATCACAAGATATTAGTGTATTGATATATATTAGTGTATTGATAGAATTAAGATTTGACATAAATTTCTGACCATTAAAATCTTGATTTGCAGATCAAAGCCTACCCAATTTTAATGTCTTTCATTTTGCTGGTCCAGCTAATTTAAAATGCAGATTTTAAAGCGTTGTTGAAAGAAAAAAAAACGAGTTTTGAAATAGTATCTCAAATGCGTTTATAAAGAAACAAAAAAATGTGTTGAAAATTCTGTATTTTAAAAAAACTCGTATTGAAAACGCTAAACCAAGTGGGCTCTTAATAATCATATTATATAACGTCTTTCGATACTTCGGAATTAGTAAAAGACCTTAGAATTCAAGAGGCAAACATTTTCTTTCAGTCTTCAAAAAAATGACCCAATACGTTAATGGTTTAGAAATTGAAAGATAATATTTATCGCAATAATTTTAGGGTTGATAATTATATGATAGAAAAATTAGAGTCAATATCATTCAAATCAAGATATTGAAGATGAAGATATTAGTGTATTGATAGAATATGTATCAATATCATTCATTGCAGGGTCAGGGTCAGGGTCAGGGTCAGGGTCAGGGTCAGGGAGGGTCTACATAATGGATATACATATTCTATCAATTCCAGCAAAATGAAAGACATTAAAATTGGGTAGGCTTGGATCTGCAAATCAAGATATTGAAGACGAGCTAGAAAGTAAGCAATGAATGGTATTGATACATATTCTATCAATACACTAGTAGCTAAGCTAGGTAAGAACAAAAGCATGAAACATGGTAGAGAGTATGTATGTATGTATGGTAAGAGGGGGTAGGCCAACAAAAAAAAAAACTAAGTGGGTAGGTTTCAAATTTAAATTAGCTGGGCCAGCAAAATGAAAGACATTAAAATTGGGTTGGCTTAGATCTATAAATCAAGATTTTAATGGTCAGAAATTTATGTCAAATCTTAATAATGTTCCTAGTTTTATGACCCTTAATTGACATCTACCTAATTTCCCCCATATTAGCGAAAATTTCATATTTTGTGACCCTGAATTGATTCTTGATGGGAACCTTGGTTGGGGATGCATGAGCCATAACGAAATCCCCTTTCTGTTGTAAACTCTATTAAGCATTGCTTGTTCCCAAACGATGGTGAGCATCTCTGATAGCAAAATGGGTCCATTGCTTCATCTATGCCTAGAGATGTTATGTAATACCCTAGCTCTCCTAATGTGTTAATTGTATGAATGTATGTTTGTTATGATTGTTAGCATGAGTAGAAATGACATGTTAGTGATAGGAGTTTGATTGTATAGCATGTTGAATATTTGATCATATACACTTGTGTTGATTGCTTTAGAAATATAGTATTTTAACACTTCATCGATCTGGAAGGCTTCGCACGACCGTGCACCTTATATGGCACGGCCGTGGGAGAGTGAACAGAATGTTGGGTTGGAATTGTTAAGCTTGGCACGACCGTGCGCCTTATAGGGCACGATCGTGCGAGGCTGGACAGACAAGTCCAGAACAAGGCTGTAACGTTGGCACGACCGTGCGCCTATTTGTGGCACGACCGTGCCAACCTGTACGGACAACACATTATTGACTTCTAATTTTTGGCTTTTGAAACTTGGACCCTTGGCTGAAAGTGTTGTACCTTGGTTTGACCTTTTGACCATATTTAAGTCACTTGAGACTCCAAACACTTCATTTCTTCCATAGTTCTTCCTTGAAAACCTAGAGAGTTTGTGTGAGAGATTTAAAGTGAGATTGGTGTGTGTAGACCACAACTTACCATTCAACCATTGGATCATCCATGCAAGACCACCAAAGTATTGCTTGAGACTAGGAGACTCCATAACCAAGCTTTGATTGTGAATTTGTTGGTTTAATTTTATACTTTGGAGGTAAGTTACTAAACCCCCTATGTATGTTAGAATTTGTTACATGTATGAATGTTTGTAAACATGCATGACTTGAATTGTTGTTAAATTCATGTTGAAAGGTTATGTTGATAAGAATTAAATGTTAATATGTGAAAGACATGGTTTAGTTAGTTCAAATGGTGTAGAGATTGATAATCACCAAAGTAGGGAACTCAAGAACATGTTAGAGACTTTAAATGGTGAAAATTGCATATAGCAATTCTACCCCATTTTATGAACTTAATGAATTGACACCAAAAGTGGATTTTTGGGAAGATTATAATTCCCCGAATCACTAGTCAAATTACTACGAAAATTAGAGTTCATTTGATATGGATTTCGGTCCTTCGAGTAATTGATACTGGTATGTTAGAGACATGTAAAGTAGCTCTAAAGTTGTGTTTTTGTGACCTTGAATATGTTTGATGATTATATGTTGTAGAAAAATGTAATCTACATGATGTTTGTCAAGTTCACTACTTTTGAACTTGACGGTTATTTGCATAAGTTGAGTAAGATTACTTACTTGTGTGTTGTGTAAGTCCAGCTGGCGTCGTCGTCATTGTTAATGTCATGGTGGGACGACCTATAGTCTTTACAAATGGGATTCGTGATCGCTATAAGTTGCCGTACCGGAGTGCACACACCCCTCTTCTGTTAGCCACAGTTGAGAAGTAGCCCCACTGTTATATCAATACGCATGACTTTGGCTTGCTAGTAGAACTCGATGGGATCGGGGACGTCGATACCACATACACGGGTATCGAGGCACGTTTGGTTGTTTGTGTATTGCAGGAGCTACACAAGGTCAGAGAAAGAGATATGATATCCTTCTATAACAAGGTTTATTTATAAGCACTTATGTGTTAACCAAAGTGCTATGTGAGTTGAATGAATTGTATATCAAGTATGATGATATATGTTTTGTTGTGATATATAAATGTTAATGCCATGTTATGTTTATTGCTTGAGCATCATGCCATGCCATGTAGTTGCATTAGTAACTTACTGTGTCATTATGACTCACCCTGTTATGTGTTTATTTGTTTTCCTTAGATCCAAGCCAACCCGGGAGTTCACGGTGAGATCGAGAAAGGATCACGTTAGCTTGCAGGTTGTCCGCATTTGGTAGATCGAGGATCTACTTCCTAGTTAGTTGTTTTCTTTTGGTAAGGACGAATGGTTGTGAAGTTATGTAAACTTTACTAAGGGTAGATCTTGGTGTTATTGTATATTCTTTTGGTAGCCGACATATGTATGTCGTGCTCTTGTATAGTTTCGTTTTTAAAACAGTTTCTCTACCGAGCATGTTGTATCTCGTGGTTATGTTTTGTTTCGGCATGTTGTGGCCGATGTTGTTGTAGTAGTTGTCTTTCCCGAGTTGTAAACTCGTGGTTGTTACTAGTTGCTTTCCGGCTTTGTTATCGCCGAAGATTGTTCATACTTGTGTTAATCAGGTTATCAGTTGTGTTTTGTCGTAAGTACGGGTGGTTACGCCACGTGCTTTTCTTCTTTGGTTGTGTTGTGTTGTTGTTTTGGCGACCCGACCTTGGGATTTCGTATAGAGATCCGGGTCGGGGCGTCACAGTTGGTATCAGAGCCAGGTTAGCTATTCACCAGGATAGGTTCCATGACCTAGGTGGGTATGGTGTTTATTACTGAGATGTTAACGTCGAGTGTTATGTGTAGGTTAAAATGGTGCGGACTAGGTTCGGAGCGAGTACCAGTCGGGTCGGTACGAGTGCTGGCAGGAATGATGGGAGAGATGAGGATGTGAATCGACCACCTAATGTCCCTCCTGAATAGAACCAGGAGAATCAGAATGCAAACATGACAGTTATGATAGGAAGGATGATGGAATTAATGAATCAGATGACTCTGAACGCTTGAATGGGGGAGCGACGACTACACCGGAAGTAGAAGTTCCACAACTGGAAGTCGAGATACCACAACCTGAGGTGAGACCTAGAAATCATACTACTACACTGGAGCGTTTCTTGAAGATGAAAGCATGTACCTTTCTAGGAGAGCCGGATGCCACGAAGGCTGAACTGTGGATTGAACATATAATCAAGATATTTGCAGCTTTGGGTTGCAACGATGATGAGAAAGTCACCCTAGCTGTGTTTAAACATGAAGGAGCGGCTGAGCACTGGTGGCAGGTATTACAGGGGAGCTGGGACTTGTGGGGAGAACCTCACAGTTGGCCCAATTTCTTGAGGGAATTCAAGGCACAATACATTCTGGAGGTAGTTCGAGAAAGAAAGGAAAGGGAGTTTTATGACTTAGAGCAAGGCAGTATGACGGTGGCACAATATTCGGCCAAGTTCATAGAATTGGCTCGATATTGTAGTCACTTGGTCCCTATGGAGGCGAAGAAGGCACAGAAGTTCATCAAGGGCTTGAAGACAGAGTACCGGAAACAGTTGTTATCTTTATAGCTTGCTGATTATAGGAGTGTTGTGGATTGGATTATGGTATTGAAAGCGATATAAAGGAGCACCGGGGGAGAAATTTGAACAACCTTCCGCAGGCATCACAGAACCAAGGGCGTGGACAGAGTTCCGGTAACCGATATAGCGGTGGAAACAACAACCGCAGGGGGAATCAGAGGAGAGGACAATCCGATGGACAGCAGGGGCAACAATCTGGTGGGAGGAGTAATAGTACCGCATCTATCCAGGGTCCGCAGGGTACACCGCAGATTTGTTACTATTGTTCGAAGCCTGGACATTCGGAAGATAGGTGCTGGAGTAAAACAGGAAATCCGATAGGGAATAGGTCGGGACAATGCTTCAATTGTGGGGAGGTTGGTCACATGAAGAGAGACTGCCCTAAATTGAAGAATAGTCAGGTTGGGAGCGTGAGTGTACAGTCAAGTGGCACAAAGGGGGATAGTGATGGTAGACCTAAGGTCCAGGGTCGTGTGTTTGCACTTGATCAGCGCGGTGTGCCGGAGTCTACGTCAGTTATAGGAGGTAGCCTTTCTGTCTTCGGTAGTAAAGCTCGAGTTCTTATAAATCCTGGCTCATCGCATTCATATGTTGCATCCCATTTTGTGAACAACTTGTGTGTGTTGCCCCAGTCTTTGTCGTTTGTGCTTGAGGTGTCTACCCCATTGGGGGAGCATATGTTGGCTTCGGATGTGTACCGAGCTTGTGATATACTTATAGGTGATCACACTTTGCATGCTGATTTGGTAGTGTTACCCATACGTGATTTTGATGTGATACTTGGCATGGATTGGTTATGTGCATATCATGCTTTAGTAGATTGTCATAGAAAGAAAGTTACTTTTTCTATGCCGGATGTGCCTGAATTTGTGTTTGTGGGTGATGCTGTTAAGAGTGGTTTATATGTTATATCTGCTTTAAAAGCTAGGAAATTATTATCGCATGGTTGTGCGGGTTATTTGGCATGTGTGGTTGATAGGAGTATTGCTACCCCAAAATTGGAAGAAGTTCCTGTGGTTTGTGAATTTTCCGATGTATTCTCTACTGATTATGCATTGCCTCCTAATAGAGAAGTTGAGTTTTGTATTGAATTATTGCTGGGGACTACCCCAATTTCTAAAGCTCCATATAGAATGGCACCAGCAGAATTGAAAGAATTGAAAGAACAGTTGCAAGAATTACTTGACAGGGAGTTTATTAAATCGAGTGTATCACCGTGGGGTACGCCAGTGCTGTTTTTTAGAAAGAAAGATGGTACTTTGAGATTGTGTATCGATTACAGGCAATTGAATCAAGTAACAATCAAGAACAAGTACCCTCTACCACACATTGATGATTTGTTCGATCAGTTACAGGGGTCAGTGGTGTATTCCAAGCTAGATTTGAGAAGTGGTTATCACCAGTTGAAGGTGCGAGCTGAAGATGTTCCTAAAACAACTTTTCGCACAAGGTATGGTCATTATGAGTTTGTGGTTATGCCATTCAGGTTGACAAATGCACCGGAAGTATTCATGGACTTGATGAATCGGGTGTTCCATGAGTATTTGGATTGTTTTGTGGTAGTGTTCATCGATGACATTCTTGTGTACTCTAAATCTCGGGAAGAACATGCGCAACATCAGAGGTTGGTATTATCAGTCCTTCGGGAGAAGAAGTTATTTTCCAAATTTAGTAAATGTGCTTTTTGGCTCGAAGAAGTATCTTTTCTGGGGCATGTTGTTTCGAAAGATGGGATAGCGGTGGATCCGTCAAAGGTAGAAGCGGTAACGAATTGGAAGAGACCAACTTCAGTGACTGAGATCCGAACCTTCTTGGGTTTAGCGGGTTACTATCGGAGGTTTATTGAAGGGTTTTCAAAGATTGCTACTCCTATGACAAACTTAACAAAGAAGACAACACCGTTTGTTTGGGATGATAAATGCGAGAACAGTTTCCAAGAGTTAAAGCGACGATTGACAACAGCTCCTGTATTGGCATTGCCTTATGGTGACAATAACTTTATGATTTACAGCGATGCATCTAAGGAAGGTTTGGATTGTGTGCTTATGCAAAATGGGAAGGTGATCGCATATGCTTCGAGGAAGTTAAAGGATGCGGAACGGAACTATCCTACCCTTGATCTAGAATTGGCTGCGATTATGTTTGTGTTGAACAAATGGAAGCATTATCTTTACGGGGCAAAATTTGAGGTCTTCACGGATCATAAGAGCCAAAAGTACCTTTTCTCGCAAAAAGAGTTGAACATGAGACAGCGTCGATGGATGGAAAAGTTAAAGGATCATAATTGTACGATTCTCTACCACCCGGGGAAAGCGAACGTAGTCGCGGATGCGTTGAGTAGGAAGGTGTATATGTCGTGCATGATGGTTCACGAGTGGAAAACATTGGAGGATTTGAGGGATTGGGGCTCTAGTGAGATGGAGCATGGTGTGATCTTTGCGAATGTCCGAGCTACTCTAGTTTTGTTGCAACGGATTAAGGAAGCTCAGATTAGTGACCCGGAGTTCGAGAAATTGATTGGACAGTTGAAGGAAGGTAAGACACTGGACTTTGCGATGAATAAGGATGGTATCTTGACCTATGGAGGGAGAGTTTGTGTTCCGTCGAATGAAACTGTAAAACGGCAAGTACTTGATGAAGCTCACAAGGCTAAGTATACAATACATCTGGGACGTACAAAAATGTATAGGGATTTGAAGAAGCAGTTTTGGTGGAATGGTATGAAACGAGAGATAGCGGAGTATGTATCTAGGTGTTTGACATGTCAACAAGTGAAAGCTGAACATCAAAGACCCGCAGGGTTGTTACAACCACTTGAGATTCCGGAATGGAAATGGGAACACATAATAATGGATTTTGTCACCGGATTACCACATACTCGTCGGGGTTTCGACGCTGTTTGGGTTATTGTGGATAGGTTAACTAAATCAGCTCATTTTATACCTATTGCGATGGCCTACTCTTTGAATCAGTTGGCGGCACTGTACATTCAAGAGATAGTTAGATTACATGGAGTACCGGTTAGTATTGTGTCAAATCGGGACCCGAGGTTTACATCGAGATTTTGGGGAGCATTGCAAGAGGCTATGGGAACGAAGTTAAACTTTAGCACGGCTTTCCACCCTCAATCGGACGGCCAGTCGAAAAGGTTAATTCAAGTACTCGAGGATATGCTACGTGCGTGTGTAGTAGATTTTAAGGGAAGCTGGGATTCACACTTACCTTTAGCGGAGTTTGCGTACAATAACAGCTTCCAGGGAAGTATCGAGATGGCACCGTACGAGGCATTATATGGACGAAAATGTAGATCACCAATTTTTTGGGATGAAGTCGGTGAGGCTAAAATTTGGGGTTCAGAATCGGTGCAACAGTCGGTGGAAAGTGTGAGGATAATTTGGGATAGATTACTTACCGCTCAAAGCCAACATAAAAGTTATGCGGATAATCGAAGATGGGATCTCGAATTCCAAGTGGGTGACTATGTATTCCTTAAAGTATCGCCGCGTAGGGGTACTAAGAGGTTTGGGAAGAAAGGTAAACTATTCCCTCGATACATAGGGCCTTTTGAGATACTTGAGAGGGTTGGTGCATTGACTTATCCACCTGCATTGCCACCATCCTTGTCGAAAATTCATAATGTATTCCATGTGTCGATGCTTCGAAAGTATATGAGAGATGAGTCACATGTACTGGGATATGAGGAGATCACGTTTGAGCCTGACTTGTCATATGTAGAACAACCGGTGAGGATCCTTGACACGAAAGAACAGGTATTACGAACCAAACGAATTCCGCTTATAAAAGTTTTGTGGAGGAATCATCAAATGGAAGAAGGCACTTGGGAAACTAAGAGTGAAATGCGTGAGAAGTATCCACACATGTTTCAGGAAAATGGTAAGTGAATTTAGGGGCTAAATTCCTTTAAGGGGGAGAGAATGTAATACCCTAGCTCTCCTAATGTGTTAATTGTATGAATGTATGTTTGTTATGATTGTTAGCATGAGTAGAAATGACATGTTAGTGATAGGAGTTTGATTGTATAGCATGTTGAGTATTTGATCATATACACTTGTGTTGATTTCTTTAGAAATATAGTATTTTAACACTTCATCAATCTGGAAGGCTTCGCACGACCGTGCGCCTTATATGGCACGGCCGTGCGAGAGTGAACAGAATGTTGGGTTTGAATTGTTAAGCTTGGCACGACCGTGTGCCTTATAGGCCACGACCGTGCGGGGAGAAAGTCGAGAACTAGAACATAACGTTGGCACGGCCAGTGCACCTATTTGTGGCACGACCGTGCCAAGTGTCGGACAGCACATTATTGACTTGTAATTTTTGGCTTTTGAACCTTGGACCCTTGGCTGAAAGTGTTGTACCTTGGTTTGACCTTTTGACCATATTTAAGTCACTTGAGACTCCAAACTCTTCATTTCTTCCATAGTTCTTCCTTGAAAACCTAGAGAGTTTGTGTGGGAGATTTAAAGTGAGATTGGTGAGTGTAGACAACAACTTACCATTCAACCAATGGATCATCCATGCAAGACCACCAAAGTATTGCTTGAGACTAGGAGACTCCATAACCAAGCTTTGATTGTGAATTTGTTGGTTTAATTTTCTACTTTGGAGGTAAGTTACTAAACCCCCTATGTATGTTAGAATTTGTTACATGTATGAATGTTTGTAAACATGCATGACTTGAATTGTTGTTAAATTCATGTTGAAAGGTTATGTTGATAAGAATTACATGTTAATATGTGAAAAGACATGGTTTAGTTGGTTCAAATGGTGTAGAGATTGATAATCACTAAAGTAAGGAACTCAAGAACATGTTAGAGACTTTAAATGGTGAAAATTGCATATAGCAATTATACCCCATTTTATGAACTTAATGAATTGACACCAAAAGTGAATTTTTGGGAAGATTATAATTCTCCGAATCACTAGTCAAATTACTACGAAAATTAGAGTTCATTTGATATGGATTTCGGTCCTCCGAGTAATTGATACTGGTATGTTAGAGACATGTAAAGTAGCTCTAAAGTTGTGTTTTTGTGACCTTGAACAATATGTTTCATGATTATATGTTGTAGAAAAATGTAATCTACATGATGTTTGTCAAGTTCACTACTTTTGAACTTGACGGTTATTTGCATAAGTTGAGTAAGATTACCTACTTGTGTGTTGTGTAAGTCCAGCTGGCGTCGTCGTTGTTAATGTCATGGTGGGACGACCTATAGTCTTTACGAATGGAATTCGTGATCGCTATAAGTCGCCGTACCGGAGTGCACACACCCCTCTTCTGTTGGCCACAGTTGAGAAGTAGCCCCACTGTTATATCAATACGCATGACTTCGGCTTGCTAGTAGAACTCGATGGGATCGGGGACGTCGATACCACGTACACGGGTATCGAGGCACGTTTTGTTGTTTGTGTATTGCAGGAGCTACACAAGGTCAGAGAAAGAGATATGATATCCTTCTATAACATGGTTTATTTATAAGCACTTATGTGTTAACCAAAGTGCTATGTGAGTTGAATGAATTGTATATCAAGTATGATGATATATGTTTTGTTGTGATATATAAATGTTAATGCCATGTTATGTTTATTGCTTGAGCATCATGCCATGCCATGTAGTTGCATTAGTAACTTACTGTGTCATTATGACTCACCCCGTTATGTGTTTATTTGTTTTCCTTAGATCCAAGCCAACCCAGGAGTTCACGGTGAGATCGAGAAAGGATCACGTTAGCTTGCAGGTTGTCCGCGTTTGGTAGATCGAGGATCTACTTCCTAGTTAGTTGTTTTCTTTTGGTAAGGACGAATGGTTGTGAAGTTATGTAAACTTTACTAAGGGTAGATCTTGGTGTTATTGTATATTCTTTTGGTAGCCGACATATGTATGTCGTGCTCTTGTATAGTTTCGTTTTTAAAACAGTTTCTCTACCGAGCATGTTGTAGCTCGTGGTTATGTTTTGTTCCGACATGTTGTGGCCGATGTTGTTGTAGTAGTTGTCTTTCCCGAGTTGTAAACTTGTGGTTGTTACTAGTTGCTTTCCGGCTTTGTTATCGCCGAAGATTGTTCATACTTGTGTTAATCAGGTTATCAGTTGTGTTTTGTTGTAAGTACGGGTGGTTACGCCACGAGCTTTTCTTCTTTTGTTGTGTTGTGTTGTTGTTTTGGCGACCCGACCTTGGGATTTCGTATAGAGATCCGGGTCGGGGCGTCACATGTTAAACGGGCTAGCCCTATCGGTTTCGGGCCAGCCCTAACGGGTTGTGGCCCTAACGGGCCGCGGGCTAACGGTCCAATTTTTTCGGGCCACTAATATTGCAGACCTAACCCTAACCCTAGCGGGTTTCGGGCTAAACGGGCCACTATCGGGCCACGATTAAAGATATAATATAACAATATTTTTAAATAGTGAATCGATAAATCATTCATAACTTTGATAGTTTCTTATGTTTTTCAAAAGAAATATAAATTAAACATTTTTTTACATCGATGTGTTATAATTTTTAACTTGTTTTTCTCAAAATAAATAATGTAATAGCTCTACTTAGCAGTTCTTTCCAAATTTTTTGTTTATATTTCAGTATTTATTCACAAGTACACAAAAAAGACCTGTAGTGTAAAAGATAAATGTGTTTGACTTTGGATTAAAAGGTTGTTGGTTTTATTCTCATCGCGGTTGTTTTACGTATCTCCTAAACTTTTTACGGCCTAATTAATATTACGCGGGTTGGCGGGCTAACCCTGAAACCTGACGGGCCAGTCCTAACAGGTCGCGGGTTAAACGGGCCAGCCCTAAAAAGTCCTAATTTTAAACGGGCCAAAAATATTGAACCCTAACCCTATTTTTTTTCGGTTTAAACGGGCCAACCCTACGGGCCATGGCCCTTTTAACATCTCTATCAGACTATGCCTACCTCTACACACACAAAAGAACAACGACTAGATATGAGAGAGAGAGAGAGAGAGAGAGAGAGAGAGAGAGAGAGAGAGAGAGTTTTGTCAGAATTCTCAAGATGTTGAGAGAGATTTCTTATTCAATATTCGTATTGAATCTTTCGGTACAAAGAAAGAAAAAAAGGGAAAAAAATGTTATATACACTGCTCGAACTAACTAACTGTCAAAGAATGAGAAGTGATACTCGACACCCCTGTACAATAGATAACATCATAGTACACCCTGAACTAAATACAGAACAGAAGTTTTAAGTTTTAGCTTCATGTATCATCCTTTGAGAATTGAGAAGTGTCCACTGTATTATCATCCCCCCTCAAGCTGCAAGTTGTAAAAAGGTTGAAGACTTGAAGCTTGGATAATAAATGAAACAATTGAGCATGAGAAAGGGCCTTGGTGAAGATATCAGCAGGTTGATTTGCAGAGGCAATATGAGCAGTTTAAATCACACTAGCCAACAATTTTTCACAAACCAAATGACAGTCGATGTCTATATGTTTGGTTCTTTCATGCAAGACAGGGTTCGAGGCAATGTGCAGGGCAGCTTTGTTATCACAATATAGCATCACAGGAGCAGCACTTGAGATGTTAAAATCTCTGAGTAAGGAAAGTAGCCAGGCAACCTCATAGCATACTATTGTCATGGCTCTATACTCAGCTTCAGCACTAGATTTAGAAATTGTTGTTTGCTTCTTTGCTTTCCAAGAAAGAAGAGACTAACCAAGAAGAACACAATAACCAGTAATAGACCTTCTAGTTGTTGGACATGCAGCCCAATCTGCATCACAAAAAGCCCTTAATTGCAATGAAGAATGAGAAGCAAACAATAACACTTGACCAGGAGTTCCTTTAAGATACTTAAGAAGCTTTATAACTGCATCATAGTGAGGAACCCTTGGAGTGCCCATAAACTGACTTAGGATGTGAACTGCATAAGAGATATCTTGCCTTGTAATGGTTAAATAGATAAGCTTGCCAACAAGCTTTCTATAAAGAGCTGGACTTGAGAAGAGATCTCCACTATCTGCAGCCAAAGTATGGTTTTGTTCAATGGGGATTGTAGAAGGTGTAGCAGCTAAGAGACCAGTTTCAATTAGAATATCTAAAATATACTTTCTCTGATGCAGACAAATACCATCCTTAGACCTTGCCACCTCTAAGCCAAGAAAATACTTGAGAGGGCCTAAATCCTTTATCTTAAAGTGAGATTGCAAATGAGACTTGATGAGGGCAATTTCAGAAGAACTGGAGCCAGTGCTCAATATGTTATCCACATAGACCAAAATTACAGAAAATGAACTAGATTTGTTGAGAAGAAATAAGGAATGATCATTTTTAGATTTGACAAAACCATAGTCTAACAAGGCAGAAGAGAACTTAGTAAACCACTGTCTGGGAGCCTGCTTCAGACCATAGAGGGATTTAACTAGCCTACAGACAACAGGCTGAGTTGATGAAGATTGTAGCCATGCTGGAGAAAGAGAATACGCTAGAGGAACATCCATATATACCTCCTCAGATAAATTACCATGCAGAAAAGTATTTGTGACATCCATTTGATCCAGTGACCAACCATTATGAGAGACAATAGCCAAGAACATTCTTACATTTTTCATCTTAGCCACAGGGGAAAAGGTTTCAAAATAGTCCAAACCCTCAGTTTTGATGAAACCTTTAGCAACAAGTCTTGCCTTGAATCTATCTACTGTGCCATCAGGATTAAACTTTATTCTATACACCCACTTGCAACCAACCACTTTCTTTCCTGGAGGTAACACCTGAATCTCCCAAGTTTTGTTTTGTTCTAAGGCTAAAAGTTCAGTTTGCATAGCCTCACACCATTTAGGATCTTTCATAGCTTGATTATATGATTTTGGTTCAGTTACAGAGGAAATATTGCAGGTATAAGAACAATAAGAAGATGAAACATTTGAATAAGAGAGATACTTTTCCAAAGGATACAAAGGAGTGGACCTTACTAAGGCATGAACTTGCTGAGCATTGGTAAATTGAGAAGGAAGTCCTGTATAATCCTGGTATTTTGCTGGAAATGTTCTTGTCCTGGTAGACCTAGAAGGTGCAGTAAGTATAGGAAGATTGACACTAGGAAGATTATCAATAGAGTGATTATCAGAAGGACTATTGTCAGAAGAAAAGTTATCACACTCAATAGCAGGTTGTGATAATGATGAAGGGGTATCATCCAGATCAGAATCAAGAAGATTAGAGTGATTATTGAAGAGCGGAATATGAGAAGAAGAGATTTGAGACTGAGATAAAAGGAATTGATCTTCATAAAAGATGACATCCCTGCAATGAAAGACTCTTTTGGTAGACAAATCAAAAAGTTTATAAGCCTTTTTGCCAAAGGGATAACCAATGAAAACACACTTGGATGCTCTGGAATCAAATTTGTCTCTTGTAGATGATAGAGTGGAAGCAAAACATAGACATCCAAAGACTTTTAAATGTGAATACAAAGGAGAATGACCAAGAAGTTTTTCATAGGGTGTGACATTCTGTAAAACAGTAGATGTCAACCTGTTAATAAGATAGGTTGCAGTTAGGATACATTCTCCCCAGAATATTTTTGGCAAATGTGCTTGAAACCTCAAGGCTCTAGCAACATTCAAAAGATGTCTGTGTTTTCTTTCTACCCTACCATTTTGTTGGGGTGTTTCAACATAAGAGCTATGTTGTTCTATGCCAAGAGAATTAAGCAAAGAAAAGATATCCTGATTAAAAAATTTAGATCCATTATCAGATCTCACTTGATTAACAATGCCATTTAACTGAGTCTTGGCCATGTTAAGAAAAAGCTGTAGATAAGAATGAACTTGGGACTTTGAATGAAGCAAATAGATCTAAGTAACTTTGGTACAATCATCAACTATTGTAAGAAAAGAATTGCAACCATTGAGAGTACATTGTTTGTATGGACCCCAGACCTCACAATGAATCAATACAAAAGGTTTTACACAGTGAGAAGCACTTAAAGGAAATGGAACTCTGATTTGCTTTGCATAATGACAAATGTCACAAACAGAATTGCTATTGGTTTAACAGTAAGTAAACTAGAAATGTGATTAAAAGAAGCATATGGTAAATGACCTAGTTTATGATGCCAAGTAGAGACTGAAGTAACAGCATTGTAGACAACTGATGATGATGGAGAAGAGGACACACTTCCAGGTGGAATGACCAGCTTGTATAGACCCTTTACCAATTTACCAATCCCCTTCAATTTCCTTTGAACAAGGTCCTGAAAAATACAATAAGAGGGAAAAAACAATAGACAATATTTACTGTCATAAGCTAGCTTACTACCAGAGATGAGATTGAATTGGAATTGAGTGACATAAAGAACATTGTGCAAGACAATGTCTAGAGTAAGTATGACAGTTCCCTTATGTGTTATAGTGGAGCACTGACCGGTAGGCAATGTGATTGTAGAATGAATATAAACAGGATCAACAAGAGAATTAAATTGAGAAGTAACATGATCAGTGGCTCCTGAGTCAATGATCCAATCCTGTGTGTTTGATGCATTGTGAACTAAGCACAAAGGACTAGCAAAACTAGAGAGACTGAAATGTTTACCTACAGCTTGATTTGCAGTCATATTGGCTGTGATAAGATTCAAAAGATGTTGATACTGAGACTCAGTAATATTGGGTTCAACACCACTAGAAGTGCAAACTGAATTGACTTGTGCCTCAATGTTTGTACCATTGATTCTTACTGTAGGGCTTGGCAAAATTGTGTTATCATAAGAACACTGGACATGAGCAGCACTGGCTTTGTGTTTTAGGTTCTTTGGCATATTCCTTGAGGGATCTGGTTTAGTTCCATAAAATCTATGCCAATCTGGGTAGCCATTGATGTAAAAACATGTGTCTTTGGTATGGCTATTACCTCTACAATGGTCACAATACAGATTACCCTTGCCCTTTTTGAAGTTGAGATTTCTTGTCTGATTGGTTGAATTGCTATAGCCTTTGGCTAACAGTGCAGTAGTAGAATCATGCATTGGAATATTGTTTGTAGAAACATTAGCTGCAGAAACATTTCTTGTTTTCTCATCTTGAATTAGTAGAGACAAAGCCTGACTTATGTTTGGAAGAAGAGTCATAGTCAGAATATTTCCTCTAGTGTTGGCAAAATGATCATTTAACCCCATAAGAAACTGAGTTAGGGTTTCAACTTGTTCATAGTCTTCTAGCTGCTTAGATGCTCCACACACACACACTTAGGAGGATTACTGAGATTGGCTAATTCATCCCAAAGTGCCCTAAACTTGGTGTGATATACAGTAAGAGACATTGATCCTTGAATATAAGACATTATTTCCTTTTTAATTGAAAATATCTTTGGAGCATTGTCATGTGTATATCGAAATGCTAGATCATCCCAGATTGCTTTAGCTGTAGTTAGATACACAACACTGGGTACTATGTCTTTTGAAATTACATTTAATAACCAAGATATTGTCATATCATTGCATCTCTCCCACTGAGTTAGATACTTAGAATTAATACTAGGCTTCTTGTTTATTCCAGTAACTAAACCAAGTTTCGACTTAGCAGACAAAGCAATTGTCATAGCCCTCCTCCACTGTAGATAATTCGAATCATCCAGTACAATTGAAATCAAGATCATACATGGATTATCATTGGCATGCAAAAACAGAGGATGTGATGAATGAAGCTTGAGATCAGCTTCATCAAGATCATACTCATCTATGATTGACTCTGAATCTTGTGTACTTCCTCTTTGATGCTCATTCTGTGCAAAATCAGGAACTTGATTGAGAATACTTTGATTTTGATTTCCAGATGTCGCCATGAAAACCATCACTGCTCAGATCAACTTTGAAGAACTGAATAGTCAATTGAGATTTGTGATAAAATCGAAGAACTGTGGAGTATGAGCGGGATACTCTGATACCATGTCAGAATTCTCAAGATGTTGAGAGAGATTTCTTATTCAATGTTCGTATTGAATCTTACAGTACAAAGAAAGAAAAAAAAAAAGGGAAAAAAATGTTATATACACTACTCGAACTAACTAACTGTCAAAGAATGAGAAGTGACACTCGACACCCTTGTACAATAGATAACATCATAGTACACCCTAAACTAAATACAGAACAGAAGTTTTAAGTTTTAGCTTCATGTATCATCCTTTGAGACTTGAGAAGTGTCCACTGTATTATCAAGTTTACCCGAGGTAACGAAAGAAGATGTAGTGATCGCAACGATGGCAAGACAAATGAAAAGAAGTTTAGCCATTCCCATAACTTTTTCCTATTGATAGAATAAGGATATGTGTATAGATAGGGTTGAAGCTATGGCTGAATTGAGTTTTCTAGGAGAAGCTGGACCCTCTACCAGCTCATCTATGTGCTTGGTGGTAAAAGAAAATGTGTATACGAACATTTTATTTGAAACTTTTTTATTTTCTGAAAATTAAGAAAAAATAGAGGAACAGTTAACTCATCAAATTTTTAGGATTTTAGTTTTTAATTTTGTACTTTCTCTCATTTTTTTAGTTCCTCCAACTTCTTCTACATGCTCTCTTACATTTATTTTTTCCCAATCCTTACAAATAAAAATTTCAAACTCAAAAACCTACCTTAAACACACATACCAAACACATGAGAACAATAATAGCGGTGGAGCCAAAAGAAAGAAAAAATACTCTCTTCGTTTCTAAATAATTATCTTCATTTATTTTTTTTATCTGTTTTAAAAAAAAATCATCTTGTTTTTAAACCAAGTTTAAAAAAAAAATAATTTTATCACTTTACCCGTACTTTTTCTCTCTATTTTAATTATGACCACATGTACAAAAACTTTTAAAAAAATACATATTATATTAGTATTTATAATATAATCAATTAATTTTTTATTAATCTGTATGCTCGAACGCAAGGAGTAATCTATAATGGGAAGGAAAGAAGGACTGAAGTCGCTCCCAGGCCCCAGCCATTCATTGTGAAATTGGCATATAGCGATCAGTGAATGGGATGGAGTTCCTCAGCCATTTGTTCTCAATAATATCTCAAGAAATTGAGTTATTAAGTAGCCCCGCCCGCATTCCTCATTTTGCAAAATCTGAAATCGAAATTGCGCTGTCATGGCTGCTTCCACTTCTTCTTCTTCTTCTACCTCCCGCATCCCACGGTGGCTTCACGATGTGTTCCTGAGTTTCCGCGGCGCTGACACCCGGAATAACTTTACAAGCCACCTCTTGGCAGCTTTGGTTCGGCAAGGCTTTTCAACCTTCCGAGACGACACCAAGCTTAGGCGAGGAGAACAAATTAGCTCGGGACTGCTGAGAGCAATCGAGGAGTCTCGAGTCTCCATTGTTGTGCTTTCAAAGAACTACGCGGCATCTGAATGGTGCCTCGACGAACTAGTGAAGATAATGGGGTGCAGGAGGTATTTTAACCAGACTGTTCTTCCAATATTTTATGATGTTGATCCATCGCACGTCATGGCACAGCTCGGGAGCTACTCCGAAGTGTTCGCCAAGCACGAAGTTCGGGTCAAAGAAGGGACGCTGTCAATGGAGAGGGTGGAGAGATGGAGGGCAGCTCTAAATGAGGCTGCCAATTTGTCCGGTTATCCATTACAACATTATGGGTACTCTCTCTTTCCCTCTTTAATTTGTCATTTTTCTATACTTTCTCGGAGCTCAACCCACATGTTAACACACGGTGATTAGGTCAGAGCAATCCATTTTAAAAAAATACCCATAATACGCGTCAAATTGTACTTTTTAAATTTTTGCCTTTTACGATTCACTGGCGTGGTCCTACGACGAGATTGCGCTGGACGCTTGGTTCTATAAGTTGAGCTTTTGTTCGGTCTTCTTTTCGACTCAAAAAACATGGACCTTCTCATATTTTAGGGAGAGTCAATTTTCACTACAAATTTTACTAATTTACTACATTTACTAATGGTTAAGTAAATTAATCATTGTTATGACACAATTACTCTTCAAATATTTGTCTTGTTTGATGATGAAGTACTTGCTTAAAGTCAATTGTTTTTTATTTTCCTTTATAACTTAAAATTAAATACATCTATTATTTTTCATTTAATTTCTTCAAATATATTTTTTAAGAAAATTAAATTTAATGTCAAAAAAACTTAAAGATGTTGCACAATTACCAACTTATTATAAAATATTTTTAAGTAATTGCTAAACATATATTCATTGATTGATTTACCATTCAAAAGTTATTTATTTAAAATTCATAATTTGTACGGAGTAATTCAATATTATATAACTCATGTCACTCATTTGTTTAGTCTATTTTATCATTTATATCTTTTTTATTTGTAAGCGGAAGAAATTAGACGTGTGTATTAGTTTCCTTTTAGATGTCTCATTTATATTTTCTAATTTTTCAATATAAAATTATTTATTTTCTTGTGTATTATTGAATATAATATTATTTGGAAAGACAAATAAAGGAAAACTAGAAAGGGAAACAATTAAATAAGATAGATTTGAAAGGCAATTGTGTCAAGCCATTGATAACTTAATTAAATTTTAATAAATATAGTGGATAAGCAAATATTGCAATGAAAATAGACTCTCCCTGTATCTTATTACAAAGAAAGCGTGTTTCTTTCCTTCAATACATTGGGGCTATTTGGATCAATATGTCATCTTTCTTTTTAAGGACAGTATACTAAAATGTCTTGTCCTTTTTAAATTCCCTATTTATAAAAAAATTATGAAAGTTGATTAATTTAGAGAAGTTTTCAACGGTTATTATTTCTCTCTAACCATCAATGTTTATTATTATTATTATTTATTAGATCAAAAATCGATGGCTAAATGTATACTTCACCAATACCCTATTGTTGGGTTAAACAAATTTATTAACTACATAGAAAATAAAAATAAAAATGAAAAACTCTTTTGAAAATATATTTAAAAACTAAAACAAAAACTTATCCCGTTTTGAGACAGAGAGAGTAATAGTTTATAAGAGAAACCATTTTTCTCAAACTACACCCTCACAAATCAAAGTTTTTCCCCAAACCACCTTACACCGTATTCATGGAAATCGCGTGGAATTTATTTAGTGGATTTATTTAGTGGTGAGTAGTTAACAGTGTGATTGTTACGTGTCGATAATGTAACGATCAATAATTAACTTCAAATTGATGAGATGGAGAGAATTTTCAAAAGTTAAACCTCATTTAAAAAAAAATAAATGTATCCAAATAAACCAAATAATTTTTTTGTGACATCTTGTACCTTCTAGGGAACCGTGTTTACCCGATCGGTGAATGTTTACCATTTGCCCATTATATACAAGAAAATAGTTTGCGGAAACATATTCTATATTAGTAATATATTTTTTAAGTTATTACAAGTTTCTCTAAAGGCTCATTTAGTACTGCTCACTTATTAAAGGTTGAATGTTCAAGCCTTACACCATAGTCGTACTTAACTACTCTTAGCGAATTAGCGAAAAGGTCGGGTGTTAAATCAATTTGTTCTAGCCACACTAAATACATCATTTAGTCTTAATTGTAGTCTTTCAAGACATTAAATAATAATAATAAGGGTTGGAATAATGTCTATGTCCCCTCCAACCTTAAAAAAAAAAAAAAAAGTGTAATACAATCACTTGTACAAGAAATTTACTAAGTTGTTGTACTCTCGCTTGGTCTCTATTGAAGATGTTTGTATCAATATTTTGAAGTTATTTGACCAATTTTTAGATTATTATTTTAAGAAAATTGTTGTGGAAAATAGAATAATAACTTTTTGAATGTACACTAAATTACTATAAATCACGTGGTTTCTAGTTGGAAAAACATAATAAGTCCTTATCACATTTTGATCTCATGAAAAAGTTATATTACCCAAAAAATGTCAACCTTCTTTTAGGATGAGACTATGAGAGTACTACGTCCCAATATGAATATATATCCCTCTTTAGTTGCTTACAAGATTTATGAACGTTGATTTTTTTCATAATTTTCTAGCACACACGCGCGCACGCGCATACACACACACACATATCAGGGCCGGCCCTAAGGGGTGGTAAGGTGGGGCGATGACGATGGGCCCCCAATTTTGAGGGGCCCCAAATTTATATATATATTACTAAATTTATAATTTTTTGTAACAGAAAATATTAATTGACACTCATTCCGTTCCTAAATAATTGTCATATTTTTCTTTTTGTTCGTTTAAAAAAAATTGTCATGTTTCTAAACTTTTCTTTTTAGGAAAACAATTTTACCACTTTATCCTTATTGTTTCTTCGTACTTTAACTATGACCACATGTGCAATGACTTTAAAAAAAAAATTATGTATTATATCAATATTTATTATAGAGTCGATTAGTTTTTTTTTTTTTTAATTTGTATGTCTAGTCAAAGGGGAGTACGATTATTTAGGAACGGATGGAGTTTTAACTTTTTTTTGTGTTAATCTTCAAGTTGCCCAAAAAATAATAGGGAGAGTATATTTCCACTACATACTTTGCTAATTCATTACATTTATCAATGATTAAATGAATAAATCATTGTCATGACACAATTGTCCTTCAAATACTTGTCTTGTTTGACGATCAATTACTTGCCTAATTTTTTTATTCCTTTATAACTTAAAATAAATTGTTGTTTTCTCATCTTCTCAAATAAATTATGCCTATTCATCATCACTAAAAAAATAAATCTATCAATTACTTTTTATTTAATTTCTACAAATAATTTTCAAACTAAATTGAATTTGCTTGTCAAATTAAAAAACTAAATAATGTTGTACAATTTTCAACTTATTATAAAAGTCTTTTAAGTAATCGCTAAACATATATTCATTAACTAATTTTCTATTCAAGTTATTTATTTAAAATTCATAAATTGTACTCCGTAATTTAATATTATATAACTCATGTTACTCCTTTGTTTGGTCTATTTTGTCATTTATATATTTTTTTATTTGTAAGCAAAGGAAATTAGACATATCTATTATTTTCTTTTTAGATGTCTCATTTATAGTTTCTAATTTTTTGCATATACAATTATTTAGTTTTTTGTGCACCATTGAATATAATATTATTTGTAAAAACAAATAAAGGATAGAATAACTTAATTGGGTTTGAATGGCCATTGTGTCAATACATTAATTAACCTAATTCATTTTTAGTGGAAGTAGTGGATAAGCAAATATTATAGTGAAAATAGATTCTCCCAAAATAATATTGACAAATTTAACATCGATCCTGATGATTTATTTTCTAAATTGCAAGTGCTGCAAATGTTTTTACCAAAGCAAACAAAGTTAACCATTAAAGTTATTGTATGTTTGTACGTGATGCACTTTTTCAATACATTGGATCATGAAAAATGAAATTTATTTGTGTAAACTTTTTATTTTTATATTTTTATAAGGGCCCCTTTTATTTCTTTTGCCATGGACCCCCAAAAGTTCAGGACCGGCCCTGACACACACACACATATATATATATATATATATTAATATGTATATATATATATATATGTGTGTGTGTGTGTGAATGTCATTAATTAGTCTCTGTACACAAAATTTATTAACGTGCGATTGGACATGATAGTCGACAAAATATATTTATTAACTTCATGGAGGAAATAGACTCATTTGAAATAAAAGAACTTAAAACAAATGTTAATTTTAAAATAAAGCAAGTAATACATTATAATACAAACCATTTTTCCCCAAACCACCATCACCGAGCTCGACCTTATTGAAGAGGATGGACATGGCACTGTAGGAGAAAATAGACTTTTTTAACATTGTACTTTTACTTCTACATGGCTTCTATAATTTTCCCTACTATGACAACTTTTTTGTGTATGATACATAAGGAAATGTCATGTCTAATTAACAAGAAATAAAATCTTGAAGAAGAATTGAAGTATGTAGGTTAAAATGCGGAAATGGAATTACTTTTTTTTGGAACAAACAAAAGTAAAAGTGAAACTGTAGTTTGTGGATTGAGGGAATATATGATACAATCTTCTCCCTTGATCCTTTAGGGAAAATTTAAAGCTTTCATATGAAATCCACCTCTCATATTTTAAGATTCTCAAATTCTAGAATTTGACAGGGATGAGACAAAGCTCATTAAAGAAGTTATCGAGGATATTGTCAAGAGATTAGATTCGCCATATTTGCATGTTGCTACCCATCCTGTTGGAATCGAGTCTCGCATGCAAGAACTCGAAGCACTGTTAAACTTGGGATTAGATGATGTTCGCATAGTTGCAATTTGGGGTGTTGGTGGAATAGGCAAGACAACAATTGCAAAAGCTATTTTCAATTGCATTCGCAACAAGTTTGAAGGAAGCAGTTTTCTTGCGGATGTAAATGATACTGCAAAGGAATCGTCTGGGGTGGTTAAGTTGCAGGAACAACTTCTTTGTAATATCCTGATGAATGAAACTTACAAATTGGACAACTATCATCAAGGAATTGAGAAAATAAAACAGAAAATATGTCATCGAAGGGTTCTTCTTGTTCTTGATGATGTTGATGATGTCCAACAATTGGAAAAGTTTGCCATAAACCCTGATTTGTTTTGTTCGGGAAGTAGAATCATCATAACAACAAGAAATAAATCATCCATATCTTCTCTTCAATTGGATTCAGCTTATACGTATTCGCCAGAGAAGTTGAATGAATATGATTCTCTTAAACTCTTTAGTTGGCATGCCTTTAAAGCAGATTGTCTAAAAGAAGGCTATCGACAGATATCAAATGAAATAGTGGCTTATGCCGAAGGACTTCCGCTAGTTCTTGAAGTTTTGGGTTCATTTTTGATGGGTAGAAGCATAGTTGAATGGCAGAGCGAGTCAAATAAATTAAAAGCGATTCCTAATGGCAAGATTCAACAAAAGCTCAAAATAAGCTTCGACTCCCTGGATGACAAAAATCAAAATCTATTTTTAGATATTGCATTTTTTTTCATTGGAAGGGACAAAGATTTTATAGTCAAAGTGCTTGAAGACTCTGGATGCTTTCTAGAAAGTGGAATTGGGGAACTATCTCGTCGATGCCTCATTAGATTTGACATTTGGGGAATGCTACGTATGCATAATGTGCTTAGAGACATGGGTAGAGAAATTGTTCGTCAACAATCATTGGATGTGCCTGGGAAACGTAGCAGACTGTGGTGCAGGGAAGAAGTACTTCAAGTACTGAGAAATTGCACTGTAAGCCATCATTAAGTGTTTTTAGTACGTGATTTTAGAGCTGGAAAAATATAGTATCATTGATTCACTGTATATAGTGTTTTTATAATCATTTTAACCTCCTTTGTGCAATCTGCAATTTGACTAGGGAACAAAAGCAATTGAAGGACTCTCATTAGAATTGGTTGCAGAAAACAATGAGCATGTTAAGACAAAGGCCTTTGCAAACATGAGTAATTTGAGATTGCTTCATCTCAATTATCTCCAACGCCTAAGTGGTACTTACATAACTACGTCGAGAAACCTGAAATGGTTGTGTTGGCATGGATTCCCTTTGGCATATATACCCGCTGCTTTGTACATGGAAAATCTGGTTGCTATTGACTTACAATTTAGCAAACTAAAACAAATCTGGAAAGGGCCCAAGGTATGACACTTTTTTCCTCGCATTCAAACTTTGAATATATCCTGCTTGTTTTGGAGATGACATTTTTGCTTTATCTTTCAGAGACTACACAAATTGAGATTCCTCAACCTAAGTCATTCGTTTCATTTAACCAAAACTCCAAACTTTTCTGGACTGAAAAGCCTTGAGAAGTTGTTGCTTAATGATTGTACGAGCTTGGTGAAGGTGCACAACTCCATTGGATGTCTTGACAAGCTCATCATGTTGAGTATGGCCAATTGCATAAACCTAAGTAAGGTCAATTTTTCTAGCCTCTTCATGCTGAAATCTCTTGAAAAACTAGATTTTTCTGGCTGCTCCAAACTTGGGGAGTTAAAAGAATGCAAAGGACGATTTCCTATGTTTCAAAAACTGCTATCAAAATGTCAAGAATACATACCCATCTCAATGGCCTCTGTCAAGGGATTAAGTTTCTTGCAGAAATTAAATATAGTAGACTGCAACTTGGAGTATGTACCCATTGGAATTGGCAGTTTAATCACATTAAAAGAAATGGATCTATCTGGAAACACATTTTGTAGCCTCCCCTATAGCTTCAGCCATCTTTCTCGTCTCGATAAACTTTATCTCGAACGTTGTGTTCAGCTAAAATCACTTGGAGATCTTCCAAACAATCTAAGGGGAATATGGGCAAACAATTGCATATCTTTGGAAACTGTTTCGGTTGGCGTAAATTTTGGTGTAAATATTGGCGTAAATGTGGGTTTTAAGTTTTTAGAGTTTAGGGATTGTCCCAAATTGGATGGTAAAAGTCTTGGCAATAATTTGAAGAGAAATTTCCTCCAGGTGCTCCAAGCGCTACAGGTCTCTCTCTCTCTCTCTCTCTCTCTCTCTCTCTCTCTCTCTCTCTCTCTCTCTCTCTCTCTCGTTTTAATCAGTCCCTATGTGGTGGTGATGTATATATATGACAGTCGACCATCAACATATTGGGGTTTCATTGAGATTTCCATCACGCCGAAGATTGCATTAGTTTTTCTTTCAAACATTAACTTTTGATTAGTCCATACTATATAACAGAAAATTTCATGTTATTAAATATGCAACAGGAACAGCCTGCAGATTACTTTTGTGGTCTCACTTATCCTGGTGGGGAGCTTCCTAATGACATGGAATTTCAGTCTATTGGATCAAGCAATTTGTCCTTTGTGGTGCCTCCACTTGTTGGTAAGAAAATCGTAGGTTTGATTAGATATGCAGTTGTTTCTCCCAACTCTGACTTTAAAGGTTTTGAAATAGTAAATAAAACCAAGGGTAACAGTTGTCCTAATCATTGGTCACTCTGGCCAATGTGGGATAAATATCGTAGTGATGAAGACTATGTGTTGATCGAATTTGATGCAATAAATGAGTGGGAAATTACCTTGGAAGGGGGTGATGAGGCGGACGTTTTTGTATTGAATTTGCATGGTGACGACATCGTGCTGAAAAGATGGGGGTTAAGTTTTATTTATGAGAATGGTGACAAGTATTTGGAATCAAACATTGAGCAAGTTGATTAGTTATGACAATTAGTCAGGGTTGAAAATACTTGTTATTGTAATGATCAAAACCATTAGAAAAAAAATAGCTTTAATTTTTCTTACAACTAGTTTTATGAAACAACTTTGTCCTTCGTCTAAGCTTAGTTGTAACAAAGTTGTAGAAGTAGTTGTAAACGGTTTCAAATCGTCTTCCCAATTTTGTGTCTCATCTTCTGTCACAATAAGGATATGCCAACACGTGTTTTATTTTTTGGTGTGATATAACACCAACCCAACGCTAGTTAACGCCATGTTTCAAAGCAATTTTTTTCTCAAACAAATTTCTCTCGAGCTCTTCACCGGGAAAAGGAAAAAAAAATCCCAAACTGATTTCTCCTCTCTCTCTCTCTCTCTCTCTCTATATATATATATATATATATATATATATATATATATCTCTCTCTATCTCTCTCTCTCTCTCTCTCTCTCTCTCTCTCTCTCTCTCTCTCTCTCTCTCAATGCATGGCTTAAGATCAGAATGGTGATATGAAGGTGCTTAACTCTTTCCCTCATAACAGAGTTTTCCCAAGTTCACCCAAATCGTTGAAGAAGAGATATTTAAACCCAATTGTGAGGGTTTGTCCTCCACAACATTGCCTCTAGTTTATCCCGAGTTAAGGATTCGAGTAGAACCAAGTTGTACAATCGTCCCTATCAATTTTTGATGATTCAATAGCAATCGAAGTTTTAAATTTAAGGGCGATAAAGAATCTTACTCGCAAACGAAGCTTGAAATCTGAGAATGATGAAGAATTTTAGTTGCAATTAATGACTGTTGTGTATGTAGCCAACAGTTATTTGATGATTCTAACTCAATGAGAATGAGAAAGCTACTTGAATTGGTTGTCTTCTTTATCGTGAAGGGCTGGTTGGAGTTTTATCTGAGAAAACAGCGGCAGTCAAATTTGGGTATTTTAGATGTTTAGTGTTAAACTTGTGTTGAAGTTGGAGCATTAATAGGCGTTAGCACTTGAGGAAATAAAACACGTGGCAGCATCTTACACGTGTGACAAAAGATGAGACAAGAAGTTGAGATAGAAGATTTCAAGTCGTTGTGAACCTAGTAATGTTGAATGTCAAAACTGTTAACAATCTTTTAAGGTTGATACCATCTATTAATAATAACTAAAACAAAAATTATTGTTCTCTCCCACTGTTCACGTGGATGTTCTACGTAAAAAAATTTCCCACCCAACAGCCATATTTAATTCTGTAGCTTTTCAAATTAACTTTAACTTTAACCTAGATCTGTAAAATCTTTTTTTACTTGTAACTTTTTTTCTAATTAGGGTTTGAATTTAACCGCATCTTAAATCTTTAAAATCTTTTTTTATTTGTAACTCTGTTTTATATGTAAAAAAATTACCCGCCCTACATCCATATTTACTCATGTAACTTTTTAACTGAGGCTGCCAATTTGTCTGGTTATCATTTACAACATTATGGGTAATGGGTAATTAATTTCTCTCTTTTAATTTAATTTTTCATTTCTAATATATATTGTTAGATTAGAAACATTAACGGATTAACCACAAGGGTTAGTCTGTGTGGCAGTGGGTTCGATTTTCCGAAATGTATAGTCTAAACGTCTGTGTTCTCCTTGGACTTGCCCTTGCGCCGATAAATTGAATTTTATGAAATTAAAAAAAATGTGTCCAAAAAAGATTGTAGTATAGTTTTAAGCTTTCATATTCTCAGTTTTTAACATTCTCGATTTTCCGAAATGTATAGTTGTTGTGGATACTATCAATAAATTAGATCGACTATCACTACTAGAAAGCAAGTGATTACGGTCACTAATTCTATGATTCTGTCACTAAAGTCTATTTATCGAGTGAAACTTTCATCGCTAAAAAAACAACGCTGATTTAAGAAGACATTACTATTGGAAATAAACAACAAAAATCGTAAATTGTCGCTAAATTAGTGATGGTAATTACCAACGGACAAAACCTTTGCTAATTTCATTCCATCGCTAATTAACGACGGTTATAACCGTCGTTAAATACCAACGAACAGAGAGACGGAATATTCCATCGCTAATGGCCGTTGGTATTTAACGACAGAAATTAACGACGTTTGATTCCATCGTTACATTAGCGATGGAATATAACGACGGAGTCAGCCCCGTTAAATTAGAGACGGAATTTTTAGTGACGAAACATTCCGTCGCTAAAAATAAAAACAATATTTTAATTTTTTTTTTTAGATTTTTTTTTTTTTGGCATTTGATGTATCAACAGATACTAACATAATAAATAAATAAACATAAAACAATGGTGTCTCGGTTAATTAGTGAGCGCACAAAGCGGGTGTTTGAAAACAACGGTGTCTGTTAAGCTTGAACATCCGACCTCTTTGTTGAGATTAGTTACGTACGAGGGTATCTCTGGTGAGACTTGAACACTCGACTAAGAGAAGTGATGGGTAACGAGTCGAGCTAGATTTGAAGATTTCATCAGTGCAAAACATTTGTGAGTTTAAATCTGACTTAGTCTTACTTGGGATTTAATTAATGTATAAATCATTCACTACATATTGTGCTGCGTTGATTGTTAAAACATCATTTATACATGATAAATATTGATTTATATCCAAGAGGAAAAGACCTATATTAATTGTCTATAATTAGTAATCTCTTTTCCATTTAATTTGTTAAGAAAAAAAAAAGAAATTTTAGGTAATAACTCCAAAAAGTACTAAATTTGAAAGGAAATTAGAAAAAAATTCCTGCATGCAATGATAATTTGGACCCGAGCTTAATATTAAAACGTAATGGACATGGAATACTTATTAAACCATTAATCTGCCATCATATCATAGGTAGAAAAGTAAAGTAAAGATGATTCTCGATGTGTATACAAATGATTTTGTAAGTAGTTAAATTCAAGTTCAGGGACTACAACAACATAGAAACTCTTGAGGGCCACCTTGGTTGGGGATGCATGAGCCATAACGAAATCCCCTTTTTGTTGTGCACTCTAGTAAGCATTGCTTGTTCCCAAACGATGGTGAGCATCTCTGATAGCAAAATGGATCCACTGCTTCATCTATGCCTACCTCTACACACACAAAAGAACAACGACCAAATATGAGAGAGAGAGAGAGAGAGAGAGAGAGAGAGAGAGAGAGAGAGAGAGAGAGAGAGAGAGAGAGAGAGTTTACATGTCAAGTTTGATAAAAATTCTTGTGAAGTATATGATGAGGATAAAAAATGTGTTCTTGAAGGAAAAAGGTTTTCTAATAATTGTTATCTTTATGGTGATGAGTTTACTTGCCATAACGCCACCACAAATGATATAGATCTTTGGCATCAAAAATTGGGTCATGCTAGTCTTCGAAATCTTGGTAAACTTTTCAAGCATGATGCTGTGAAAGGATTACCAAAAATATATACTAAAGATACTAGTGTGTTTGGTCCATGACAAAAAAGGGTAAGCAAACCAAAGTTCCACATAAAAAGGTACAAAAGTGTTCTTCATCTAGATGTCTTGAACTTATTCATACAAATCTTATGGGTCCAATTGAAGTTGAAAGCATAGATAGAAGAAGTACTCTTTTGTGTGTGTGGATGATTTTTCCCGTTTCAATTGGGTAATTTTCTTAACAGTTCTTTATGCATAACAGCAGAGTCCCAACAGTTCTTTATGCATAACAGCAGAGTCCAGGACTTAATTGTCCTTAAACAATGGACTCAAATTCATAGGGACCTTGGCCTTTCCCCTCCTCGACCTTCTGACTTTTCACCCTTTCTTACTCTACCATCCAAACAGCTTATCCCTCACCCTTCTATTTTTGTCCATCCATTTGCTCATAACTTCTTTGATATTTTTTTGGCTTAATTTCTTGATTTTGACCCTCGACCTCCTAAGCATATCTCCTACCATATCTTCGACGCCTTCAATATTTCCTTCCCCATTGGCATCAATCTTCAAACATGTGCTGCATGGCGGCCAACACTTGTAGGGCCTAAAGCAAACTTTAATGTGAGGCCTTTTTAAAATAAATATTTTTATTATTATTAAATTTGTATTTTTATTTAAAATTTATCTTTCGTACTTTTAGAGATACAAAATCACTTATTAAATTATTATAATCGATTTTATATTACAATTCTTTTTTAGTCGGTAATAAAGTTAGTCCACTTAATCTTTATTGAGACCTTGTCGATCTTAGATAGATTTTATTTATTTTAGTTTTGAAAAATATCTTACTGTTGAAGCAACAGTTACGAGAATCATTAACATTATTCTATAAGCTATATACGCATTTAGAAAAGAATCAAATCTTATTATATAATTAAGTATGTTAATTGGTGTATCATATATATTTCACTTGTACAATTTCTCTTAAAAATTTTAGTTGTTTAAATAAATCTAATCCATCAATATCAGAATTATCATTATATTTTAATGAAAGTTCAAGGTTAAGACAATTTTCTTTTATTTTCATTGTCCAATGACCTTAATTTCTCAATGCTAATTAGAAAATAAAAAATATCTTGATACATTTTAAATTGTTTTATCTATTATGTACAATAAATAATCAACTTTAAATTTTTTTTTCCTAAAAAAAAAAAAAAAAATAATCAACTTTAAATGATTCTTTAGAAATCTTACAATTTCATTGTCAATAATTTCATTAAATTATTTCTTTCTACGAATAGTATGTTTTTCACGAAATTTAGGTTCTACATTCATTTCTATAGCAAATTTTTGGCCGAAATTATAGCATTTTCAAATCCATTTTCTCTATATTTTTCAAAAAATGAAATAAGACCTTTTAATTCTTGTTCAACATCGATACAAATATTCTTTAATTGCCTATTTTTATTGAGTTTATCACAAAAATAATATCTCATACCAAATAGTCATGTCTAATAAAACACAAAATTTTCAAGCCATAAGTTGTTAAACTATTAATAAGTGGTGAGGAAAACTAAGAGTTACTCCTCTCATAAAAAATAAATAAATAGTTTTTTTTTTTTTTGGTGAGGCCTAATGTTTTTGAGGCCTAAAGCTAGGGCTTTAGTGGCTTCCCTTGGGCCGGCCCGCATACAGAAGATAAGATTCCCTCATGTCGTATTTGGGAAGACGTCCCGAGCCCAGCCATCTGCTCTCACTCATCCTTCAAACAGTCTTCCATCTACAAGCAATCCTCAAACCTCTGCATCTATCATGCCTCCTTCTATTAAAGATTTTGTTAAGGGCATAGACATCATCATGGCCAGCCTCGTTAGGAATTTGAAGCACTTAGCGGCCAAGCAGTCTCACACTACTGATGTCACGACAAAGTATATGGCTAAGGTAGTTGAAGTTGCCAAGGAAGCCAAACATCGCCACTACCAACCGGATGACTATAACCGCATGTCAACATCCTCTAGTCAACCGCCTCTTTGTTATTTCGAAAATTTGCCTCTTCCACAAATCTCTTGGACTCTAAGATTAATAAACTTTCACAAGGTTTGGTCTCTATGGTGGAAATGATTTATGCGGCTTTTCTCAACTACTTAAGGCTCAACAGAATGCAAACCGTTCGGTGCACAGGTCTGTGCTTGCCTCCAGGAAAGCCATGCGCTCCAACAATAAAATTCTTCGCATTTGGGAAGTATGTTAGCCGGCTAGCTAGCATGGATGCTGAGCTTACGTCCATGAATGAGGAGATGAGGCGTATGAACAATGAACCATTGACTAAATTAGTCTCGGTGAATGCCCTTCTACTGCAAAAGAACAAAGACCTTGTTCAAGAATTGAGCGAAGCTAAAGTTGCGGCAAATGCCCTTTTGAAGCAAAAGACCAAAGACCTCATTCAAGAGTTGGAAGCAGCCAAAGCTGAAATTGCTAATCTTAAAACGGCTGATCTTCGCCAAGGATTCTCCACGAATCACGATTTCACGCGAAACGGAAGCTAAGATCAAGGAAGTTGATGACCCGATGAATCAGTCCACATATGAACCTTGACATGTACGGCTTTGTAACCCGATAATTGAGACGGCCACGAACCTTGGTATAATGAGTTTCCCCACCATTGGGATGTAATACCAATTGATAAGAAGAAAAGATGAACGTCACAGGACAATCCTGATAAGTTCGAAAGTTTGCAAAGAACCAAGAAGAATTGAATAATTCTCTCAAATAAATTTAATCTCAAAGTTGTGTTTTTTGGAATACATAAAGAGAAGCCTTTATATAGACTTAAAATCTGAATCCTAATACTTGAAGGAAATAGAATCTTAAAATAAAAGGAAACAATTAATGAATTACCTAAACTATGTAGGAAACAACTAAGTAAGATACCTAGGCTAATTAGGAAACAATAACAAACCAAAACAAGGAAAACAGAATCAATCCCGTTTTTCTAAAGGCTTAATTTTGAAAAGTGCACTTTGGACCCCTAAAGTCATCCATTTCGCGTTAAAAAACTCCCAAAGTCATCCATCATGCCTAGGATGGCTTTAGCGGGCGTCTCTTGAGTCTTCAAGCCTTTTTTTCATACATTTTGAAGCCTTCAAAGTCCTTCCATGCATATTAAAGTCTTCCGTTGATTCTTTAATACTTGAATAATCATGAACATTTCAAACAAACCTTGCTTGAACTTCCATGCCCAATCTCTTGCCCTCGAACCACTTGACACGTGCATCAATAACAGACTTGAGCTTGCTCGAATCACATCAGGTCTTGTCCCTTATTGACGCGATTTAACTTTCAGAACATGACAATTCCTAATATCCTAGCAACGTTGGTAAGTGTCCATCCAACATTGGTAAGTGTCTACAAGTATCCAATAGCTCCAAGAATGCACATGAAGTCTTCCTTGGATCGTCCTTGAATGATTGTGCCTCCATCTAAGGTCAATGGATTGTTTGAATTGGGCCTCGATCCTTGGTAAGGTTCGTAATCCTCATCAACTCGTGTGGTGTGCAATAAAACAGAACAAATGTATACAACAAAGAAGAGAAGTAAAGACTAATTAAGAATTGAATGAAACTGATCTTCTTGTTCTTGAATGCTTTCAATATTCTGTCAAGTGTTTTGAATGCACTAGAGATGTGAGAGTTTTCCAAGTTGTTGGCATGTTGTTGGTATGTTGTTTCCAAGTGTTTTGAATGCACTAGGTGCATCTTTATACTTGGAGAGATCTAGGCACCTTAGAGCATCACCAATGCAAATGTGAATGTGGAAAAATTGGGTGCCACCTAAGATTTACACATTTTCAAAGAAAAAAACTCTTCAATGCAATTGTAAAGAAGGAATGTGAATATGATGTGTCAACTAAATTGTTTCCTATTGGTTATTAGATAATTAATTTTTTTGACTCCCAATGCACATTAGGAAATAAAACACGTGGCAGCATCTTACACGTGTGACAAAAGATGAGACAAGAAGTTGAGATAGAAGATTTCAAGTCGTTGTGAACCTAGTAATGTTGAATGTCAAAGCTGTTAAAAATCTTTTAAGGTTGATACCATCTATTAATAATAACTAAAAAAAAGGTTATTGTTCCCTCCCCTTGTTCACGTGGATGTTCTACGTAAAAAATTTCTCACCCAACATCCATATTTAATTCTGTAGCTTTTCAAATTAACTTTAACTTTAACCTAAATCTGTAAAATCTTTTTTTACTTGTAACTTTTTGTCTAATTAGGGTTTGAATTTAACCGCTTCTTAAATCTTTAAAATCTTTTTTTATTTGTAACTCTGTTTTATATGTAAAAAAATTACCCGCCCTACATCCATATTTACTCATGTAACTTTTTAATTGAGGCTGCCAATTTGTCTGGTTATCATTTACAACATTATGGGTAATGGGTAATTAATTTCTCTCTTTTAATTTAATTTTTCATTTCTAATATATATTGTTAGATTAGAAACATTAACGGATTAACCACAAGGGTTAGTCTGTGTGGCAGTGGGTTCGATTTTTCCGAAATGTATAGTCTAAACGTCTGTGTTCTCCTTGGACTTGCCCTTGCGCCGATAAATTGAATTTTATGAAATAAAAAAAAAATGTGTCCGAAAAAGATTGTAGTATAGTTTTAAGCTTTCATATTCTCAGTTTTTAACATTCTCAATTTTTTAAATTTGATAGGGATGAGGCAAAGCTCATTAAAATAGTTGTTGTGGATACTATCAATAAATTAGATCGGCTATCACTACTAGAAAGCAAGTGATTACGGTCACTAATTCTATGATTCTGTCACTAAACTCTATTTATCGAGTGAAACTTTCATCGCTAAAAAAACAACGCTGATTTAAGAAGACATTACTATTGGAAATAAACAACAAAAATCGTAAATTGTCGCTAAATTAGTGATGGGTAATTACCAACGGACAAAACCTGTGCTAATTTCATTCCATCGCTAATTAACGACGGTTATAACCGTCGTTAAATACCAACGAACAGAGAGACGAAATATTCCATCGCTAATGGCCGTTGGTATTTAACGACAGAAATTAACGACGTTTGATTCCATCGTTACATTAGCGATGGAATATAACGACGGAGTCAGCCCCGTTAAATTAGAGACGGAATTTTTAGTGACGAAACATTCCGTCGCTAAAAATAAAAACAATATTTTAATTTTTTTTTTTAGATTTTTTTTTTTTTTTTGGCATTTGATGTATCAACAGATACTAACATAATAAATAAATAAACATAAAACAATGGTGTCTCTGGTTAATTAGTGAGCAGCACAAACTGGTGTGCTTGAAAACAACGGTGTCTCTGGTTAGGCTTGAACATCCGACCTCTTTGTTGAGATTAGTTACGTACGAGGGTATCTCTGGTGAGACTTGAACACTCGACTAAGAGAAGTGATGGGTAACGAGTCGAGCTAGATTTGAAGATTTCATCAGTGCAAAACATTTGTGAGTTTAAATCTGACTTAGTCTTACTTGGGATTTAATTAATGTCTAAATCATTCACTACATATTGTGCTGCGTTGATTGTTAAAACATCATTTATACATGACAAATATTGATTTATATCCAAGAGGAAAAGACCTATATTAATTGTCTATAATTAGTAATCTCTTTTCCATTTAATTTGTTAAGAAAAAAAAAAAGAAATTTTAGGTAATAACTCCAAAAAGTACTAAATTTGAAAGGAAATTAGAAAAAAATTCCTGCATGCAATGATAATTTGGACCCGAGCTTAATATTAAAACGTAATGGACATGGAATACTTATTAAACCATTAATCTGCCATCATATCTGTTAGGCCTACATTTTAGTCAACTTGTTTACAACTTACATATATCATCTTGACACTTACAACTTGAGCTCTCCTACTGCACCTTGACATTTTTTGCAGGTTGAATTATTGTTACATTACAACCTATTTTTTAGGAAGTATGTCACCAGATAAAGGAGACTGAGTCAACAAACGTTCCTTCATCAAACAAAGCCAGCAAGGGATCCTTATCTCTTCAAACCAACATTGTGGCGAGAATACCTCAACAACTTCAACCAATTTCCTATATTCTAGGCTTGTTTGTTTTCTTTGCATTCGAGGTATAAAAAGGGAGGAACACCTGTATTTTACACACACATTCTCACTAGCTTAAGCTCCCTAGTATACGCTCTTAGTCTTGTATTCAACTTGGTTAATCAATCACTTGGTCAAGGCAGGTTCCCTAAAACCTCCCGGGGTTTTGTCGGCGAACAAGCTGTTCAAGGGCTTTCCTAGTTAACAAAATCCTTTGAGTTCATTTCTATAGCATTTTATAATCATTGTACCCATATTAACATTATCTTTGACATCTTTCTTGTCACTAGTCTCCCTTGTTGAAATTTGACCAAAACAATTTGGCGCCATCCGTGGGACACTTTGATTATTTATATAGTAATGGCCAATCCATCGTCTGGTAGTCTTGGTGAGAGGAACCAGCCACTTCCTAGTTACGTATCTCGGGCAATCCGTCTTCAAATCCGGAAGCTACCAATATGGAGCTAATGTCTAACATGGTCACGATATTGAAAAAGTGGTGACCAGTTGGATGCTCAAGAGCATACAAACACTATGATACTCAATGCCATGGATTCCATGCGTAAAGGAAAACAAAGCGAAACTCAAACATCTACTCCATTTTCACCTTTGCATCCTAGATCTTTGTTTGGTGCGGTACAGGACCAAGCCATGTTGGAGATATCCCTATGTCTAGTACCTTACCGGCGAAAGTACAATCATGGCGTCAATTCCAACCTCGAGGCCACGGTTCAACTTTACAACTAGCCAACTGTGTTGACGTCTTGCTATACCTATCTGCACCCTCGATGGGGCAAACGGGAGTTTCTTTAATACTTTTGACGCTTCGCATCCCGGTTTAATAATAATTCTCTTTTGCGAAAGTCAACTTATTAGGGAAATGCAAACCATAAAAGAATTGCTTCGAGGTGTGCCGGAGTCAACTTGCCTCATCACCAAATTTCCCCAACTTGCTACAACGAATCCCGTTTTGTTCCAGCCATAGCTAATGTGGAAATCCCAAAGAAATTTTCAGTCCCTCATATGAAGAAGTATGATGGAAGTACGATCAGAGAACATGTGTTCTTGTATCAAGAATCAATGGACATTATAAGTATCCCCTGTTTTTAAAGAAGCATGTTTTTGCGGGGGCTTTGGCTCAACTCTATCAGGACCAGCTTTAAAATGGCTAACGGGACTTCCTCTTAACTCTATTTCTTCCTATGCTCAACTTGTCGGCATGTTCACTAATCAATTTTCATGCAAGGCGTTCGACAAGTTGACCGGCGACCTTCTGATTGTGCAACGGCCTAATGAGAGTCTTAAGGAATATTTGCACAGGTTTAATAAAGCGGTGACCATACCCAATCTGGATATGTCTAACTACGAAGCCGATCTGAACAAATCAAAGCTATTCTCAACTTGGAATCTCCCAAGAATATTAAAGACGTCCAAAGGTTAACCGGTAGAGTAGCTGCCTTAAATAGATTTATATCTAAATCATCGATAAGTGCGAGTTATTCTATGAAGTGTTAAGAAAGAATAAACTATTCCAATGGGTGATCAAACACGAGGCACCTTCAAACAACTTAAGGAATACTTGATGACGTCTCCCTACTTGCCAAACCGAACGTGGTGGCGCCTCTACTTGTATTTAGCTGTATCGAGAATGCGGTTAGTGCGGTCCTAGTGAAAGAAATTCAAGGTGAACAGCATCACGTGTATTATGTAAGTAAGTCTCTACTAGATCTTTGAAACAAGGTATTCTCATCTTGAAAAGTTAATTTTAGCTTTAACTACGCCGCTACAAAATTGCGTCATTATTTTGAAACACATTCCATTCTTGTTAGAACTAATTATCCTATAAGAAGTGTGTTGAGAACTCCGAAATGTCGGGAAGATTAGCCAAGTGGTCGGTCAAGCTAAGCACATATGACATTTCATACGAGCCCGAGCGACTATCAAATCTCAAGCTCTAGCTGATTTCGTAGCGATTTCATCCAAGTCGCAACTTTGAGGTAGAACAAGAGGTACAACAGCTTGAAGGTAAAACAACTCCTAGATTTTGGACACTTTATACAGATGGAGCTTCAAATTCCAAAGGAATCGGCTTGGGAATCGTTCAAGTCCCCCAGGCGATATCATACCTCAAGCCGTATCTGTGAATTCAATGCGACGAATAATGAAGCTGAGTATGAGGCTTTAATCATGGGTTTAACTACTGCTTTAAGTTTAAATATTACTCATATAAATGTATATGTTGATTCTCAATTGCTCGCTAACCATTTCAATGGCAGCTACATGGCAAAACATTCCAAGATGACTCTATATCTTCAACATGTTAAAGCTTTGGCTTCAAAATTTCTGTCATTCTCATTGGAGCAAGTTCCTAGAGAAGAGAATACGAAGCGGATGCACTGGCCAACTTGGGATCAACTTGCAAATCTATGTTGCATGCTAATATCCCCATTATTTATGTTAAGTACCCAGCTATAGACCAAGTGGAAGAAACTCAAGAAGTGACTCGGTCTAATGGGGCACAAGTTACAAGTCCATCTTGGACCCAACCTATAATTGAGTTCCTTCAACTTGGAACTATACCACCGATGTTAAGAATGCTAGATCCTTTAAAATGCGTACTTCAACTTTTGTTTTAATAGATAATGTCTTGTTCAAGAAATCTTTCGCAGACACTATTTGAGATGTATTGACAATGAACAAGTTGAACTCGTCTTTGAAGGAGATCCATGAGGAACGTGTGGAAATCATTCGGTGGAAAGGCACGGCATCAAAGGCCCTCGGGACTGGTTATTACGGCCAACAATGCGTCAGGATGCTATGAGCTACGTACAAAAATGTGACGCCCGCCAAAGGCACGGTAACATCTTGCATCAACCTCTTGAACCTCTACATCCTATTGTTTCATCTTGGCCCTTCATGAAATGGGGCATGGATATTGTGGGCAAGTTGCCTAAGGCTCCTGGAGGCAAAGTGTTCATGTTAGCAATGACTGACTATTTCTCAAAATGGATCGGCGAGAGGCCTATGTGCAAGTAAGAGACAAAGAGGTAATTTCATTTTTAAAGAAGAATATTATTAGCGAGGTTCGGTGTCCCATCGAGATCATATGCGATAACGGATCCCAATTCATAAGTAAAAAGTGGAGATTTTTGTGCTCGATGGGGCATCAAGCGATCACATCCACAGTCCATCCTCAAGCTAATGGTCAAGCTGAGTCAAGCAACAAGTTGATTGTCAACAACTTGAAGAAACGCCTAGATCAGAAAGAAAGTGGGCTGAAGAATTACCACTTGTACTTTGGGCGACAGAACAACTACAAAAGGAGCCACGGGTAGAACTCCATATTCTTTGGTGTTTGGAGCGAAATGTAATTCCGGTCGAGGTAACAATCCCAACACGAGGTATGGCTTATTAACTCCAGATGAAAATAACATCTTGTTAACCCAAGATCTAGATACAATTGATGAGATCGGGATTTAGCCAAGATAAGAATGGCACCTATCAACAACGGATTGCTAGAGCCTACAACAAGAATGTCGAATAAGAAGGTTCCAGGTTGGTGATTTAGTTTTGAGAAAAGTATTTCAAAATACTAGAAGGCGAATGCGGGTAAATTGGCTCCCAAGTGGGAGGGACCATATCTCATTGATCAAGGCGGCAAAGGTGCATACGGTTGTCAACCCCAAGAGAGGGGTCCCTAGGAGTTGGAATGCCATTCATTTAAAGCTCTATTTTATGTAAGTCAAGTAGTTAACAACTAGACTTCTCAGGTATGAGTTAATTTATTTCAAGTTCATTCATGCGTTTTCATCCTCAATTTTATTAAAAATCCTTACTAACTTAAGCATCGGAGGGTGTTGGCTATGCTAACACCCAACCCTAACATGAATTTGTTTTGCAAGGTATACTAGCAAAGTAGGCTCAACATGTGAATACGCCGTGCGGCTCGAACATGTTGAGACCTAAAAGGAGCAGTTGAACATGTTAACACGCCGTGCGGCTCCAACATGTTCAGACCTGGGACGAAGAAGTCCAACATGTGAACACGCCAGTGCGGCTCCAACATGTTGTGACTTTAGCTGGAGAGGGATGGAACATGTTGACACGCCGGGACGGGCGATACTTGTTCTATCTCTTCAAACGACTTACCTCTAATCAAAGGTACATTTTGGTTAAAAGATTTACATCTTTTCTAAAGAGTTAAGGTTTTACACCTTCGCCCGTGCACGATTTCACATCTATACAAGATGTGACTATTGGTTGTAACATTAACATGTTACCTATTGCTTAAATCAGTAAACATTCTTATCTGCTAACACAAGCAAATGTTTCTAAGAGAAACCTAGATTACTTCAATAAAAGTTCAGAATGTTCCCAAGATTAGTGGATGAGTTGGTTAAGCCAACAAATCCTATCAACCTATGAAAAGCATGGAATACCAGACCAACCTGGTACCCCCAAATAGATTGTTTGTGCTCTTATGAGCAGGTTACATGACCAACGAATAAAAAGCGTAAATTGTTTATAACATTCCCCAAAACCTCTAAAGTATTCAAACTTGATCAACATTTTGGCCTACTGCCGTCGGTGTTACTTCTGTTTCCTTTTCTTGATTCTCGCCTTCAATTGGTTTTCCCACCATTGCTTTCGGCACCTTGTTGGCATCCTCAATCAACTCTTCTAAGGCTGGAGAATTCACCTCTTCGCATCCACCGACTCGCCAATGAAATCTTCCAGGGTTCTTCTTTCTTCTTCTAGGTCCCAATTTGCAGCCTGGCCATTCTTAAATTCCTCCATCATTTGGATCCTGGTCTCTAGCAGTGCTTTAGTGGCATTGAACTTGAAGTCTTCCCTTGCAGCTTCAAGTTCCTTGATGTGGACTTCATTCTCCTTCATCCTTTCGGCCGACGTCGCCAATTCTTTTCTTAACTTCACCACTTCAAAGACGTACTTTGGCTTCTTTCTTCAACTTGTCTACTTCCCAGTGTTTTTGCTTCTTTCTTGACTCTTCAGCTTCAACACTACATCTCGTTGCTTTGATTTTCAAGACACTGACTTGGTCCAAGATTGGACTCACTATATCAGAGATCTGTGTAAAGGAAGTATTAGTACTCTGTAAAATTCTTGGTAACAAGATCAAAGTTTTCACATTATTACCTTATCCGCAAAATCCTTCATTACCACAACAAACTTTTCTCTTGTTCTTTCACCATCCAGAATATCACTTGCATCAGTATCTGCAGCTTCCACCAGCTTTCTTTTCTTTGATTCTTCTTTATTCTTCGAGGGAGCTGGAAGCCATAGATCTGGAGTTGGAGCAGCTTGCTATCTTTCCTCAGAGACCTTCTTGCCTTAGCTCCAGCGAGCAAATCAGCAGTACTAACCAGAGCTTTGGAACGAGTGGTGGCTGCAATATAGGACATGGAGTTAGGAAGATTTGGAAAAATAGAACGACTTGCAGATAGGCAAAAACTTTGAGATAATAAACCAAACCCGTGGACATCTTGCTTGGATTTGTTGGAGATTCTTCTTCGACCCTTTCTGGAGAAAACAAGACTGGAAATGCCTTGAAGGACCTGACGAGAGGGTCTAACTCGAAAATCTTCTTTACGTTTGCCTCTGTCTCCTCTTGCTCTGGAAACAAAACGCAAAGCTTGGCGACTTCTACAAAGGAAATTCAAGTTCGTTAAGGGCTAAGATGTACAAAGATTTTGGTAATGAGCAAAACCAGAGGAAATTTCCTCTACCTTGAGACCTCCACTTTGAGACTACGCCAGCCTCTTGGCTTAGGCTGTCTTTTCTAACAAAGAAAAATCTGTTCCTCCACCCCCTGTCAGCAGGGTCGTTGTTAGAAATCAAAATAGGGTCACCACCGCTCTTGACTCTAAAACAATATCTTCCCAGACCAAATCCCCTGATCTCAGTGGTATAAGCGAACTCCTCTAGGTCTACATTCAAGCCTATCTCATCCCTTAACCTAACTAGGGTTTGAAGACATCGCCAACCCTGTGGCATGAGTTGGGCGTAATTTAGCTTCGTAGAAGCAAAAAACCTGGTGATTATGACAGGAAAGGGGAATTTAAGGCCAATAGTGAAAGGGTATTCGGAAGACATACCCACTCGGGGAATAGCATTCGGAGGTAAGGGAAGGATGGGTGAATAGAACGGCTTCAAGGGGCAAGGCGTGATTTTTCCTAACAACTTCCAGATCCGCGAAATTGTACATTTTTCTTTTCGAGTTCTTTTAATAGATTCTGGGTCGAAAAACCCTCTGGTAAACCCTCTTCGCTTTCGATTATGCATATCTTCTTTTTTCCCATCTTTTTTCAACTTGAGAAAAATAGCAAACAAGGAATTGAGAAGAAGACGAGAAACTCACCGGCGTTGTTACTTGATTTTTCTTCGCACGCTCTTCACTGGTTTTTCTCCGGAAGGAAACCCTTTTGGTAAGTGAGACTGAGAGAGAAAGAGTTGGAGAAGGTTCGTCTGTTCACAAAAGAAGTTGTGAGCGGTTGTACAATTTCAAAACATCGAGTATAACCTTTTTCCGCCTTGAGAATACGCAAAACCGTCCCATCGTTACCTTTTGCATTAATAACCGCCGTACGTTGTCAGTTGCTTTTTTGGCAAACTTTTTAAATTTTTTGTCTCTTTATATTCTTTTGAAAAATTTGAAAAGTTTGGGGGCAATTGTTAGGCCTACATTTTTAGTCAACTTGTTTACAACTTACATATATCATCTTGACACTTACAACTTGAGCTCTCCTACTGCACCTTGACATTTTTTGCAGGTTGAATTATTGTTACATTACAACCTATTTTTTAGGAAGTATGTCACCAGATAAAGGAGACTGAGTCAACAAACGTTCCTTCATCAAACAAAGCCAGCAAGGGATCCTTATCTCTTCAAACCAACATTGTGGCGAGAATACCTCAACAACTTCAACCAATTTCCTATATTCTAGGCTTGTTTGTTTTCTTTGCATTCGAGGTATAAAAAGGGAGGAACACCTGTATTTTACACACACATTCTCACTAGCTTAAGCTCCCTAGTATACGCTCTTAGTCTTGTATTCAACTTGGTTAATCAATCACTTGGTCAAGGCAGGTTCCCTAAAACCTCCCGGGGTTTTGTGCCGGCGAACAAGCTGTTCAAGGGCTTTCCCTAGTTAACAAAATCCTTTGAGTTCATTTCTATAGCATTTTATAATCATTGTACCCATATTAACATTATCTTTGACATCTTTCTTGTCACTAGTCTCCCTTGTTGAAATTTGACCAAAACAATATCATAGGTAGAAAAGTAAAGTAAAGATGATTCTCGATGTGTATACAAATGATTTTGTAAGTAGTTAAATTCAAGTTCAGGGACTACAACAACATAGAAACTCTTGAGGGCCACCTTGGTTGGGGATGCATGAGCCATAACGAAATCCCCTTTTTGTTGTGCACTCTAGTAAGCATTGCTTGTTCCCAAACGATGGTGAGCATCTCTGATAGCAAAATGGATCCACTGCTTCATCTATGCCTACCTCTACACACACAAAGAACAACGACCAAGAGAGAGAGAGAGAGAGAGAGAGAGAGAGAGAGAGAGAGAGAGAGAGAGAGAGAGAGAGAGAGAGAGAGAGAGAGAGAGAGTTTACCCGAGGTAACGAAAGAAGATGTAGTGATCGCAACGATGGCAAGACAAATGAAAAGAAATTTAACCATTCCCATTACTTTTTTCCTATTGATAGAATAAGGATATGTGTATAAGGTTGAAGCTATGGCTGAACTGAGTTTCTTAAAACAACATCCATACTTATATATAGTGTCCCATGGATTAAAAAAGGAATAGAATTCTTCTATTTATGAAAATCTTATCCAAGGAGTAATGAAATTCTACTTCCAATGGTGCTTATCAAATATGGGAAATAATTAGTAAAACATGACTACAGTTCTTAACGAGAACACATATATTAACATGACTATCTTATCTCTACATAAAAAGTTTCTACAATAATAAAAGTATTTCTAAAAATAAATAAAAGTAGAAAAGGACGTATTAAAAAAAAATGTATTATCTTATACTCCCTCCGTTCCAACCAAAGAGTCCACTTTTGACTTTTTTAGGTCAACTTAATTAAAGTTTGACCGATTATTTACATAGATTTATTTGTTTTTACAAAATTATAAAAGTTGTAATCCATAGTATTCTTAATGTAGTTTATAATTAATGGAATTATATTTCTTAAAACATAAGTAAAGTATGTGAAATTTTGATTTAATTTGGTCACGTGTTGACTTTTAAAAATAGAAAGTGGACTCTTTACCTGGAACGGAGGGAGTAAATTGTATGAACTGACACGCCATCCCCCCCCCCCCCTCAAATAGGACTGTTAATTGGGTGTTCAAAGAATGGGTCTAGCTTTGTTCATGTTCAATCGAAGCTAATTTATGTTTTATCATACACAAAATGTAACAAGAAATAGGATTAGCCATTTTGGCTAAAACTTAAACACTAACAAGAATTTCAAAGATTGAGGGTGCAATGAATTTTTTCTTTACTACTTCCTCCGTTCCGACAAAAGTATAACACTATACTATTTTGGAATGTTTTACTTAAAGAGTCCACTTTTAAAAAATTATGCTTATAAGTTTCATAATTAATCTTTCATTTTTACCCTCCACTTATGTTGTAATCATTTTGTTGTGCTTAAATATTTTTGTAATTATGACAACTCCAATGACACTAATATATCTCTTAATTATTAGACTTTTCAAACGTGGATTATTTTGGTGAAGAAAAATCGTATTATAAACTGGATAAATAAACCTGTTGATATTCTCATTTACTAAATTGGGGAATCCGAAAATGATCTTACTATTTGACATTAAATAATTTCAGATTTCAGGATGACTGTCTAGATTCCACGGTGTATTTTCTAGGAAATTGCTGGAAAATGTATTAAATGTAGTTGCCATAAATGTTCCTATCCAAAAATAGTCTTTCTCATTTATTTGTTTGATAAAGGCAATATTATAAAGATTTATTTATTTTTTAGTGTGCAGATACAAGATACAAGGGAAAGACGACAGGACTGAAATAAGATTTTTGCCGGATATAAAATAAATTGTATTTTTATTTTATTTATGTATAATGTTTGTAATAATTTTTATTTTTCCATTACTATTTGACATTAAATAGTTTCGATTTCGGATGACTATCTATATTCCAATGGGTATTTTCTAGGAAATTGCTGAAATATGTATTAAATGTATTTGACATAAATGTTGTCATAATCCAGGTATTGTTTGATAAGCCCAATTATTACTTAAGCATTGATATAGGTGAGAAAGAAATTAAATCTTTAACTGAAGATAATGAGGAGTAGCTTTAAATTTACGTTTCTAACTATAGATTTTCAGTTTTGGCGCCAAATTACCTGTTTTAGTAAGTGTGCCAAAATCACTTGTGTCATTATATATATATATAGATTGTTCTATTATACCTTTTTTTATTTTTAATTAGATCAATCAAGGGATTTTTGTTAGTTCGTTATTTATGGATAGATTTTAGCTTAGGCTAACTATTTGTGATTTACTTGTAAATAAGGAATGATTTATATTCTAACCAATTAACAATTTTGTATAGTTTCCTTTCCTTGTTAACTTAGGACTCTTGATGACTGTATAAAGAGAAGTCGGGCTCATTCAGAAGACACGCTGAATACACAAGTTTAGAGAGAGAGAGATCAAAACACGAGTTCATTGCTGCTACTCATATGTGTTACCAAATGCTGTAGTGCAACCTCGTGTGGAGTTAACTTCACTCTTTCATCCTTTATTCATTTTGTATTCACTCATCGTGTTTTATAGGATGTCTTGTGTTAGAAGTTCCAGAAATACTCATTATGGAGTTTTCATTTGATTTTCACTCATAAGTTAGTTTTAATCTTTGTATTTCATTACAAGTTCTAACAGTAAAAGTTTTGTCATACTGGCACGCCTACAAGTATTCTTACTTGTAGATAATTATTACTTCTCTTACTTGTAGATAATTATTACTTCTCTATGATATTTATTACTTTCAATTCTTTATTTCCGTTGTTGTATAATATTTTTGTGTATTTGATCACATTCATTAATCGCATTTACAATATGTTTGATTTTCTTAAGTTTCTCCGGGCTACAAAACATTCAATTGGTATCAGAGCCTCCACTTGACATTATTAAGTGTAGATTCTGGTTGTAGCCATTATGGAATCTGATGTAGTGTCATATTTTCGTCCTCCTATTTTAGATGGAACCAATTATGCCATTTGGAAAGTCAAAACACGTTACTACATAAAACAAATTGATGAAAGGGTGTGGCGTGTTGTGCTCACAGGATGGAGTCCAACTAGGTTAATTGACGTTGATGGCGATTTCATTAAAAATCGAGATTAGTTGGACTAATGATGAGATTACTTTTGCCAACTATAATTCTAAGGCGATTCATGCTGTCTTTGGTGATGTTGATGTGAACTTGTTTAAGATCATATGCAATCATACCTCTCTCAAAGATGCATGGCGGCATGGGAAGCTTTTCAAATGCACCGTGAAGGCACCACAAGTATGCGACAAACTAGTTAAGGATGTTAACCACTCGGCTTGAAAATTTAAGAATGGGAGAGGATGCAGATATACATTCCTTTAATGCAAAGATAGTAAAGATAGCTAATGAGGCACAAGCTTTAGGAGAAGCTTTTCCAATGCTAGACACGTTAGCAAAATGATGTGTTCCCTTCTTGAACGTTTTAAATATCGCTATAGAAGAGGCATGACATTGAAACATTGAGTCTTGATACTCGTTGGTAAACTAAAGACCTTTGAATTAAACTTATCGTATAAAGAAAAAACAAAAATAAAAGTATTGCCTTACAAGCTTCTCAAACTCAACCCGATTTCTCTAGTGATCGCAAGTATTGAACAATGAACTTGGAAACTCGACTTTGGAGAAGAATCGTAGCTTTGCTTACCAAAAGATTCAATAATATTTTCTCCAAAGGGCAAAATCGTTTTGCTCAAAACCAAAGTCATCTTCAAAGTATGATCCAAGTAGGTTTACTAAAAATCAAGTGCTATTAAGTCTAGAGAAAAGTTTACTCCTAAAGCACCTTCAAAGTTTGATTCGAAAAATAAGGATTTTGTTCAATGTAGAGTATGTTCGACTATGGTCACTATCTTTGAGTGTATCAATACCACTAAGAAAAAGGGTAAGAGTTGGTGTGTTACCCTAAGTGATAGTGAAGAAGACGAGTCAGATGATGAAACTGCTCTAAATATTATGATTAAGGATAAAAAAAATCCCTACAAATAAACTCTCACGGTGTGTCACGAGGTACTTCCTTGAATGTGATCCCATCTTTGATCACATCTGTCAAAGCATATGAGCCAGATCTGACATTTCTCAACTCTACCATATCTAATGACACTAAGGCCCAAGCTGATGGTAAATCTAATTCTGAAGATTTAGATCTACTTGAAATCTATAAGGCTCTATATGAAGATTGGATAAAGAAGGAAGAAAAATTGTGTTTTCTTGTTGAAATGAATGAGCATCTTATTAAAGAAAGGATGACCGAAAGCTTCTATAGCTAAGTTGGAAGCCATGCTCACCAAAAAGGATGTTGAAATTGAGAACACCAAAGTTGAACTAGAAAAGGTGAATAAAACTTTGTCTTGATTAAACTTAAGAAAAGCAAAGCTTGACAAAATTTTGACTTTAGGTCAGGAAAGTAAGATTGGATTAGGTTTCAAACCCACTGTGCTTGTGAAAAAAGGTGAGAATGCTACAAACACTTCACGCAACAAAAATTCTTATTGAATGGGTCTAGGTCAAGGAAGTGACATAACATTTGTCACTACTGTTTTGAACCTAGATACATGAGACCCTTCTGTCACAAAATGAAAGCAGATTTTTTGAAAAATAATTCTAGAGATCAAAGGTCAGCACAAATGCCAAATCACATGTAATCACATTTTAACCATCACATCCGCAAAAACAGCAGACATGGGCCGAGAAATCTGAAGTCAAATGCCATGTCACCTATACCTCTTTAAGAACTAATGTTGCAGGTTCTTCGTACTTTGACAGTTGATGCTCTCGGCCTATGACAAGTACTTCGGAGTATTTCTCAAATTATGCAAGCTACAATGTTGGTAGTGTCAACTTGTATAGCTTTATTGCTGATCAGAATTCATATATCTCGGGAGCGAGTACTTTACTTTCTTCAATGTCTCAATACATGCAAGTACTTGCTGAAAAATGTGGCATGCCGCCTCCTCCTCCCTTGTCTCGTCGCCCCCTCCTACTCCTCCTTTCACATGTTCTACAGATAATGCTTTAGCTGCTTCAGATGTTCCAGATGATCCTTTATCACCTTGCCTTGGCTCTGATCGTGATGAAAATGATGACAACGGTGATAATGGATCTGAGTCTGATGATGACTAATTATTCTTCGAGTTATGTTTTCTCTTTTGATTAAGACATGTACTACTTGAAGCGTAATGTTTGTTTTTGAGCTACCACTTTTGTCTAGACTTAAGGAAGCTTACAAAAAATTGATGTTCATTTATTCAACTACTTCTTTTGTTAGGCGACGTTATTTGACATTATTGTTTATTATGAAATTTTATAATTCTCTTGACTCGAAGTATTGTGTATATTTTTGGTAAAGTAGTACAAGTTTATTCAAATGTATAATATTTTAGAAAATAATTGATTTCCATCTAGGTGGAGCAAAATCCTTATTATAGGGCATTAATATTGCAAAAGCCATCGCATATTAGGTGCTAACACGATGGCGATGATTGCATATCATGAATAAAGTGATGGCTAAAGCAGTCGTGTATCAGTAATACAGCGATGACCAAAGCAATCGCGTTTTTAGAGATAAAGTGATGGCTACAGACATCGCATATTTTGAGATAACGCGATGGCTATAGCAATCGCGTATTACATGATAATGCGATAAAAAAACAATCGCCTATGACTCCTTAAAGAGATGGTGAAAGCTATTACATATTAGATAAATGATGGTTAAAGCAATCGCGTTTGCAATATAAAGTGATGGAAAATCAATCGCCTAATATCTGCTAAAGTGATTGACAAAGCAATCACCTAATCTAAATTAGGTGATGGTAAAGCAATCGTGTATGGTCGATAAGGCGATTGATTCGACAATCGCTTATATAGACCTAACGTGATGGTTTTTACACTCGTCTATTAATGGTTTATGCGATGGCTTTATAATTTTCTGAATAAAATAAATAAATATTATTTTCTATGTTTAGCGATTGTTTATGCCATCGCCTAAAATTTATGAACTAAGGCGATGGTTATTACAATCGCCTAAAGCTATAGCGACAAGGCTTTCTGCGATAGAACTAGCGATGGTTTTGACCATCGCATAAAGTAAAGGTGATGGTATTTTAGTATTGGCGATGGCTTTTGGCCGTCACGTAAATCCATTTTTCTGGTAGTGCCAGGTCGCTACCTCTCGAGCTGGATAGTTATGGCGGGCTTTTTATGCCTCCCTGTCGTCGACCTGGAACCTACTGGTCGCGTGATTGCCACGCGATGACCACGTGTAAGGTGGAAACTGAGGGTGTTCACTTTGGAAACTGTTTCGGTTGGCGTAAATTTTGGTGTAAATATTGGCGTAAATGTGGGTTTTAAGTTTTTAGAGTTTAGGGATTGTCCCAAATTGGATGGTAAAAGTCTTGGCAATAATTTGAAGAGAAATTTCCTCCAGGTGCTCCAGGCGCTACAGGTCTCTCTCTCTCTCTCTCTCTCTCATTTTAATCAGTCCCTATGTGGTGGTGATGTACATATATGACAGTCAACCATCAACATATTGGGGTTTCATTGAGATTTCCATCATGCCGAAGATTGCATTAGTTTTTCTTTCAAACATTAACTTTTGATTAGTCCATACTATATAATAGAAAATTTCATGTTATTAAATATGCAACAGAGCCTGCAGATTACTTTTGCGGTCTCACTTATCCTGGTGGGGAGCTTCCTAATGACATGGAGTTTCAGTCTATTGGATCAAGCAATTTGTCCTTTGTGGTGCCTCCACTTGTTGGTAAGAAAATCGTAGGTTTGATTAGATATGCAGTTGTTTCTCCTAACTCTGACTTTAAAGGTTTTGAAATAGTAAATAAAACCAAGGGTAATAGTTGTCCTAATCATTGGTCACTCTGGCCAATGTGGGATATATATCGTAGTGATGAAGACTATGTGTTGATCGAATTTGATGCAATAAATGAGTGGGAAATTACCTTGGAAGGGGGTGATGAGGCAGACGTTTTTGTATTGAATTTGCATGGTGACGACATCGTGCTAAAAAGATGGGGGTTAAGTTTTATTTATGAGAATGGTGACAAGTATTTGGAATCAAACATTGAGCAAGTTGATTAGTTGATTAGTTATGACAATTAGTCAGGGTTGAAAATACTTGTTATTGTAATGATCAAAACCATTAGAAAAAAATAGCTTTAATTTTTCTTACAACTAGTTTTATGAAACAACTTTGTCCTTCGTCTAAGCTTAGTTGTAACAAAGTTGTAGAAGTAGTTGTAAACGGTTTCAAATCGTCTTCCCAATTTTGTGTCTCATCTTCTGTCACAATAAGGATATGCCAACACGTGTTTTATTTTTTGGTGTGATATAACACCAACCCAACGCTAGTTAACGCCATGTTTCAAAGCAATTTTTTTCTCAAACAAATTTCTCTCGAGCTCTTCACCGGGAAAAGGAAAAAAAAATCCCAAACTGATTTCTCTTCTCTCTCTCTCTCTCTCTCTCTCTCTCTCTCTCTCTCAATGCATGGCTTAAGATCAGAATGGTGATATGAAGGTGCTCAACTCTTTCCCTCATAACAAAGTTTTCCCAAGTTCACCCAAATCGTTGAAGAAGAGATATTTGAACCCAATTGTGAGGGTTCGTCCTCCACAACATTGCCTCTAGTTCATCCCGAGTTAAGGATTCGAGTAGAACCAAGTTGTACAATCGTCCCTATCAATTTTTGATGATTCAATAGCAATCGAAGTTTTAAATTTAAGGGCGATAAAGAATCTTACTCAAACGAAGCTTGAAATCGAGAATGATGAAGAATTTTAGTTGCAATTAATGACTGTTGTGTGTGTAAAACAGTTATTTGATGATTCTAACTCAATGAGAATGAGAAAGCTACTTGAATTGGTTGTCTTCTTTATCGTGAAGGGCTGGTTGGAGTTTTATCTGAGAAAACAGCGGCAGTCAAATTTGGGTATTTTAGATGTTTAGTGTTAAACTTGTGTTGAAGTTGGAGCATTAATAGGCGTTAGCACTTGAGGAAATAAAACACGTGGCAGCATCTTACACGTGTGACAAAAGATGAGACAAGAAGTTGAGATAGAAGATTTCAAGTCGTTGTGAACCTAGTAATGTTGAATGTCAAAACTGTTAAAAATCTTTTAAGGTTGATACCATCTATTAATAATAACTAAAACAAAAATTATTATTCCCTCCCACTGTTCACGTGGATGTTCTACGTAAAAAAATTTCCCACCCAACAGCCATATTTAATTCTGTAGCTTTTCAAATTAACTTTAACTTTAACCTAAATCTGTAAAATCTTTTTTTACTTGTAACTTTTTTTCTAATTAGGGTTTGAATTTAACCGCATCTTAAATCTTTAAAATCTTTTTTTATTTGTAACTCTGTTTTATATGTAAAAAAATTACCCGCCCTACATCCATATTTACTCATGTAACTTTTTAACTGAGGCTGCCAATTTGTCTGGTTATCATTTACAACATTATGGGTAATGGGTAATTAATTTCTCTCTTTTAATTTAATTTTTCATTTCTAATATATATTGTTAGATTAGAAACATTAACGGATTAACCACAAGGGTTAGTCTGTGTGGCAGTGGGTTCGATTTTTCCGAAATGTATAGTCTAAACGTCTGTGTTCTCCTTGGACTTGCCGTTGCGCCGATAGATTGAATTTTATGAAATAAAAAAAAATGTGTCCAAAAAAGATTGTAGTATAGTTTTAAGCTTTCATATTCTCAGTTTTTAACATTCTCAATTTTTAAAATTTGATAGGGATGAGGCAAAGCTCATTAAAATAGTTGTTGTGGATACTATCAATAAATTAGATCGGCTATCACTACTAGAAAGCAAGTGATTACGGTCACTAATTCTATGATTCTGTCACTAAACTCTATTTATCGAGTGAAACTTTCATCGCTAAAAAAACAACGCTGATTTAAGAAGACATTACTATTGGAAATAAACAACAAAAATCGTAAATTGTCGCTAAATTAGTGATGGTAATTACCAACGGACAAAACCATTGCTAATTTCATTCCATCGCTAATTAACGACGGTTATAACCGTCGTTAAATACCAACGAACAGAGAGACGGAATATTCCATCGCTAATGGCTGTTGGTATTTAACGACAGAAATTAACGACGTTTGATTCCATCGTTACATTAGCGATGGAATATAACGACGGAGTCAGCCCCGTTAAATTAGAGACGGAATTTTTAGTGACGAAACATTCCGTCGCTAAAAATAAAAACAATATTTTAATTTTTTTTTTAGAATTTTTTTTTTTTTGGCATTTGATGTATCAACAGATACTAACATAATAAATAAATAAACATTATCATCGTTACTATACTATTTTGGAATGTTTGACTTAAAGAGTCCACTTTCAAAAATTATGCTTATAACTTTCATAATTAATCTTTTATTTTTACCCTCCACTTGTGTTGTAATCATCTTGTTGTGCTTAAATATTTTTGTAATTATGACAAACTCTAATGACACTAATATATCTATTAATAATTAGACTTTTCAAACGTGGATTATTTGGGTGAAACGAAGGGAATATCATTTTTCCTCTAAATTAAAGAGTTTATTAAACTTTACTAGTTTCTAATTTTCATGCAAACTTAAAGTTCCATTAGATTACTCCCTCCCCCCCCAACACCCACAAATTGATTACCTTCCTCTAGTCCAGTCTCAAAAATTAATTGATATGATGAACCATACATTCAATCAATTTCTTATGTTCTTGTAAGAAAAGCAACAACTTTGTTAGATTTTGAATTTCCCTCCCTCACAATCACGTTGGCTTGTGATTGGTGGTTTATGACTAATTGTTCTATTATACCTTTTTTTTATTTTTAATTAGATCAATCAAGGGATTTTTGTTAGTTCGTTATTTATGGATAGATTTTAGCTTAGGCTAACTATTTGTGATTTACTTGTAAATAAGGAATGATTTATATTCTAACCAATTAACAATTTTGTATAGTTTCCTTTCCTTGTTGACTTAGGACTCTTGATGACTGTATAAAGAGAAGTCGGGCTCATTCAGAAGACACGCTGAATACACAAGTTTAGAGAGAGAGAGAGATCAAAACACGAGTTCATTGCTGCTACTCATATGTGTTACCAAATGCTGTAGTGCAACCTCGTGTGGAGTTAACTTCACTCTTTCATCCTTTATTCATTTTGTATTCACTCATCGTGTTTTATAGGATGTCTTGTGTTAGAAGTTCCAGAAATACTCATTATGGAGTTTTCATTTGATTTTCACTCATAAGTTAGTTTTAATCTTTGTATTTCATTACAAGTTCTAATAGTGAAAGTTTTGTCATACTGGCACGCCTACAAGTATTCTTACTTGTAGATAATTATTACTTCTCTTACTTGTAGATAATTATTACTTCTCTATGATATTTATTACTTTCATTTCTTTATTTCCGTTGTTGTATAATATTTTTGTGTATTTGATCACATTCATTGATCGCATTTACAATATGTTTGATTTTATTAAGTTTCTCCGGGCTACAAAATATTCAATTGGTATCAGAGCCTCCACTTGACATTATTAAGTGTAGATTCTGGTTGTAGCCATTATGGAATCTGATGCGGTGTCATATTTTCGTCCTCCTATTTTAGATGGAACCAATTATGCCATTTGGAAAGTCAAAACACGTTACTACATAAAACAAATGGATGAAAGGGTGTGGCGTGTTGTGCTCACAGGATGGAGTCCAACTAGGTTAATTGACGTTGATGGCGATTTCATTAAAAAATCTGAGATTAGTTGGACTAATGATGAGATTACTTTGGCCAACTATAATTCTAAGGCGATTCATGCTGTCTTTGGTGATGTTGATGTGAACTTGTTTAAGATCATATGCAATCATACCTCTCTCAAAGATGCATGGCAGCATGGGAAGCTCTTTAAATGCACTGTGAAGGCACCGCAAGTATGCGACAAAACTAGTTAAGGATGTTAACCACTCAGCTTGAAAATTTAAGAATGGGAGAGGATGCAGATATCCATTCCTTTAATGCAAAGATAGTAAAGATAGCTAATGAGGCACAAGCTTTGGGAGAAGCTTTTCCAATGCTAAACACGTTAGCAAAATGATGTGTTCCCTTCTTGAATGTTTTAACATAAAATATCTGCTATAGAAGAGGCATGACATTGAAACATTGAGTCTTGATACTCTGTTGGTAAACTAAAGACCTTTGAATTAAACTTATCTTTACAAAGAAAAAACAAAAATAAAAGTATTGCCTTACAAGCTTCTCAAACTCAACCTGATTTCTCTAGTGATCTGCAAGTATTGAACAATGAACTTGGAAACTCTGACTTTGGAGAAGAATCTGTAGCTTTGCTTACCAAAAGATTCAATAATATTTTCTCCAAAGGGCAAAATCGTTTTGCTCAAAAACCAAAGTCATCTTCAAAGTTTGATCCAAGTAGGTTTACTAAAAATCAAGTGCTATTAAGTCTAGAGAAAAGTTTACTCCTAAAGCACCTTCAAAGTTTGATTCGAAAAATAAGGATTTTGTTCAATGTAGAGTATGTTCTGACTATGGTCACTATGCTGCTGAGTGTATCAATACCACTAAGAAAAAGGGTAAGAGTTGGTGTGTTACCCTAAGTGATAGTGAAGAAGACGAGTCAGATGATGAAACTGCTCTAAATATTATGATTAAGGATAAAAAAAATCCCTACAAATAAACTCTCACGGTGTGTCACGAGGTACTTCCTTGAATGTGATCCCATCTTTGATCACATCTGTCAAAGCATATGAGCCAGATCTGACATTTCTCAACTCTACCATATCTAATGACACTAAGACCCAAGCTGATGGTGAATCTAATTCTGAAGATTTAGATCTACTTGAAATCTATAAGGCTCTATATGAAGATTGGATAAAGAAAGAAGAAAAATTGTGTTTTCTTGTTGAAATGAATGAGCATCTTATTAAAGAAAGGATGACCAGAAAGCTTCTATAGCTAAGCTGGAAGCCATGCTCACCAAAAAGGATGTTGAAATTGAGAACACCAAAGTTGAACTAGAAAAGGTGAATAAAACTTTGTCTTGATTAAACTCAAGAAAAGCAAAGCTTGACGAAATCTTGACTTTAGGTCAGGAAAGTAAGATTGGATTAGGTTTCAAACCCACTGTGCTTGTGAAAGAAGGTGAGAATGCTGCAAACACTTCACGCAACAAAAATTCTTATTGGAATGGGTCTAGGTCAAGGAAGTGACATAACATTTGTCACTACTGTTTTGAACCTGGATACATGAGACCCTTCTGTCACAAAATGAAAGCAGATTTCTTGAAAAATAATTCTAGAGATCAAAGGTCAGCACAAATGCCAAATCACATGTAATCACATTTTAACCATCACATCCGCAAAAACAGCAGACATGGGCCAAGAAATCTGAAGTCAAATGCCATGTCACCTATACCTCTTTAAGAACTAATGTTTCAGGTTCTTCGTACTTTGACAGTTGATGCTCTCGGCCTATGACAAGTACTTCGGAGTATTTCTCAAATTATGCAAGCTACAATGTTGGTAGTGTCAACTATGGAGGTGGTTCTCGTGGTAAGATAGTTGGTAAAGGAACGTTGAATGTTACATATTTACCTAAGCTCTGAAACGTGTTTCACGTTGATGGGATTAAGGCAAATCTCATAAGCATAAGCCAACTTTGTGATGATGATTTACATGTCAAGTTTGATAAAAATTCTTGTGAAGTATATGATGAGGATAAAAAATGTGTTCTTGAAGGAAAAAGGTTTTCTAATAATTGTTATCTTTATGGTGATGAGTTTACTTGCCATAACGCCACCACAAATGATATAGATCTTTGGCATCAAAAATTGGGTCATGCTAGTCTTCGAAATCTTGGTAAACTTTTCAAGCATGATGATGTGAAAGGATTACCAAAAATATATACTAAAGATACTAGTGTGTTTGGTCCATGACAAAAAAGGGTAAGCAAACCAAAGTTCCACATAAAAAGGTACAAAAGTGTTCTTCATCTAGATGTCTTGAACTTATTCATACAAATCTTATGGGTCCAATTGAAGTTGAAAGCATAGATAGAAGAAGTACTCTTTTGTGTGTGTGGATGATTTTTCCCGTTTCAATTGGGTAATTTTCTTAGCTTCTTTATGCATAACAAAGAGTCCCAACAGTTCTTTATGCATAGAGTCCAGGACTTAATTGTCCTTAAACAATGGACTCAAATTCATAGGGACCTTGGCCTTTCCCCTCCTCGACCTTCTGACTTTTCACCCTTTCTTACTCTACCATCCAAACAGCTTATCCCTCACCCTTCTATTTTTGTCCATCCATTTGCTCATAACTACTTTGATATTTTTTTGGCTTAATTTCTTGATTTTGACCCTCGACCTCCTAAGCATATCTCCTACCATATCTTCGACGCCTTCAATATTTCCTTCCCCATTGGCATCAATCTTCAAACATGTGCTGCATACAGGCAGGGCCGGCCCAACACTTGTAGAGGCCTAAAGCAAACTTTAATGTGAGGCCTTTTTAAAATAAATATTTTTATTATTATTAAATTTGTATTTTTATTTAAAATTTATCTTTCGTACTTTTAGAGATACAAAATCACTTATTAAATTATTATAATCGATTTTATATTACAATTCTTTTTTAGTCGGTAATAAAGTTAGTCCACTTAATCTTTATTGAGACCTTGTCGATCTTAGATAGATTTTATTTATTTTAGTTTTGAAAAATATCTTACTGTTGAAGCAACAGTTACGAGAATCATTAACATTATTCTATAAGCTATATACGCATTTAGAAAAGAATCAAATCTTATTATATAATTAAGTATGTTAATTGGTGTATCATATATATTTCACTTGTACAATTTCTCTTAAAAATTTTAGTTGTTTAAATAAATCTAATCCATCAATATCAGAATTATCATTATATTTTAATGAAAGTTCAAGGTTAAGACAATTTTCTTTTATTTTCATTGTCCAATGACCTTAATTTCTCAATGCTAATTAGAAAATAAAAAATATCTTGATACATTTTAAATTGTTTTATCTATTATGTACAATAAATAATCAACTTTAAATGATTCTTTAGAAATCTTACAATTTCATTGTCAATAATTTCATTAAATTATTTCTTTCTACGAATAGTATGTTTTTCACGAAATTTAGGTTCTACATTCATTTCTATAGCAAATTTTTGGCCGAAATTATAGCATTTTCAAATCCATTTTCTCTATATTTTTCAAAAAATGAAATAAGACCTTTTAATTCTTGTTCAACATCGATACAAATATTCTTTAATTGCCTATTTTTATTGAGTTTATCACAAAAATAATATCTCATACCAAATAGTCATGTCTAATAAAACACAAAATTTTCAAGCCATAAGTTGTTAAACTATTAATAAGTGGTGAGGAAAACTAAGAGTTACTCCTCTCATAAAAAATAAATAAATAGTTTTTTTTTTTTTTGGTGAGGCCTAATGTTTTTGAGGCCTAAAGCTAGGGCTTTAGTGGCTTCACCCTTGGGCCGGCCCTGCATACAGGAAGATAAGATTCCCTCATGTCTGTATTTGGGGAAGACGTCCTGAGCCCAGCCATCCTGCTCTCACTCATCCTTCAAACAGTCTTCCATCTACAAGCAATCCTCAAACCGCTGCATCTATCATGCCTCCTTCTATTAAAGATTTTGTTAAGGGCATAGACATCATCATGGCCAGCCTCGTTAGGAATTTGAAGCACTTAGCGGCCAAGCAGTCTCACACTACTGATGTCACGACAAAGTATATGGCTAAGGTAGTTGAAGTTGCCAAGGAAGCCAAACATGCTGCCACTACCAACCAGATGACTATAACCGCATGTCAACATCCTCTAGTCAACCGCCTCTTTGTTATTTCCAGTAAAGCTGCCTCTTCCACAAATCTACTGGACTCTAAGATTAATAAACTTTCACAAGGTTTGGTCTCTATGGTGGAAATGATTTATGCTGGCTTTTCTCAACTACTTAAGGCTCAACAGAATGCAAACCGTTCGGTGCACAGGTCTGTGCTTGCCTCCAGGAAAGCCATGCGCTCCAACAATAAAATTCTTCGCGTTTGGGAAGTATGTTAGCCGGCTAGCTAGCATGGATGCTGAGCTTACGTCCATGAATGAGGAGATGAGGCGTATGAACAATGAACCATTGACTAAATTGGTCTCGGTGAATGCCCTTCTACTGCAAAAGAACAAAGACCTTGTTCAAGAATTGAGCGAAGCTAAAGTTGCGGCAAATGCCCTTTTGAAGCAAAAGACCAAAGACCTCATTCAAGAGTTGGAAGCAGCCAAAGCTGAAATTGCTAATCTTAAAGCGGCTGATCTTCGCCAAGGATTCTCCACGAATCACGATTTCACGCGAAACGGAAGCTAAGATCAAGGAAGTTGATGACCCGATGAATCAGTCCACATATGAACCTTGACATGTACGGCTTTGTAACCCGATAATTGAGACGGCCACGAACCTTGGTATAATGAGTTTCCCCACCATTGGGATGTAATACCAATTGATAAGAAGAAAAGATGAACGTCACAGGACAATCCTGATAAGTTCGAAAGTTTGCAAAGAACCAAGAAGAATTGAATAATTCTCTCAAATAAATTTAATCTCAAAGTTGTGTTTTTTGGAATACATAAAGAGAAGCCTTTATATAGACTTAAAATCTGAATCCTAATACTTGAAGGAAATAGAATCTTAAAATAAAAGGAAACAATTAATGAATTACCTAAACTATGTAGGAAACAACTAAGTAAGATACCTAGGCTAATTAGGAAACAATAACAAACCAAAACAAGGAAAACACAATCAATCCCGTTTTTCTAAAGGCTTAATTTTGAAAAGTGCACTTTGGACCCCTAAAGTCATCCATTTCGCGTTAAAAAACTCCCAAAGTCATCCATCATGCCTAGGATGGCTTTAGCGGGCGTCTCTTGAGTCTTCAAGCCTTTTTTTCATACATTTTGAAGCCTTCAAAGTCCTTCCATGCATATTAAAGTCTTCCGTTGATTCTTTAATACTTGAATAATCATGAACATTTCAAACAAACCTTGCTTGAACTTCCATGCCCAATCTCTTGCCCTCGAACCACTTGACACGTGCATCAATAACAGACTTGAGCTTGCTCGAATCACATCAGGTCTTGTCCCTTATTGACGCGATTTAACTTTCAGAACATGACAATTCCTAATATCCTAGCAACGTTGGTAAGTGTCCATCCAACATTGGTAAGTGTCTACAAGTATCCAATAGCTCCAAGAATGCACATGAAGTCTTCCTTGGATCGTCCTTGAATGATTGTGCCTCCATCTAAGGTCAATGGATTGTTTGAATTGGGCCTCGATCCTTGGTAAGGTTCGTAATCCTCATCAACTCGTGTGGTGTGCAATAAAACAGAACAAATGTATACAACAAAGAAGAGAAGTAAAGACTAATTAAGAATTGAATGAAACTGATCTTCTTGTTCTTGAATGCTTTCAATATTCTGTCAAGTGTTTTGAATGCACTAGAGATGTGAGAGTTTTCCAAGTTGTTGGCATGTTGTTGGTATGTTGTTTCCAAGTGTTTTGAATGCACTAGGTGCATCTTTATACTTGGAGAGATCTAGGCACCTTAGAGCATCACCAATGCAAATGTGAATGTGGAAAAATTGGGTGCCACCTAAGATTTACACATTTTTCAAAGAAAAAAAACTCTTCAATGCAATTGTAAAGAAGGAATGTGAATATGATGTGTCAACTAAATTGTTTCCTATTGGTTATTAGATAATTAATTTTTTTGACTCCCAATGCACATTAGGAAATAAAACACGTGGCAGCATCTTACACGTGTGACAAAAGATGAGACAAGAAGTTGAGATAGAAGATTTCAAGTCGTTGTGAACCTAGTAATGTTGAATGTCAAAACTGTTAAAAATCTTTTAAGGTTGATACCATCTATTAATAATAACTAAAAAAAAAAGGTTATTGTTCCCTCCCACTGTTCACGTGGATGTTCTACGTAAAAAAATTTCTCACCCAACATCCATATTTAATTCTGTAGCTTTTCAAATTAACTTTAACTTTAACCTAAATCTGTAAAATCTTTTTTTACTTGTAACTTTTTGTCTAATTAGGGTTTGAATTTAACCGCTTCTTAAATCTTTAAAATCTTTTTTTATTTGTAACTCTGTTTTATATGTAAAAAAATTACCCGCCCTACATCCATATTTACTCATGTAACTTTTTAATTGAGGCTGCCAATTTGTCTGGTTATCATTTACAACATTATGGGTAATGGGTAATTAATTTCTCTCTTTTAATTTAATTTTTCATTTCTAATATATATTGTTAGATTAGAAACATTAACGGATTAACCACAAGGGTTAGTCTGTGTGGCAGTGGGTTCGATTTTTCCGAAATGTATAGTCTAAACGTCTGTGTTCTCCTTGGACTTGCCCTTGCGCCGATAAATTGAATTTTATGAAATAAAAAAAAATGTGTCCAAAAAAGATTGTAGTATAGTTTTAAGCTTTCATATTCTCAGTTTTTAACATTCTCAATTTTTTAAATTTGATAGGGATGAGGCAAAGCTCATTAAAATAGTTGTTGTGGATACTATCAATAAATTAGATCGGCTATCACTACTAGAAAGCAAGTGATTACGGTCACTAATTCTATGATTCTGTCACTAAACTCTATTTATCGAGTGAAACTTTCATCGCTAAAAAAACAACGCTGATTTAAGAAGACATTACTATTGGAAATAAACAACAAAAATCGTAAATTGTCGCTAAATTAGTGATGGGTAATTACCAACGGACAAAACCTGTGCTAATTTCATTCCATCGCTAATTAACGACGGTTATAACCGTCGTTAAATACCAACGAACAGAGAGACGGAATATTCCATCGCTAATGGCCGTTGGTATTTAACGACAGAAATTAACGACGTTTGATTCCATCGTTACATTAGCGATGGAATATAACGACGGAGTCAGCCCCGTTAAATTAGAGACGGAATTTTTAGTGACGAAACATTCCGTCGCTAAAAATAAAAACAATATTTTAATTTTTTTTTTTAGATTTTTTTTTTTGGCATTTGATGTGTCAACAGATACTAACATAATAAATAAATAAACATAAAACAATGGTGTCTCTGGTTAATTAGTGAGCAGCACAAACTGGTGTGCTTGAAAACAACGGTGTCTCTGGTTAGGCTTGAACATCCGACTTCTTTGTTGAGATTAATTACATACGAGGGTATCTCTGGTGAGACTTGAACGCTCGACTATGAGAAGTGATGGGTAACGAGTCGAGCTAGATTTGAAGATTTCATCAGTGCAAAACATTTGTGAGTTTAAATCTGACTTAGTCTTACTTGGGATTTAATTAATGTATAAATCATTCACTACATATTGTGCTGCGTTGATTGTTAAAACATCATTTATACATGACAAATATTGATTTATATCCAAGAGGAAAAGACCTATATTAATTGTCTATAATTAGTAATCTCTTTTCCATTTAATTTGTTAAGAAAAAAAAAAAGAAATTTTAGGTAATAACTCCAAAAAGTACTAAATTTGAAAGGAAATTAGAAAAAAATTCCTGCATGCAATGATAATTTGGACCCGAGCTTAATATTAAAACGTAATGGACATGGAATACTTATTAAACCATTAATCTGCCATCATATCATAGGTAGAAAAGTAAAGTAAAGATGATTCTCGATGTGTATACAAATGATTTTGTAAGTAGTTAAATTCAAGTTCAGGGACTACAACAACATAGAAACTCTTGAGGGCCACCTTGGTTGGGGATGCATGAGCCATAACGAAATCCCCTTTTTGTTGTGCACTCTAGTAAGCATTGCTTGTTCCCAAACGATGGTGAGCATCTCTGATAGCAAAATGGATCCACTGCTTCATCTATGCCTACCTCTACACACACAAAAGAACAACGACCAAATATGAGAGAGAGAGAGAGAGAGAGAGAGAGAGAGAGAGAGAGAGAGAGAGTTTACCCGAGGTAACGAAAGAAGATGTAGTGATCGCAACGATGGCAAGACAAATGAAAAGAAATTTAACCATTCCCATTACTTTTTTCCTATTGATAGAATAAGGATATGTGTATAGGGTTGAAGCTATGGCTGAACTGAGTTTTTTAAAACAACATCCATACTTATATATAGTGTATAGAAATCAAACAGCATAGTCCCATGGATTAAAAAAGGAATAGAATTCTTCTATTTATGAAAATCTTATCCATGGAGTAATGAAATTCTACTTCCAATGGTGCTTATCAAATATGGGAAATAATTAGTAAAACATGACTACAGTTCTTAACGAGAACACATATATTAACATGACTATCTTATCTCTACATAAAAAGTTTCTACAATAATAAAAGTATTTCTAAAAATAAATAAAAGTAGAAAAGGACGTATTAAAAAAATGTATTATCTTATACTCCCTCCGTTCCAACCAAAGAGTCCACTTTTGACTTTTTTAGGTCAACTTAATTAAAGTTTGACCGATTATTTACATAGATTTATTTGTTTTTACAAAATTATAAAAGTTGTAATCCATAGTATTCTTAATGTAGTTTATAATTAATGGAATTATATTTCTTAAAACATAAGTAAAGTATGTGAAATTTTGATTTAATTTGGTCACGTGTTGACTTTTAAAAATAGAAAGTGGACTCTTTACCTGGAACGGAGGGAGTAAATTGTATGAACTGACACGCCATCCCCCCTCAAATAGGACTGTTAATTGGGTGTTCAAAGAATGGGTCTAGCTTTGTTCATGTTCAATCGAAGCTAATTTATGTTTTATCATACACAAAATGTAACAAGAAATAGGATTAGCCATTTTGGCTAAAACTTAAACACTAACAAGAATTTCAAAGATTGAGGGTGCAATGAATTTTTTCTTTACTACTTCCTCCGTTCCAGACAAAGAGTATAACACTATACTATTTTGGAATGTTTTACTTAAAGAGTCCACTTTTAAAAAATTATGCTTATAAGTTTCATAATTAATCTTTCATTTTTACCCTCCACTTATGTTGTAATCATTTTGTTGTGCTTAAATATTTTTGTAATTATGACAACTCCAATGACACTAATATATCTCTTAATTATTAGACTTTTCAAACGTGGATTATTTGGGTGAAACGAAAGGAGTATCATTTTTCCTCTAAATTAAAGAGTTTATTAAACTTTACTAGTTTCTAATTTTCATGCAAACTTAAAGTTCCATTAGATTACTCCCTCCCCCCAACACCCACAAATTGATTACCTTCCTCTAGTCCAGTCTCAAAAATTAATTGATATGATGAACCATACATTCAATCAATTTCTTATGTTCTTGTAAGAAAAGCAACAACTTTGTTAGATTTTGAATTTCCCTCCCTCACAATCACGTTGGCTTGTGATTGGTGGTTTATGACTAACTAGTGCTACACCCGTGCGTTAAGCGCACGGGCCAAATACTACCCTATTTCACGGAAAGATAATATTTTATGCAAAGTTAGACATTTAGAAAATATAGATGAATCATGTCACCCAAAAAAAAAAAAAAAAAAGTAGTTAAGAACAGCTTTTCATAATACTTCTTGATGAAGCCCCATCCCTCAGCTTTTCATTATACCAACTAATGTCGACATTTTTATACATGTGCAGGTTGGTTGATCTTGATTTTTGTACCTATGCAATATACGGGATACTAAGGTTATGATCTGAGTTCAAGCTTATTTTCATTGACTCCATCATAGGAAATATATATACTCATTGGTCCAAAATAAGTATCCACTTTTCCTTTTTAGGATGTCCTAACAAAATAGAAAAAACAGAAGTAGGAGGAAGAAGAAAGGCTAATCTCAACATCCACCAGAAGCAGCTCAAAAGATGGAGGAATCTTCATATCATTCCCAGGTTTTACTTCCCACTTTCGTGCTAATATCAACCAATCTGATCTTTCTTTTTTAATGTCTTTCAATAGAGTAAAGTCATTTTATGTTCTTTGGCTAGGAATAATGCAAAGTATATGAAAAAGATTGGAATAGGAAGAAAAAGAAACAGATTTTGAAGAAAAATCGTATTATAAACTGGATAAATAAACCTGTTGATATTCTCATTTACTAAATTGGGGAATCCGAAAATGATCTTACTATTTGACATTAAATAATTTCAGATTTCAGGATGACTGTCTAGATTCCACGGTGTATTTTCTAGGAAATTGCTGGAAAATGTATTAAATGTAGTTGCCATAAATGTTCCTGTCCAAAAATAGTCTTTCTCATTTATTTGTTTGATAAAGGCAATATTATAAACATTTATTTATTTTTTAGTGTGCAGATACAAGATACAAGGGAAAGACGACAGGACTGAAATAAGATTTTTGCCGGATATAAAATAAATTGTATTTTTATTTTATTTATGTATAATGTTTGTAATAATTTTTTATTTTTCCATTACTATTTGACATTAAATAGTTTCAGATTTCAGGATGACTATCTATATTCCAATGGGTATTTTCTAGGAAATTGCTGAAATATGTATTAAATGTATTTGACATAAATGTTGTCATAATCCAGGTATTGTTTGATAAGCCCAATTATTACTTAAGCATTGATATAGGTGAGAAAGAAATTAAATCTTTAACTGAAGATAATGAGGAGTAGCTTTAAATTTACGTTTCTAACTATAGATTTTCAGTTTTGGCGCCAAATTACCTGTTTTAGTAAGTGTGCCAAAATCACTTGTGTCATTATATATATATAGATTGTTCTATTATACCTTTTTTTATTTTTAATTAGATCAATCAAGGGATTTTTGTTAGTTCGTTATTTATGGATAGATTTTAGCTTAGGCTAACTATTTGTGATTTACTTGTAAATAAGGAATGATTTATATTCTAACCAATTAACAATTTTGTATAGTTTCCTTTCCTTGTTAACTTAGGACTCTTGATGACTGTATAAAGAGAAGTCGGGCTCATTCAGAAGACACGCTGAATACACAAGTTTAGAGAGAGAGATCAAAACACGAGTTCATTCCGCTACTCATATGTGTTACCAAATGCCGTAGTGCAACCTCGTGTGGAGTTAACTTCACTCTTTCATCCTTTATTCATTTTGTATTCACTCATCGTGTTTTATAGGATGTCTTGTGTTAGAAGTTCCAGAAATACTCATTATGGAGTTTTCATTTGATTTTCACTCATAAGTTAGTTTTAATCTTTGTATTTCATTACAAGTTCTAACAGTGAAAGTTTTGTCATACTGGCACGCCTACAAGTATTCTTACTTGTAGATAATTATTACTTCTCTTACTTGTAGATAATTATTACTTCTCTATGATATTTATTACTTTCATTTCTTTATTTCCGTTGTTGTATAATATTTTTGTGTATTTGATCACATTCATTAATCGCATTTACAATATGTTTGATTTTCTTAAGTTTCTCTGGGCTACAAAACATTCAATTGGTATCAGAGCCTCCACTTGACATTATTAAGTGTAGATTCTGGTTGTAGCCATTATGGAATCTGATGTAGTGTCATATTTTCGTCCTCCTATTTTAGATGGAACCAATTATGCCATTTGGAAAGTCAAAACACGTTACTACATAAAACAAATTGATGAAAGGGTGTGGCGTGTTGTGCTCACAGGATGGAGTCCAACTAGGTTAATTGACGTTGATGGCGATTTCATTAAAAAATCTGAGATTAGTTGGACTAATGATGAGATTACTTTGGCCAACTATAATTCTAAGGCGATTCATGCTGTCTTTGGTGATGTTGATGTGAACTTGTTTAAGATCATATGCAATCATACCTCTCTCAAAGATGCATGGCAGCATGGGAAGCTTTTCAAATGCACTGTGAAGGCACCACAAGTATGCGACAAACTAGTTAAGGATGTTAACCACTCAGCTTGAAAATTTAAGAATGGGAGAGGATGCAGATATACATTCCTTTAATGCAAAGATAGTAAAGATAGCTAATGAGGCACAAGCTTTAGGAGAAGCTTTTCCAATGCTAGACACGTTAGCAAAATGATGTGTTCCCTTCTTGAACGTTTTAAATATCTGCTATAGAAGAGGCATGACATTGAAACATTGAGTCTTGATACTCTGTTGGTAAACTAAAAACCTTTGAATTAAACTTATCTATATAAAGAAAAAACAAAAATAAAAGTATTGCCTTACAAGCTTCTCAAACTCAACTTGATTTCTCTAGTGATCTGCAAGTATTGAACAATGAACTTGGAAACTCTGACTTTGGAGAAGAATCTATAGCTTTGCTTACCAAAAGATTCAATAATATTTTCTCCAAAGGGCAAAATCGTTTTGCTCAAAAACCAAAGTCATCTTCAAAGTATGATCCAAGTAGGTTTACTAAAAATCAAGTGCTATTAAGTCTAGAGAAAAGTTTACTCCTAAAGCACCTTCAAAGTTTGATTCGAAAAATAAGGATTTTGTTCAATGTAGAGTATGTTCTGACTATGGTCACTATGCTGCTGAGTGTATCAATACCACTAAGAAAAAGGGTAAGAGTTGGTGTGTTACCCTAAGTGATAGTGAAGAAGACGAGTCAGATGATGAAACTGCTCTAAATATTATGATTAAGGATAAAAAAAATCCCTACAAATAAACTCTCACGGTGTGTCACGAGGTACTTCCTTGAATGTGATCCCATCTTTGATCACATCTGTCAAAGCATATGAGCCAGATCTGACATTTCTCAACTCTACCATATCTAATGACACTAAGGCCCAAGCTGATGGTAAATCTAATTCTGAAGATTTAGATCTACTTGAAATCTATAAGGCTCTATATGAAGATTGGATAAAGAAGGAAGAAAAATTGTGTTTTCTTGTTGAAATGAATGAGCATCTTATTAAAGAAAGGATGACCAGAAAGCTTCTATAGCTAAGCTGGAAGCCATGCTCACCAAAAAGGATGTTGAAATTGAGAACACCAAAGTTGAACTAGAAAAGGTGAATAAAACTTTGTCTTGATTAAACTTAAGAAAAGCAAAGCTTGACAAAATTTTGACTTTAGGTCAGGAAAGTAAGATTGGATTAGGTTTCAAACCCACTGTGCTTGTGAAAGAAGGTGAGAATGCTACAAACACTTCACGCAACAAAAGTTCTTATTGAATGGGTCTAGGTCAAGGAAGTGACATAACATTTGTCACTACTGTTTTGAACCTAGATACATGAGACCCTTCTGTCACAAAATGAAAGCAGATTTCTTGAAAAATAATTCTAGAGATCAAAGGTCAGCACAAATGCCAAATCACATGTAATCACATTTTAACCATCACATCCGCAAAAACAGCAGACATGGGCCGAGAAATCTGAAGTCAAATGCCATGTCACCTATACCTCTTTAAGAACTAATGTTGCAGGTTCTTCGTACTTTGACAGTTGATGCTCTCGGCCTATGACAAGTACTTCGGAGTATTTCTCAAATTATGCAAGCTACAATGTTGGTAGTGTCAACTATGGAGGTGGTTCTCGTGGTAAGATAGTTGGTAAAGGAACGTTGAATGTTACATATTTACCTAAGCTCTGAAACGTGTTTCACGTTGATGGGATTAAGGCAAATCTCATAAGCATAAGCCAACTTTGTGATGATGATTTACATGTCAAGTTTGATAAAAGTTCTTGTGAAGTATATGATGAGGATAAAAAATGTGTTCTTGAAGGAAAAAGGTTTTCTGATAATTGTTATCTTTATGGTGATGAGTTTACTTGCCATAACGCCACCACAAATGATATAGATCTTTGGCATCAAAAATTGGGTCATGCTAGTCTTCGAAATCTTGGTAAACTTTTCAAGCATGATGCTGTAAAAGGATTACCAAAGATATATACTAAAGATACTAGTGTGTTTGGTCCATGACAAAAAAGGGTAAGCAAACCAAAGTTCCACATAAAAAGGTACAAAAGTGTTCTTCATCTAGATGTCTTGAACTTATTCATACAAATCTTATGGGTCCAATTGAAGTTGAAAGCATAGATAGAAGAAGTACTCTTTTGTGTGTGTGGATGATTTTTCCCGTTTTAATTGGGTAATTTTCTTAAGAGAAAAATCAGAAACTTTTGAGTCTTTTAAAGTGTGGTACAAACGTGTGAGGACCTTGTATGATCTGAAATTAAAAAGGATAAGATCAGATGATAGCACAGAATATGAAAATACATCTTTTTCCACGTATTGCGATTCAAATGGGATTACTCATGAGTACTCCGCTCCCAAAACTCCACAACAAAATGGAGTGGCGGAGAGAAAGAATCGTACACTACAAGAGATGGCAAAAGTGATATTAAGTTCCAAAAATTTGTCAAAAAGATTTTCAGCTGAGGCTCTTAATACAGCTTGCCACATTGGCAATCGAGTGTACTTAAGACCTAGAAGTAAAATGACACCCTACAAAATTTTGTTAGGGAAGAAACCAAACCTAAAGTACTTCCATGTTTTTTGGTGTGTTTGCTATGTGTTAAATGACAAAGATCATCTTTCTAAATTTGATTCAAAATGTAATAAATGCATTTTTGTAGGATATACTTCAAATGGTAGAGCTTATAGAGTATATAATCTTCGTACTAGAACTATCACGGAGTCCATAAATGTCACTTTTGATGATTTATCTGATCTTGTAAATAAAACAATTGATGATGATGTTTTAGGTTTGCTGGAAGGAATTGTTGCTCATCAACAAGAATAAGTTCCTGTTTCAAATGAAGTTCTGAAAGGATCCTCAATTCCAAAAAGGTCTGTGAAAAATGCCATTCCGAAACTCCTATGCAGAATGTTATTCCAAATGTCACCACATCTGCCGAAGTCCTAGAGATAAATGTCACATTGAATGCCATCACATCTCGTAGCACATCTGCATCTATAGAAACTATAGCAGAACTAGAGGATGAATCCAAACAACAGAACAAGGAATCTACTACTAATCGTAGCAAGGATATTCCTAGTCACATTCAGAAAAATCATCCTACATCTCAGGTAATTAGGATGTAAATGATGGGGTAATAACATGAAGGAGAGAAAAGGTAAACTACCGTGATATGGTAAGACTTGCTTGTATGTCATCAGTTTTTGAAAAGTTGAGTTCCTGTTGTTTTGTGTCAAAAGTAGAGTCTAAAAATGTGGTTGAGGCTCATAAAGATGAGTCTTGGATAAATGCCATGCAAGAGGAACTAGACCAGTTTGCCAAAAATGATGTGTGGTTTCTAGTTCCTCGCCCAAGTCATGTAAATTTAATAGGAACTAAGTGGATTTTTAAAAATAAAACCGATTAAGTGGGAACCATTGTTAGGAACAAAGGTAGGTTAATAGCTCAGGGCTATACACAGGTTGATAGGGTTGATTTCGATGAAACCTTCGCTCATGTTGCTCGAAATGAGTCTACCTGGCTAATGCTTGCAATTGCCTGCTTTCTTGGCATCACTCTTCACCAATTGGATGTGAATAGTGCTTTCCTAAATGGTGTTTTAAATGAGGAGGATATGTTGAACAACCAAAAGGTTTTGAAGATCCCCATTAACCTAAACATGTGTACAAGTTGAAGAAGGCCTTGTATGGTCTCAAACAAGGTCCTAGAGCTTGGCATGGGAGGCTTACAAACCACCTTCTTTATATAGGTTTCAAAAGAGGGAAGGTAGATAAAACCATGTTTATCCAAAAAGTTAGGAAAGATATCTTGATTGCTCAGATATATGTTGATGACATATTGTTTGGTGCTTCTTCTGAAAAACTTTTAAAACACTTTATCACATGTACGACATCAACATTTGAAATGAGCATCGTGGGTGAATTGAATTATTTTTTGGGGTTACAAATAAAGCAATCAAATGAAGGCATGTTTATATCTCAAACCAAGTATGCTCAAAACTTTGTTAAAAAATTTAATCTTGAGAATGCCTCTCATTTGAAAACCCCATGGGCTCTTCTAAAAAATTGAGCAAGGATGATGAAGGAGAGGCTGTTGATCACACCCTGTTTAGAAGTATGATAGGAAGCTTGTTGTATCTCACAGCAAGTTGTCCTGACATCATTTACAGTGTTTGTGTGTGTGCTAGATATCAAGAAATCCCATGGTATCTCACCTAAAAGCCCTAAAACGTATCATAAGATATATAAGGGTACTACAAACATAGGATTATGGTATACCCACGATACAAATACCAACTTGGTTGGTTTTAGTGACTCTGATTGGACTGGTAATGTGGATGATAGGAAAAGCACCACCGGTGGTTGCTTTTACCTAGAAAATAATCTAGTCTTTTGATATAACAAAAGGCAAAATTGTGTCTCACTCTCAACTGCTAAATTCGAATATGCAGTAGTGGAGAGTTGTTGCACACAATTGCTTTGGATGAATCAGATGATAGAGGACTATGGTCTCCAAAGTAAAACTTTGACTATTTACTGTGATAATTTTAGTGCAATTGATATATCCAAAAATCTAGTACAACATTCTCAAACAAAACACATCGACATTAGACATAAATTTATTCGAGATTTAGTTGAGCAAGATATTATTCGCTTAGAATTTATTCGGACTGAAAATCAATGAGCAGATATGTTCACCAAAGGTTTTGATTTTGAGAGGTTTTTGAATCTACGAAAATCTCTTGGTCTGTGTGCTATGTGAATGTCCCACTGAATGTGATTGCATCTGCGATCACATATACTGTAATCTTCTATTTTTTTTTCTTTCTATTTTAGCCATCAAGCATTTTTTTTTCTTTAGGTTTATCTTTTCTGCACCACTCAGTTCAGTTTACTTCACATGATCAGATCTTGTCATATTATTTGGATATAAGCTCTGCCCAATCAAAAATTGAAGAAATTACACTTGAATGGGGCACCTTTGAGGGAAAGAGCTTCTTATTCATAGTGTATGAAGCCATTCAAAGTGTGATCAAATTTCTCTCATGAAAATTTGAGTGTCAAAAATGGCATGATCACTTGAAAAAGGGCTATCCTTTGGTTAATGTGAAAGCTACCCACTGGTTATGTTTTTCATGTCTGTAATAATAATAATAATAGTAATAATAATAATAATAAAATAACAACAACAACAACAACAACAAAAAGGGTAGCTAAATGCTAAAGTCCAAATGACATGACATTCTCTTATACATCTGCTGGACTGATTCCTTACTCACGTATGTTTGCATTTTTTTTTTTGGTCTCTATATCATCTCTTTCAGGCATGCATAATTAGGGCATTCATGGTCTGGTGATCAATATCTTTTGTATAATTTTATCTCCCAATTTATTATGTGTGATTTTTTGGCAAGTTCTCCTTCCTTGAATAGACTTCTTGCATTAATTGGTAAGATATTGAAGTATTATACTCATCTCAAAGAATGCCATGAATTGAAGTTATGATCATCTACATGTTTAGGATCATGCTAGATTTCATTCGAATGTCGATTAAGCATGCTTTGGTATCCTTTGGTGATTGGTTGCCTAAGGTTAAACTCCAGTTGATCCTATTTGACTAATCAATGCCTAGGGTGTTACTTTTGACCTCCCTACATCTCTTCCATTTCTATGATCTTTGGGACTATTTTGTGATTACATGCGTGAAACAACCATGATTTTTTGTGCTTCCTTGCCACGACATAAAAATTGAGAACCATCAATGAGAGACTGAAAGGGCGAGTTGGGTGCCTAACACCTTCCTAACTCGTAACTTAGCCCCCAAACCCTTAGAATCTAGGTTTTTCTTTAGTTTCCCTGATAAACAAAAGTGGCGACTCTTGCTTTGTTTAATTGAGAGTCCATTTTGAGTCCCAAGTGTATTCAACACACTCAAGTTTAAAAACTTGTCTTGTTATAACGATAATCGTTGGTTTTGAAACAAAGTTCTAACACCAATTTACTTTATTAAGAAGAATGTAAGTTTGGAAATGTAGCTATTGTGAACGCCTCGATCCGCTGGATCGTTGCTTTGGGCCTTTTTTCGCTCTTGTCTTGTGATTTTCCTCTATTTGATTTTATGGTTTGATAAACATAAAAAACACGTTTATCTTTGAAAATAGAGTCGCCACTCTCGTTTATAAAGTAAAAGGGAGAAAAACTTTAGATTATAGGTTCGGGGGCCAAGTTACGATTTGGGAAGGTTTTACGCACCCAACTCGCCCTTTCGGTCTTTACATAGTTGCATGCTCATATTTAATTATCGCAAGTTTGTTATTTTATGTGACAGAACATATATTACATGTATATCAATAAAATTTATTGAAATAATTACATATATTCTTTAGATAAAATTTATTTACATACTTAAATGAACTAATGAACGGAAGGGGTTACCTTCTGTCGTTTTATAGAAATCGGGCCACGTTCTAGGCCGTTGTATTATACCGGATCAAGTTAGCTCGTAGCCTGACCGTTGTGCTTCCACTGTTACCAATCGAGGAAAGGAAGACTTACGTTTTGTGTGTGTTGAGAGAGAGTCAATACTCTTTTCTTTCTCTCTTTTCTTCCTCAAAAAAAGGCTTGATAGAGAGAGAGTTGTGTGTGTGTGTGTGTGTGATCTATTTTTAGGGAGTTCAATCTGTTGTTGAAAAAGAGAGCTGATCACCTCTTTATATAGGGGAGCCTGGGAGAGATATTTGATGGTTACTCTCGGGGCCAAGCAAGGAGGATGGTTCCTCCAGCCTTCAAAGTCTTTAGTAGGCAGGCGGCTTGACTTCTGAGGCAATGCAGGGTTTGGTGCGCGGCGCACCTGGCATGGTGCCCCCGCACCAAACCATGTTTTGTGGTATCAGCACACTCATCAAGGCTTCGGTGCACCAAACCATTTTTTTGTCTTTTCCAGGCTTTGTGTCTTGCACTTTGGCCCTTCTAAGCTATGTGTCTTCAGTCTGGACCCTTGATGTTGATCTAACTGAAGTTTGTTTGTGTGTTTGGATGTCGTTAGTTCTGTTGAATATGTTGTATCTTCGAGTATGACCCTTGATGTTGATCTAACCGAAGCTTATTATATTTGTTGGACGTTGACAGTCCATTGTGTATGTTGTTTCCTAAAATAATCATAGAAACAAGTGTTAGTCCATTTGTAAATAAATAATTTTTTATTGGACAATTCGTATAATGTAGGTGTACGAATTCTAGGTGTCCACAGAGCCCCTCAACTACGTTTGCTTAGAAGTAAGTGAGCGTTGTCGAAAAAGATAGACATCCAGCTTCGTACTAATAATTAGATGGTCAAACTCTGTATCGGAGTTTGTGTGACCATGTGTATTTGTGTGTGTGTGACAACATGTGTCAAAGAGCGACCGGATCTCCAAGGGAGACTGCCTACGTATCTCTATAAAGAGAATCAGGTCAAAACGTCGTTCAAATCTCTTCAGGGAAGAAATTTGATTTTGGGATGTTCATTGTGGGAATGGGCGACTAGGTCTGCCCTGTGGTGACCGGATCTCCAGGGGAGACTGCCTACGTATCTCTATAAAGAGAATCAGGTCAAAACGTAGTTCAAATCTCTTCAGGGGAGAAATTTGATTTTGGGATGTCATTGTGGGAATTAATGGGTGACAAGGTCTGCCCTGTGGTGACCGGATCTCCAAGGGAGACTGCCTATGTATCTCTATAAAGAGAATCAGGTCAAAACGTAGTTCAAATCTCTTCAGGGAAGAAATTTGAAATGTGAAATACTGTGTGTGGAAATGGTTCATTTCCGGACCCCCGGGTTTATACCTATTGGGAAACGACCAAAAGAAAGTTGTACCAACGCAAAATGAGGCAAATTGCAATTTAGGATAAGCTGTAAATTGACAAAAAATAAAGATACTATTTTTAATCGACATCCGAAGGACGGATTCTAAGCTGTGTTGGACGGCAGGGCTGTTGAGCGGTTGATTTCCATATGCCTCAGGCTCAAACCTATGGGGGAAATGACCGGGTAACTGGGTGTGCAAACATGTGTGAATGCACGGTAAATCTGTGTGGTGTCCAGGGGACACTTTGTTGGGGATGATACATATGACCATTGGCTATGCTTTTGCTTAGATATGCTGTGTAGATTCCCATGGGGATTCTGCTGGAGATAATGGATGTGCTAAATTGGACGGCAGGCCCGTTGGGAGTAACTCCGCTGGGGGTTATCATTAAAAATATGTTGATGGTGGTGTAGACACCCAGAATTCATACCCCATATTATACGAATTGTCCTATAAATAATTATTTATCTATAAATGGACTAACACTTGTTTTTATGATTATTTCAGGGAACAAAATATTCAACAGGACTAACGACGTCCAACAAACACAACAACTTCAGTTAGATCAACATCAAGGGTCAAAACTGAAGATTCAAAGCTTGAAGGTTGAAAAGAAAAAGGAACAACTTCAAGGCAAAAAGATTAAATAAAATTGACGGGGGACCTAAAGCATAAAGAATGAAAGATGAAGATTCAAAGCGTAAATACCAAATTAAAGCTTTTGTGCGCCATGTCCCTCCTTTGTGCGCCGCGCACCAAAAGCTGTAAAGCTTTGGTGCGCTATCTCCTTTCTTGGTACGCCGCGCACCAAATCAACATTTTGCCTCACAAGTCAAGCCGCCGGCTGTTGAAGACTTTGGTGCACAAACGAAGCTTCCTCTTTGCTTAGCCCGGAGAGTACACATAAATATCTCTCACTCCCTCACCTATATAAAGAGGCTCTCAGCTCTCTTTCTCAACACACTCAACACACACAATTCACTTAGCTCACTCTCAGCTCTCTCACACACACACAAGATCTCTCTCTCTCTCTCTCTCTCTCTATCAAGCCTCTTTTTGAGGAAGAAAAGAGAGAAAGAAAAGAGAAAAGAATATTGACTCTCTCTCAACACACAGTGTTCTTTGAACACACCCAATATCAAAACGTAAGTCTTCCTTTCCTCGTATCGGTAGTAATGGAAGCACAACGATCAGGCTACGAGCTAGCTTAATCCAATATAACACAACAGCCTAGAACTTGGCCCAAATTCTGTAAAACGACAGAAGGTAAAATCCTTCTGTTCGTTATTTTATGTACCCATTTTAATATGTAAATAAATACATTTGAATTGTAAATGTGTATGTATTTATTTTGGTACATTTGATATGTAAATAATTGTATCATATTGATTAAATATCCTTTTTTTATTTATATAGTTGACATTATATGTATATTTATATATATATATATATATATATAAATATTTAATATATATATATATAGATACTTTAAACTAAAATTTCATTTTAGTTATTTCTATTAAATATAAATATATATTATATTTATTTTGTTTCTTTTGTAATAAAAAAAGCATATATACATTTTATAACGTAAACGGAGATATAAATCTCCGTGATCCGTTCTCTTCCGTCACATAGTATAATAAACCCGTAACATATAAATTTGACATGCAATCATAAGAGACCGAAAGGGCGAGTTGGGTGCGTAAAACCTTCCCAACTCGTAACTTAGCCTCCGAACCCACAATCTCAGTTTTTCTCTCGTTTCCTATATAAACGAGAGTGGCGACTTTGTTTTAAATATAAATGTGTTGTGCACATTTATTACACACTTTTATTCGGGAGTCCAGAGCGAAAAGGCCCAGGAACGATCTGCGGATCGGGGTGCTCACAGTGGCGACTCTGCTGGGGATAATAAAAAATATATGTTTTTTTAGAGGGCTAGACTCATACATTTATGCTTTACATGCTCTTTTGTTTTATTCTTATAACATGTTTATATGTTATTTGTTTGTTTTATTTTTGTGACATATTTAAATGTTACATATTTTATTTATTACACATTTCTTTCATAACATGATTAAAGTGATATCTGTTTATTCTATTTTGTTTACTTTATTTTTTGTAACATGGTTAGAGTTACATGTTTTATTTTCTAACATGATTATCTTGTTACGCAATTATTTTATCTTTGTTATATGTTAAAAAATAGTAAGTGTTTTATTTTTGTTACGTGTTTTTATATAACATGTTTATATGTTAGGTGTATTTTATTTGTGACATGTATAAATTTTACGTGTTTTATTATATTACGTAATTATTTTATTACGCACATACTCTGCTCATACTAACACTTGCATGTACAAATATATTCATTTGTTCGGCCGATGTCACCAAAATTTATTATTTATAATACTTATTTATTTATTTTATTTTTCATTCATTCTTTGTACTCTTGGGGTTTAAGTCCCACCTTTTGTTGCTTTCCTTAATTGCTAACAAAAAAAAATATTTCTTTTCAAAAATTGGAAAAAAATCATTAGCTTTTATAGAGTTGAACTACGGTGACCTGAGCCTCGTTTTGAGGGACGTAGGCAGCCTTTGGGTGCGGTTATGTTTTCAAAATTTGAAAAAACAAAGTTTCAAAAACTTTATAGTTTTCATTTTCCTTTTAATCTCGGTAAATCTTTACACTTTATTTTCTGTAATTCTTTCATTCATTTATTGGTTTGTTCTTTTCTCAGGGCTCCAAACCCTCGAGTTGTGGTTGTGTTTCTTTCCTTGCAATTTTTAATTGCTAATAAAACACAACCCACATCACATGAATCAGAAAAAATGGACATTTTTCCCTCTTATTATGTACATACTTGTTTCACTTTTTCATTTCTTATAATTGTAAAAAGAGTCTCTTATATACTACGCACACACGCGCACTCATTTATTTCGAATTGTTACCAAGCTTCAAACCCTGGTATAGCCACGTTGAAGTGAAACTGGATAAGTCATGTGCCCAGCATTCCCTCAACCGACACTATCCCTTTCCGCGCGATTACTAATCGTCCCCCGGGAAGTAAGCCATCCTAACCCTGCATAGCCACGCGTAATTCATATAGATTTCTAGGACACTTCAAAGACCGGTTGGTTTTTATTGTCACAAACATAGGTTGGTTTTTATTGTCACAAACATACTTTGTCAATCCTGTGCATAAAGACAAAAGAAATCAAATCAGGAAAAAAAAGTCATCGATTGACAAAAGAGTCTATTTGATCACAGCAAAAGAAAAAAAGATGTTCAGAAATAACAAATCAAATCAAACAAAAGAGTCATACTCAACCAAAAGAAAATCAAAGTGATCAAAAGGTCGACAAACAAAGTCCTCATACATAGGATTAACAAAGAAGTCCATGACATATGTCTAGGCAATTCGAATGGTGGATCCTGAAGAGAATAAAATCCCTTCGCCTGAGATCTGTCCAATCTTAGGAAGTGGAAATACAGGTGGAATGCGAAGGTCCTATATTTTAGTGAGAGAATCCACTGTTCCAGGAACGATTCATAAGTCAAAACAAAGCATTGTCGCTTGTCCAACCATCTTAGGGTGAGTCAAAAGGAAAAGAGGAACATTAAAAATTGTGTTGTACCCAGAAATACTTTCAGAACCTAACTCCTACCCATACCCCAACCTTTCAAAAACCTGGCCTTCAATTGGAAGAGGACTAGCATTGGGAGGTTGACAAGAGTATCAAGTTTGGGTTCAGAGTCAAGTACAGAAAGTCTGCATTGGAATCTAATGGCCGATCAAGAAGATAGCACTTCTGTAGGACATGACACAGGGGCTCCAAGATGCACTCCAACCCCAGCGATGCAACAGTGGATGGACCAAAATATGGAAACCATGATCAATAGGTTTTCAGCCCTTATCCAAGGTCAAGGGGCTAATAATAGGACTGCACATGTCTCTACAAGACCTGTTGACCTATCACCTTCAAGTGTGAATGCAAGTCTGCCCAATCCAAACACATACCCCACCTACCCATATGCCTATTCTCCATACTCTCCATATCCATATTTCACATATCCAAACAATTATCCATCTTGCCCAAACACATTCCCTTCTCAGCCAAATGTCAATCTATAAAACCCAAGCATACATCATCAGTCTCAGACTACCACTATTCCAATCCCAAACACCTCTCATTATCCAAATACTAACACCTCATCTCCATATACCAACATCTCCTTTTCAAACCCAAATGTATTCCCTTCTCAAATGACAAATCTAATCCAAGGAAATTCACACTTGAATCAAACCAGTCATATCCCGCAGGATCCAGCTGGGCATGCACCTCACACTGGAGTGATAAACATTTCCCCTCCTTACAATCCTCCTCAAGTAGGATAGCCTCCCGTAGCAACAGTTGATATCACTGATATGGGGGCTGCAAGTAAGGCAGAAGTCAGAGAATTGAAAGATATGGTTCTAAAAATCTTGAACAAAGACGAGTTTACCGCACGAGCAATGACACTGCAGTCTGCTGCTATTCTGCCACCAAAATTCAAAATTCCTGATATTAAAAAATTTGATGGGACAGGTTGCCCTATTGCACATTTGAGGTCTTATGCTCATGCTATGCAGCAGAGAGGTGCAAGTTTTAAGGCAATGGCCTCCAATTTTTACTTGACTCTGTTTGGGGCTGCGAAACAGTGCAATTTCTACCTGGGACAAGCTTGTTGATGAGTTTCAAAAGAGGTACAAAGACAATAGCAATTGGGTAAAGAATAGGCGAGACCTTGAGTCATGTACCCAACAGGAAAACGAAACTTTCGCTGACTTCACCGAAAGATAGAGGAAGAAAGTAGCGCAAGCTCTAGAAAGACCTGACCCGATCGAGCAATCGCGCATCCTTTTGAATAATCTTCAGCCTGTTTTCGATGAACAAATGCGGTACTTGTCATATGCCGACTTCTCTGCCATCCTTGATGTTGGGTTTCGCATCGATGAAAAAATCTGGGCCGATCTCATACATGCTTATTCAAGCAGCTCTGATCATCTTAATATGAGTGATCCAGATCACGAGACCTACGATCATATTGTCGATGATGATTCAGTTGTCGAAGAAGCCTCTTCTGAAAGTGATGATTGAGATCCCAGGAATCAGTGAACAATGGTTGGGAGTGATAGACCCCCAAGAACATATCCCTTTTACCTGTAGTGTTAATATTTCTTGTGAAGTATGCTCACCCATCTTTTATATATCATCTCTTGTTCTCAAGTCAATCAAGTCTTTAAGTTGAACCTTTTCGAGTCTGTCTCAGATATCGAGTCCAGGACGAATCCTTGCATGATTTCGTGACCCTTGAGTCTAGCTTATCACTGAATATCCTCTGAATGTCGAGTCTTCCCAAATGATGAATTGATTCACCTCAAAAACATGATAAACATTACACGAGTCAATGATGAATCATTTCGAAGTCATGGGCCCGCAAACATTTAAACATTCAAATATACACAGAGTGAGTCTAGTGTCTTGACAAAGATCATCTTTGACCTATTGTGATTGAGCTGTTAACGGCATACTGGGCTGTCACCACATTTAAACCACATCCAAGTCCCGAGCCTTACTCAAAGACTACATTTATATTAAACCTCATCCACATCCCATGTCGGATCAAACACCCATTTAACATACACAACCCATAGGCCTTGCCAACACCAAAACATCCTTCCAATCCTTGCTCGCTCGTGAGGTCATCTTCTTGGGTTTGCGCCCTCCAAAGTAGGGGCTGCTTCATCCTTATATTTATAAGGAATGACCATGCATACACATGTTCCATCGAGAGAGATAACTTTTTTTCATCCTTCTTCATTCTCTTACATATGCTCAAAAACAAAAGTCAAGAGAGCTCCTTAGGCTGAATCCCGAAGGGCAGCCTATGCCAAAAGAAAAAAAAAAGAGAAAAAAAAAAAGGAGCCTTTCATGAGCAATCTTTCTCTATCTCCCTCATCAATCTTTTTCTCTATTTCACTTTCACTAAATAATTGGAGTCTCTCTCTCGAGCGAAACCAAACAGCCAATCACCATAGCCAAATAGCAAGCCAACCACAAAGGTCAAGCCTTCAGCCCAAAAAGTCAATCTCACATCCAAACCTAAACACTTAACCATTCCACCTAGGTCCAGTCGCCACCAACAGCTTTGTTTCGATCGGTTATAACATGATCCGAGTCAGGCTGATTGCCAAAAATACATTAAGATATAATAAATACAAAGGAGGGTCCATAACCCACCAATCAAGGGATGTTCAGCGATATAGTAAACTAAAGGTTCTCGAGTCCTCTTGGAGTCGTCTCTTTATTTCTGTGAGCATACTTTTTCTATCACTTCTATCATCGAGTCTCCCTAGGGCTTTTCATTATCCATCTCACATAAACTCCTCAATCGAGTTACCCCGGGCATATTTTTTTCAATCTCGCCACACCATATTTGAGCCTTCTCACCAAATACCAAACTTGAGTCACCATCGTAATCTCTCAATCAAGTCTACTTGGGCTTCAACCATTTGATCATTTGATCATTGTTTCTATCATGGCCAAAGGGCTAGCAAGGGGTTGCACCCCTTTTGATCTTCAGATTCGGGATCTTTCTCACCGACGGCATAGTTGGTTCATTGCTGTCAAAGATACTAGCATGGGGCTACACCCGTTTAATCTCCGAAGACATGATCTTTAAACACCAATCCTGCAAAGGGCACATACATGGGGCTACACCTCTTGACCTCTAATCAGTTTGGGATTTCATCACATATTCGACTTGTCATATACAAGCAAGGGGCTGCAACCCTCTAACCTTCATGATCATCATGAGTTCGTCTTGTCACAAGACACAAGTTTAGGGTTGCATCCCTCTGATCATCACATAATGATATTGTGTTACACATTCATTGTCAAAGGACGGACTTGGGGCTGCACCTCTCCGATCTTCATAGAGTGATCGTTCTATTTGACTTCACAATGCCTCCCTCTTATAAAGAAGGCACAAATTCAGATCTCCAAACCGTTGATCAATGGCTATGGTTTTTCACCACGAAAAAAGAGCGAGGAAGTCACTTCCCCAACAGTTGACAGAAATGGGCCGTGGGACTTTTCCCTGTGGAAACACGGTCAAACAGTAAATTTGGAGTGAGCCAGGATCCCTTCCAAGGCCTGAGAAGGAAGACTCACCACATGAGTCTTCTCTCTTCTCTTCCCTTTATATGCATTTTCATGATTATGAGCATTGAGAACAATGTTTATCTTTAACTTTAGGGGTGGGGTTGAGTTTAGAAAACTCATTAATTATTGTTCCTTGAATTCATGGGAAGAAGTTGAATGCCCCTATTCTTTATGCTTTGATCATTCGCCTTTCCACTTTGGCGCTCGTTGAGTCGTGCATGCATTATTTTCTTGGATTCAATTTTGAAATTATTATATGCATAGTAAAGAATATGTTCATGATTCATGCGCTAGCTTCACCTCATTCATATCTATAATGCCCATTTGTGGAGGAAATTATTTTTATGTTATGCTCTAGTGATGATTGTGCATGATACCGTTAGATAATCTTGAGATTGATGTTTTGATGATTAAATAGCTTGGCTTGGGCATGTGTGTATGGCAAGAGCATGATATAGGCCATTTTTGGATCGTTTGTGCCATATCGACCTACCCATTTTACATTAATCCCTTGTGTCCCCGTTGAGCTTTATTTATAGAATGGCGTGTGCCTAGAGCACACAATGACCCCCATTCGACTTCATTTTCTTATACCCACATCATCCTATCCCATGAGCCTATACACTTTGTGATCACCCTTCAAGAGAGCTTGATTTGAATTTTATTTTCAGATGCTTGTTGGGAAGTGTTGCTTCATGGATGTATTGTGCTTTATTGTTGATGATATTGGTGTTTGTAAAGTGGTGAATGACGGAAAAAGAGCCCCCTTAAAAAATAAAGTGCAAAGAAAAAAAAAAGAAAAAGAAAAGAAAAGTCAAGGGAGGCAAAAAAAAAAAAGCCATTGTTCTTCAAATGCTCAAGGAGACATAAGGGTGAAGCTTAATTGTTGTGGTAGTGATACACTTTATTCAACCCAATGTTTAAAGTTTAAGGGGTTGTTGAAGTGGGTTGTGGTTATTTGAGAGTTGTGCTTTCATGAAGCAAGTCATTAGTGAAGACTTCAAATTCTTTGCTCTCTTGATTTGTTATCCTATCCTTCGCTTGTAGCCCAACCTTGGCCTAACATTACAAGCTTTGAAAAGTCCTATTGATATTGCCATGCCGTGTATCCTTGCCTTGTGAAATAAATTTGATTGCATTAGTTGATGGACTCTTTCGGTTTGTCGGCACAATGATAGCTAGAGCATCGCGACTTATTAATGAGATTGTGTTTTATGGCCTTAAGTGAGTGTTTGAGGATTGTTAGCTAGCATGTGAATCATTTTGTACCTTAATTATGCATGTGTGTAATTTTGAGTTAATTTCTTAGATGGTAATGCATATGGGATCTTGATTGAGTGCCGCCTTCATTTCATCTTGTCCTCGAGCTTCTCCATTATCCATATTTCTCTTTGCTCGGGACGATCAAAGTCTAAGTTTGGGGGTGTTGATAAGTGCATAATTTCACATTTATTTCCCCATATTTTATCTCCATTTTCTATGAATTTCATATGTATTTTGCCCAAGAAAGTGCATTTATTGTGTTCTATATGTATTTCAGATTTTCTGGGCATTATTCAAGCTTCAAAGGATCAATTCATAGCAATTGGGGAAGATTCAAGGCAACCCGCGAAGTTTTGAAGTGATTAAAGCCATTTGAGCGAGCTCCGTTAGCCTTCCGTTAGTCATTTGCAAAAGAAAGGACTAAACTGAAAGAGAAATTAGGCTAACGGAGTCTAACGGAGGTTGACTTGGGACTAAATTGCAAAGCCTGGGAGGATAGGGGTTGCGGCTCGCTTTCTGAGAACATGGGGGGCACCGGAGCAACAATGAAGAGTCCAGGGGCACCGCTGCAAATCCTCAAAGAATTCATTAATGCGGTGGCACCCCCACCGCGTCGCCACGTGTCCTCTCCCGAGCCCAGCAACCCGCGAGAGAGCTCCGCCCGGATCCGGCCCATTTTCCCCCTTCTCACCCATTTAACCTCACACCATGGCCCATTTCCACCTGGGTAGCCCGCGAGTTCCTCCAGCCGGGTTGCCCCTTGCCCAGCGCGACCCAGCTTCCTTTTTCTCCCCTTTTAGCCCTCAATCTTTATGTTTAATTCCCATTTTACCCCTTGGCTTGCTCAATACTCTTTGTGCCTTCAATGTATATCTCCTCCATCAACCCCAAAAACACCAGACAAGCCCCAGGCGGGCTGTGAGTCCCCTTTAGGGGCAGCAGCCCTCTCCTTCCAAAATTCTTCCATTCTCTTAAAATGTGATCTCCTTCGAAGGTTTGGAGATTCAAATCAAGGGCCAACGAAGCATCTACAAGTGATTTCAACCCCGGATCTCGGCATTGCTCGCGACTTTGCCGGTTAAATTCTTCCAATTTATATTTTAGATATTTTCTAGGGTTGAATGATTTTGTAAAATGTGAAATTGGCTTTGTGCTTAATGATTTATGAAATGCAATTATTTTTCTATGTTGTTGTAGTGATTTAATTTTATCTCTCTCTATTTAGTATACAAGCATGCTAGGTTATTAATTTGTGAGCTTAATGCTTTTAATTAATTGGCCACTAATTAAATGATTTTAGAATTGTTTGTGTGAGCGAGAGCTACCTAACTTTTCGGATCGATCAATTTAATAGTTGGTGTTTGACACACACCGATAGCCTCCACTCTAGGCATGACTTGTAGAAAAATAGAGATTATTTCTCTACCCATTATTACCCATTATCTTGGTTATTATTGTGTGTTCCTAATGCTTCGATGGATTAGCTACCCATTAGATGATCACTAGAATTATAGGATAGTTAGCGAGAGTCCTTCCTATTAATTCGAAAACACAATAATTGTCTATGTGGCCTGACAGAGGTAACGAGTGTTCATAGATAGCCATTTGAGGACTTGTTTTAACATGCGATCAATCCACCTTAGCCATTCGCGAGGTAGGGGAGATTCGGGTTGCTATAGGGGCGAGAGCCCGTAGTCAAAAACTTGATCGCTGCAAATTAAACTGCAACAACTAGGGCAAGAGTACCCTGCCGTATCAAGTAATATAGTGCGTAAGCACAAGTATCGATCCCACAGGGAATGCACGTAATTTTCACTCCAACTAAGTACCGAAATTGAGCTAGCTAATTATATTTGAGCGAAAATAAATTGAGAATAAAAACTAAAAATAAAAATAAAAGAAAGCAATTAATATTTACAATGTCGCAAAATGGGTTTGGCAGCAACAAATCAAGATAAAAGATAAGATTTATAGGAATGCAATATTTCTAGTCTAGCTCGTGATTAATTTAATCTCTCTCTACTTTTCTTTAACTCAAGTCTTGGTAGCCGAGAACACTAAATTGGTAACTACGGGCTCTCGCCCCTATAGCAACCCGAATCTCCCCTACCTCGCGAATGGCTAAGGTGGATTGATCGCATGTTAAAACAAGTCCTCAAATGGCTATCTATGAACACTCGTTACCTCTCGGTCTGGCGTCACATAGACAATTATTGTGTTTTCGGAATTAATAGGAAGGACTCTCGCTAACTATCCTATAATTCTAGTGATCATCTAATGGGTAGCTAATCCATCAGAAGCATTAGGAACACACAATAATAACTAAGATAATGGGTAATAATGGGTAGAGAAATAATCTCTCTATTTTTCTACAAGTCATGCGGTGTAGGAGGCTATCGGTGTGTGTCAAACACCAACTATTAAATTGATCGATCCGAAAAGTTAGGTAGCTCTCGCTCACACAAACAATTCTAAAATCATTTAATTAGTGGCCAATTAATTAAAAGCATTAAGCTCACAAATTAATAACCTAGCATGCTTGTATACTAAATAGAGAGAGAGATAAAATTAAATCACTACAACAACATAGAAAAATAATTGCATTTCATAAATCATTAAGCACAAAGCCAATTTCACATTTTACAAAATCATTCAACCCTAGAAAATATCTAAAATATAAATTGGAAGAATTTAACCGGCAAAGTCGCAAGCAATGCCGAGATCCGGGGTTGAAATCACTTGTAGATGCTTCGTTGGCCCTTGATTTGAAGCTCCAAACCTTCGAAGGAGATCACATTTTAAGAGAATGGAAGAATTTTGGAAGGAGAGGGCTGCTGCCCCTAAAGGGGACTCACAGCCCGCCTGGGGCTTGTCTGGTGTTTTTGAGGTTGATGGAGGAGATATACATTGAAGGCACAAAGAGTATTGAGCAAGCCAAAGGGTAAAATGGGAATTAAACATGAAGATTGAGGGCTAAAAGGGGAGAAAAAGGAAGTGGGCAAGGGCAACCCTTGGAGGAACTCGCGGGCTACCAAGGTGGAAATGGGCCATGGTGTGAGGTTAAATGGGTGAGAAGGGGGAAAATGGGCCGGATCCGGGCGGAGCTCTCTCGCGGGTTGCTGGGCTTGGGAGAGGACACGTGGCGACGCGGTGAGGGTGCCACCGCATTAATGAATTCTTTGAGGATTTGCAGCGGTGCCCTGGACTCTTCATTGTTGCTCCGCGCCCCCATGTTCTCGAAGCGAGCCGCCCTATCCTCCCGGCTTTGCAATTTAGTCCCAAGTCAACCTCCGTTAGACTCCGTTAGCCTAATTTCTCTTTCAGTTTAGTCCTTTCTTTTGCAAATGACTAACGGAAGGCTAACGGAGCTCGCTCAAATGGCTTTAATCACTTCAAAACATCGCGGGTTGCCTTGAATCTTCCCCAATTGCTATGAATTGATCCTTTGAAGCTTGAATAATGCCCAGAAAATCTGAAATACATATAGAACACAATAAATGCACTTTCTTGGGCAAAATACATATGAAATTCATAGAAAATGGAGATAAAATATGGGGAAATAAATGTGAAATTATGCACTTATCAACACCCCCAAACTTAGACTTTGATCGTCCCGAGCAAAGAGAAATATGGATAATGGAGAAGCTCGAGGACAAGATAAAATGAAGGCGGCACTCAATCAAGATCCCATATGCATTACCATCTAAGAAATTAACTCAAAATTACACACATGCATAATTAAGGTACAAAATGATTCACATGCTAGCTAACAATCCTCAAACACTCACTTAAGGCCATAAAACACAATCTCATTAATAAGTCGCGATGCTCTAGCTATCATTGTGCCGACAAACCGAAAGAGTCCATCAACTAATGCAATCAAATTTATTTCACAAGGCAAGGATACACGGCATGGCAATATCAATAGGACTTTTCAAAGCTTGTAATGTTAGGCCAAGGTTGGGCTACAAACGAAGGATAGGATAACAAATCAAGAGAGCAAAGAATTTGAAGTCTTCACTAATGACTTGCTTCATGAAAGCACAACTCTCAAATAACCACAACCCACTTCAACAACCCCTTAAACTTTAAACATTGGGTTGAATAAAGTGTATCACTACCACAACAATTAAGCTTCACCCTTATGTCTCCTTGAGCATTTGAAGAACAATGGCTTTTTTTTTCTTGCCTCCCTTGACTTTTCTTTTCTTTTTCTTTTTTTTCTTTGCACTTTATTTTTAAGGGGCTCTTTTTCCGTCATTCACCACTTTACAAACACCAATATCATCAACAATAAAGCACAATACATCCATGAAGCAACACTTCCCAACAAGCATCTGAAAATAAAATTCAAATCAAGCTCTCTTGAAGGGTGATCACAAAGTGTATAGGCTCATGGGATAGGATGATGTGGGTATAAGAAAATGAAGTCGAATGGGGTCATTGTGTGCTCTAGGCACACGCCATTCTATAAATAAAGCTCAACGGGGACACAAGGGATTAATGTAAAATGGGTAGGTCGATATGGCACAAACGATCCAAAAATGGCCTATATCATGCTCTTGCCATACACACATGCCCAAGCCAAGCTATTTAATCATCAAAACATCAATCTCAAGATTATCTAACGGTATCATGCACAATCATCACTAGAGCATAACATAAAAATAATTTCCTCCACAAATGGGCATTATAGATATGAATGAGGTGAAGCTAGCGCATGAATCATGAACATATCCTTTACTATGCATATAATAATTTCAAAATTGAATCCAAGAAAATAATGCATGCACGACTCAACGAGCGCCAAAGTGGAAAGGCGAATGATCAAAGCATAAAGAATAGGGGCATTCAACTTCTTCCCATGAATTCAAGGAGCAACAATTAATGAGTTTTCTAAACTCAACCCCACCCCTAAAGTTAAAGATAAACATTGTTCTCAATGCTCATAATCATGAAAATGCATATAAAGGGAAGAGAAGAGAGAAGAGAAAACTCCCGCGAAGTGGATTCACTTGAAGACCGAGCCATGAATACTCCATGAATCTCCTCGAGAAACCCCCAAACTTTGAAATTTGCTCACCCCTATATCAAATCAAGCTCAAAAGAAAAAGTGTGAAAGCAATTATGAAAATAAATACAAAAGGAAAAAAAATCTTTTTGTGTGGGGACACTATATACACCTCCCTACAAACCCACAAAACTCGGGAAGGCTTCGAAAAGCGACACAAGCATATAAATACAAAAACAAGTAAACTAAATAATAAAAAAATGCTCAAATTACAATTAGCTTCGCTTAGTATCGATATTAGCATATAGGAGTGAAAATTAAATCATTCCCCGGCAACGGCGCCAAAAACTTGATCGCTGCAAATTAAACTGCAACAACTAGGGCAAGAGTACCCTGCCGTATCAAGTAATATAGTGCGTAAGCACAAGTATCGATCCCACAGGGAATGCACGTAATTTTCACTCCAACTAAGTACCGAAATTGAGCTAGCTAATTATATTTGAGCGAAAATAAATTGAGAATAAAAACTAAAAATAAAAATAAAAGAAAGCAATTAATATTTACAATGTCGCAAAATGGGTTTGGCAGCAACAAATCAAGATAAAAGATAAGATTTATAGGAATGCAATATTTCTAGTCTAGCTCGTGATTAATTTAATCCTCACTCTACTTTTCTTTAACTCAAGTCTTGGTAGCCGAGAACACTAAATTGGTAACTACGGGCTCTCGCCCATATAGCAACCCGAATCTCCCCTACCTCGCGAATGGCTAAGGTGGATTGATCGCATGTTAAAACAAGTCCTCAAATGGCTATCTATGAACACTCGTTACCTCTCGGTCTGGCGTCACATAGACAATTATTGTGTTTTCGGAATTAATAGGAAGGACTCTCGCTAATTATCCTATAATTCTAGTGATCATCTAATGGGTAGCTAATCCATCAGAAGCATTAGGAACACACAATAATAACCAAGATAATGGGTAATAATGGGTAGAGAAATAATCTCTCTATTTTTCTACAAGTCATGCCGGTAGCCGGAGGCTATCGGTGTGTGTCAAACACCAACTATTAAATTGATCGATCCGAAAAGTTAGGTAGCTCTCGCTCACACAAACAATTCTAAAATCATTTAATTAGTGGCCAATTAATTAAAAGCATTAAGCTCACAAATTAATAACCTAGCATGCTTGTATACTAAATAGAGAGAGAGATAAAATTAAATCACTACAACAACATAGAAAAATAATTGCATTTCATAAATCATTAAGCACAAAGCCAATTTCACATTTTACAAAATCATTCAACCCTAGAAAATATCTAAAATATAAATTGGAAGAATTTAACCGGCAAAGTCGCGAGCAATGCCGAGATCCGGGGTTGAAATCACTTGTAGATGCTTCGTTGGCCCTTGATTTGAAGCTCCAAACCTTCGAAGGAGATCACATTTTAAGAGAATGGAAGAATTTTGGAAGGAGAGGGCTGCTGCCCCTAAAGGGGACTCACAGCCCGCCTGGGGCTTGTCTGGTGTTTTTGGGGTTGATGGAGGAGATATACATTGAAGGCACAAAGAGTATTGAGCAAGCCAAGGGGTAAAATGGGAATTAAACATGAAGATTGAGGGCTAAAAGGGGAGAAAAAGGAAGCTGGGTCGCGCTGGGCAAGGGGCAACCCGGCTGGAGGAACTCGCGGGCTACCCAGGTGGAAATGGGCCATGGTGTGAGGTTAAATGGGTGAGAAGGGGAAAATGGGCCGGATCCGGGCGGAGCTCTCTCGCGGGTTGCTGGGCTTGGGAGAGGACACGTGGCGACGCGGTGGGGGTGCCACCGCATTAATGAATTCTTTGAGGATTTGCAGCGGTGCCCCTGGACTCTTCATTGTTGCTCCAGTGCCCCCCATGTTCTCAGAAAGCGAGCTGCAGCCCCTATCCTCCCAGGCTTTGCAATTTAGTCCCAAGTCAACCTCCGTTAGACTCCGTTAGCCTAATTTCTCTCTCAGTTTAGTCCTTTCTTTTGCAAATGACTAATGGAAGGCTAACGGAGCTCGCTCAAATGGCTTTAATCACTTCAAAACTTCGCGGGTTGCCTTGAATCTTTCCCAATTGCTATGAATTGATCCTTTGAAGCTTGAATAATGCGCAAAAAATCTGAAATACATATAGAACACAATAAATGCACTTTCTTGGGCAAAATACATATGAAATTCATAGAAAATGGAGATAAAATATGGGAAATAAATGTGAAATTATGCACTTATCAATGAGTGACTGAAATTATATCTGGATGCCTGTACTGGTCAAGCGACCTCAAGGACCAAAATTTCACCCACCTTCATCCCAAGATTTTCATAGCTTATACACCCATCAACTCACAAAGCTATCCCACAATCACATCAAATATCAATCACCCTTGCCTTATCATGTCTTGTCTTTGATGTTTAAAGAACGAGGACACACACTCCAAATCTGGAGTCTCATTTTGATTAAAAGTTTTGCATAGCTTCTCTATTTGTGTGAGCTTGCATTCCAATAGCTGCTGTATCAAACCTTTGTAAATGCTAATCTTCTGCAGGTACCCTCCTTGGATCGAGGATACTACATCATATCAATAATCACCTTCCAGGTTTCCCCTGAGCCACAAAATAAAACGTCATCAAGGGCCCAGCATCCAACATGCTCAAAAAACGTCGCTGACGTCTCAGCACTTCCATCATCTCCAGCAGAATTCCCATGGGACTCTACATATTTTTTCTCGACAAAAGCATTGCCAATGGCTGTGTACTCCATCCCATGCAAAGTTTCTCCCATCGAATACCACACAAGTAGCAATATCAGTTATTCGGTCATTTCCCCATAGGTATAAACCTGAGGCCTCTGGAAGTAAAACGCTCAACTGACACAGCTCAAAAAACGTCGCTGACGGCTCAGCATTCAGAATCATCCCTAGCAGTATCAGTTATTCGGTTGTTTCCCCACAAGTGTAAACCTGAGGCCTCTGGAAATAAGCCGCTCAACCGACACAGCTCAAAAAACGTCGCTGACGGCTCAGCACTCAAAATCTGTCCCATCGGACACCATACAAGACGGTATCTCTTGGTCATTTCCCAACGAAGAAAACCTGGGGTTCATGGATTTGACCACCCAACAATATCTTGCAGTGCATTCACATACGTTTGCACACCCATTATATCACACAGATGCTTTATAGCTTTCAAAAAAAACAAAAAAACAAAAAAACAAAACAAAACAAAACAAGCAAAAACATCTTTCACATCTTTGAAGCAGAAAAAAAAAACAAACAAACAAAAAAACAAAAAAAAAATTATTCCACATCTTTGGAAAAGAAAAACAATAGACCTGTATCCTCCCTGAACTACGTTTTGGTCTGATTCCTTCGGGATACGTAGGCAACCTCTTAGAAGGTACGACCATCCAATGATATTTCACCCCTGAACTATGGTTTGGTCTGATTCCTTCAGGATACGTAGGCAACCTCTTAAAAGGTACGACCATCCAATGATATTTCACCCCTAAACTACGGTTTGGTCTGATTCCTTTGCGATACGTAGGCAACCTTTTAGGAGGTCGACCATCCGATTATATCTCACCCGAACTGCGTTTGGCTTAATTTCTATTTAGGATACGCAGGTAAACCCCAAGGGGGCCCAGCCAATGTTTTCGTTCCATACGAACCTGGATGTCTATCTTTTTCGACGACGCTCGCTTACTTCTAAGCGAACGTAGTCGAGGGGCTCTGTAGACACCCAAAATTTGTACCACATATTATACGAATTTTCCTATAAATAATTATTTATTTATAAATGCACTAACACTTGTTTCTATGATTATTTCAGGGAACAAAATATTCAACAGGACTAACGACGTTCAACAAACACAACAACTTCAGTTAGATCAACATCAAGGGTCAAAACTGAAGATTCAAAGCTTGAAGGTTGAAAAGCAAAAGGAACAACTTCAAGGCAAAAAGATTAAATAAAATTGATGGGGGACCTAAAGTATAAAGAATGAAAGATGAAGATTCAAAGGGTAAATACCAAATTAAAGCTTTTGTGTACCATGTCCCTCCTTTGTGCACCGAGCACCAAAAGCTGTAAAGCTTTGGTGCGCTGTCTCCTTTCTTGGTATGTCGCGCACCAAATCAACATTTTGCCTCACAAGTCAAGCCGCCGGCTTCTGAAGACTTTGGTGCATAGTATAATAAACCCGTAACATATAAATTTGACATGCAATCATAAGAGACCGAAAGGGCGAGTTGGGTGCGTAAAACCTTCCCAACTCGTAACTTAGCCTCCGAACCCACAATCTTAGTTTTTCTCTCATTTCCTATATAAACGAGAGTGGCGAATCTGTTTTAAATATAAATGTGTTGTGCACATTTATTACACACTTTTATTCGGGAGTCTAGAGTGAAAAGGCCCAGGAACGATCTGCGGATCGGGGTGCTCACAGGTGGACTTCCATTAGGGCGTCCAGTTAACAACCGTTAGTTGGACGTTAAGTTGCCGTTAAAAGGACTTGAGGGTGCAAATCGCAAAATGCTAAAACTTTGAGGGAAAAAGGGAAAATCCCTTTCTTCAAAAGGGAGAAGACGGGCAGCAGCAGTAGCAGCTTTCTGCCGTCTTCTCTTTCTCTTCCAATTTTCTTCTGATTTCTTCTGAAATTCTTCTAAAATCACTCAAATTTTTTGAGGTTTATCGCCCCAAAATTGTTTGTAGCGATAATGGCTAACAATTCGAACTCAGAAAATGAGATTCCTGTAAATGTGGGTGTTGGTGATGAACAAGCCGACGAGGTGATGGCACGGAATCGGGTCCGCTATCCATTCTCGAATAGTTATCTGAACAATATTCATCATGACCGGATCAGTCACATCTCTTCTTTAGATCCACCCGCAGTGAGTTTTTGGAAAACCCATTTGTTCCGCAAAGTATGCTAACTTAAAATTTTTTGTATGATTTGCTGGACTCTTGATGTTAATCCTACAATTAATTGTTAGTATCCAAGTAGCAAATATATGTTGTTGCATGTTGAATCTAAGTAAAAAATGTGAATTTATACAATATGGGTATAAACAAGTATATATGTTTTGTGGATTTTGCATGTTTAAAGTGCCTACTTTAATTGCAAATATGAACTTGTTAGGATGAAAATTTCTCGAAATTGAGAGTATATATGTGTAGAGGGATGAACAAAGATGGAAACCCCCACGTTAATTTTGTTGGGGTGGCTCAAAATGTGTGAATTTTTCTTGCCCGAAGTTGCGCGAAAGTCACACACCAACTGTTTGAAAAAAAACTTCAATGAAGAAAAGGTGAAGAAAAACCCTCACTAAACCCTTGAAAATATTTTATTTTAATCTCGGGATCCTGGGGATGGGATTTGGAGAATGTATGAAAAATATAAAAACTTTCAAGTTTTTTTTTTTTTGCATGGCAAATATGAATGAAATTGACTTGATGTGCATTTATGAAATGACATAAAAATGTGCACGTTTGCTTTGTGCTGACACACTGGAATTAAATTTTTTTGTTTGTTTTTGTTCCAGTCATGGAGGAGGATTACCCGCATCTGGGCGAATGGGGACATGGTTAGGGAGATCTATGATCGACTCCCTCGGCTGATTCAGGAGAGGGTGGATGGTACCTGTCTTAGTACATTCATCCAGAATGTCGGCGGTTTCATCGGGTAAAGCAACATCCATGAGGTGTTGCGGTGTTTTTGGTGGGACACTACCCATACCTTCTACCTTCCGTAGGGCGAGGTGACCATGACGCCTGCTGATTTTTTGGCGATCATGGGGCTACCAACTGGTCAGGGCCGGGCTATTGAGAAAGATTTCTAGCTGCGATATCGTCTTGATGCCGTTACTCAGCTGTTGGGATTCGCTCCAGTGTACAAGAGCTTCGACGAAATTCCCGTCAGGTATGTCAGGGAGTGGCTTCTCTACAATGTGGACCTTGTTGACACGGCCGATCGGTCTGCTGTGACCCGATTCGTTCGGGTTTTCTTATTTTTGGCACTGGGGATCAGCCTCTTTGCTAATGCTTCCTCAACCTTGCGAGTATCCCTACTTGGTTGTTTGAGGCGATTGCGCTATCTGGGCAGCTTTGATTAGGGGCAGGTTGGCCTGGCAGAGTGTTATTTCTTCATGGATCACGCTTTGCCAGTAGCGTGACTGGCTACAATGTGGCATGGGAGGTAATATTCAGAATAAAAATTTTTATTTTAAAAATTCTTTTGTTGTTTTAAAATAAATATTGACTCATTGTTTTTGATGTGACAGGTTTGGGCTTACGCAGTGTTCAGCTTTCACCCTTTCACTCTCCGTACCATGGTGATGACCCCACCATTTGTGGTGAACTTCCAGACTTCAAACCGGAAGTACGTTCGGAGGGTTCCTGCTCGGCCTGATACCGAGGTGGTTCAAACTGCGATTATCAACTCCAGTCCTGAATCTGTCAGCTTCTTCTCTTGGGGTCAGCTGCCTGCTTCCTATGGTCCGGCCCAGGCAATCAATGGTTGTCGCATTTTGATGGTTTCCATCATGTGCGACTCGATGTATTTGGCCGATCGGGTCAACCGCCAACATGGGCCTAACGTGGGCCAGCCTTTGCCTTCACAACCCTTCGGGATGATGACACCGGACGTGATGCCTAGACGTGAATGGTTTCTCGCGAGGGAAGCCATCAATCCACATAGATATGTGGAGATGGATTACAGGGTGTTCATGCAGACCATGCTGTATCCTCCTCCTCCTCCTGCTCAGGAAGCGAAGGGTCCATTTTTCATCTTCGTGGGAGAGATTGGGCCGTTTGCGGGACGGATACATTATTCGGAAGTCCTGCGGATGATTGGCTATGGAGAGGGTGAGAACTATAGGGAGAAGGACCTGAGCGGTGGTAAGATTCCACCACACGACTAACTTTCGCGAGGGAGAGATCTGGTATATCTCTGATCATTCTGTGCATATATTATTTGTCTATTTTATCTACATATATTTGCATATTGATAAAAAAATGTTGTATGAACAGGTGCCGGCTAGCTCTAATCAGAAGCTATTCAGCAGATTTTACAAGTTGTCCGATCTATATCGGAAGCTGAAGGTCGGGGCCAGTGAGTTCACTTGCCGAGGAGGTGCAGACGCGACTAGGCCGCGTCGTAGAGGTGGCAGGAGCGGAGGCTCCAGAGGTGCCAGCACTAGCAGGTCGAAGAAAGGAAGACACTGATTTCCTTTCCTGCTATTTTTGTTTTCTTTTATTTAAAAGAGATGTATTTGTAAGCAAATTTTTTTTACTTTGTACATTATTTATTATTAATGAAAAAAGAAAACCTATGGTCTCAATTTTAATTGCTTTTAATTACACAAATTGTGTTGTGGAAAAAAAAAATGGGTATTTGGCCAGGGATGCATAATTGGATGACCTTCGCACAAGAGAAGAAAGCTTCAAATTTGTAGTGGCTGCTACGTTGTGGTCATAGGCATGATGCCTATTGTGAAAGGCTCACTCCTGGAATGATAATTGAAGCGTCCCTCCCCGAAGAAATCGGTTTCTTGTCAAGGAAAAGATGTGGACTGGAGAGCTGGGCCAAAAAAGTCCAAGTGCTTGGTTTGGTGCGCGGCGCACCAGGCTTGGTGCCCGCACACCAAACTTGTCTTTTCTTTCCTGTTGCTCAATTTGATGTGCTGGGACATGCTATGAGACAATTTTCTTTGCCTAAAGCCTAGGCATTATCGCTGCTATCGGGAGAATCCTTTCAATTTCCTTCTTATAAGGGAATTTGGCTAGAACCTCTCAACGTCAGGCTTTTCCTTCTGTCTTCTCTTTCTTCCCCAAGAAAACTTCGTGCCTTCTTTTATTAAATTTTCATCTTCCGAAAGATGGATCATCCTTCTGGTTCCTTGGAAGATTTTGCTCAATATGGGAGTCGCTTGGACTCTATGGTTCGACTTCTGGACATAGACGATAAACTGATTATCGGTCAGGACTGCAGCTTCTTGTGCACCTTTTAGTGGATCGACATTCCGATAAATTGGGACATGATACGAGCTACATCTCGTTTTTGGTCCATAGAAAATCATCTATTCAACTTCTCTTTGAACGAGATGTGTCCCACATTTGAAGATTGTCGTGCCCTAATGGACACGTCCATTGATGGTCCTATCGCAGTACCACTGTTGAGAAAGCCTCCCTTGGTGCTTATTCAAGAATTGTTCAGTTTCACTATTCGAAAGGCCCGCAGTATGTTGCATGGTCGGCTTTTCGACTTGACTCAACTCCCGAGGTTCTTTACCAATTACCAACCCAATGACACTTATTTAGACCACCGGCAGACGACTCTCTTCTTGTGTATATTAGGAAAATTCTTCCTAATCAACCTTGACGGTTATGTCGATATAAGGGTCTTGAATATTGTATTGTATGCTAGGGGACGAGTGACTAATATGATTCCTCTCATTCTGGCGGAGACCCTTCTCGGCTTGGACGGTTATGCTAACGGAGAGGAACGGTTTCCCTCTGGCAGCCCCATTCTGTTGCACACGTGACTGGAGAAACACTTTATGAGGGTTATTCCTCTAGTACTTTTCATAACAAAAATATAACTTTTAACATATTATAAATGGTTGGCGCTATTAACACCCCAAAAATTATTAATACACCCACCTTCTACATACACACCCATCTTTTATTAGTAACACATTCAAATACTAAATACATCCCCATATATTTTATATTGGTAAAACACACAACTCAACCACCACCCAACTTTCCCATGTATTGCAATTCGACGACTGAAAGTTTAAAATTATCAGTTGAGCCACTATACATCAGTTATGATGTAATCGATCCCATTTTTTGGATGGCTGTTAGTTCAGCCATTAAAATAACATAAAATACTAATTTTTCTCGTCTTCTTCTTCATCTTCTTGGATCCTAAAATTCATCAACCCGATTCCCAAAATCAGGTCTTCCCTAAAGAAATTCTCGTCAATTCGATCCCCAAATTCATCAACCCGATTCCCAACTTCATCACAATTCCCTTAATTTCAGTCCCAGTTGATGATATAGCCATGGCTTTAAAGATTTCAAAAACCCTAGAAGAAGCTGATGACGACAGAACACATTTTGACTTTCCTCCCCACTAGATTCGCCTCCACCACAGCCGTCCTATCCAAACGCTGACATTTCCTCTTCTATTCCACTTCGTAGTTTGAAGCTTTATGGGAGTTTTATTTCCGATGTTCCTAGCTCTGTTCATTTTTGCCTTGATTCATTTATTAAAAATTCGTGTTTCCAATTTCACGTGTTTGATCGGAGGTGGGTTGATGATAGGAAGAAAATGTAGGGGATATATTTTTTGTTTTATTGTTTAATTTTAATTTCATTTGACTTTGAGGTTACTTTGATCTGTAAATGGGTGTCAACATTGGTGCGATGTGTGATGGAGGGCAGGGTATTTTTATGTTATTTTGTTGGTGAATTTAGCTTCAAATTGTTGGCAAATTGCCTAAGTTTCATCAAACTGCTACAATATTGTCTTGATTTTGGAGAGGATTTAGTTGGGTACATAGTTAAGACCCAGATTAGGGATTTTGGAGATGGTTGATTAGATTTAATATTTCTACTAGCTTTTACATTTCTTTGTCTTGTATCTTCTTATTATATTTCCATTAAACAAGATTACATGAATGCAAATTCATGTATTGGGGGTTGAATTGACGAAAATTTCTTCGGACAGCTTGATGAATTTCTTGACAAAGAAGATGAAGAAGAAGATAGGGGTAAAAATGGTATTTTGTGTTATTTTGACGGCTGAACTATTGTCCGTAAAAAAAATGGGCTCGGTTGCATCATAACTGATGTACAGTTGTCCAGCAGGTAGTTTTAAACTTTCAGTGACCAGATTACAATATATGAAAAAGTTTGGGTGACCCAGTTGTGTGTTTTGCCTTTCATATAATTTTGCCCTTTTTGAACATACAAGGAAACTCTTGGTAACCAAACCTTCTTTGCTGTAAATCACATCAATGAAAATGAAATGAAATGAAATTTATTAGTAAGAGATAAACCCAGAAAATTGAACATTGAAAATTTAACAACTTGACCAAAACCATATGAAATGTAAACCCATTTCATATACACACATATACACAAAAATTTTGTACCAACTAAAAAGAATGTTGCAAAGGCTGGAAAAGAAGAAGATAATTGACAAATTAGTGAAGTAGTGAAGTGATGAAGCAAAAAGCTTTAATGGAGAAGAAGAAGATAATGTTGGCAACAAACCCAAATGAGAAATGGTTGTTTTCTTCTCCTTTTTCTTTCTGCATACCCTCCTCAATCTTTCCTTCTTTCAATCTCTCAACATCAACATCAACAACAATGGCCTCTGCCGCCGCCTCCACCAAACACGCTACCTTCAATTTCACTACTTGCATAAACTCATCTCTCTTTCACCCCCAATTTCACACTAGAAGTAGTCGGTGGGACTCCAATGCTAAGAATTTTATGTTGGATAAATTGTAAAAAGTGGAAATTGTGCATTTTGTTTTACAAATTTCTTAGTGGTTCGTTTTTCAAATGACAAAGATAATTGTGGAAATGTGTTCTACTCCGTGAGAACATCACAATCATATATTTTTTGTCCAAAATTATGTTTGGATGATGGAGATATTAAGGCCTAAAGTAGGTGGGTTAAAGTTGGAGAAGTGGGTTTGTCCCACATTGGAAAGAAAGCAAAGACGCAAGGCTAGTTTATATACAAGCTCTTTTCTTGTAAGGAGTAAGCTTGTATAGAATAGAGGCTCGTTTTTGTGCAGTCGGCCCAAATTGAGCCCCTTAGACTAGCCCACGTTTTGCTATTTATTTTCTAATTTTTGTTCAAAAAAGTAACTCCTTCCAAACTTAGTACCATCAGATTTGTAACTCCTTTAGCCTTAATGCACAGATTGATTTCTCCAGGTTTGTAACTGCAAATCATTCACTTCCGGCCTTAATTTTCAAAACGTTTTGGTTTGACAGTTTAAACAAGGCTCAATCTCTACAGTGCAAGAACCGAAAATTTCCAGCAATCTCGATATACGGTATCTGCATATTGTAACTCGTTTCATTTGGCCTCCGCATCGTCTCTTGGTTGGTGATACAATTTGAGCATGACTTCAATTTGCGGGAACCTCAAGTGCAAAGGCTTCTCCGGTTCTCCATTATATCCTGGGAGACAGATATCCATAAACCCTCAAAGCACTAACAGTGAGGGGGCGAATCTGTTTTAAGGACACTATGTGTTACATAGGTCTCAGATCGTACACACGATTTATTCAAAGAACAAATTCTGTATTTTTGTATTTTGTTATTATTCCAGTTATGTAATTTGTTAATTTCGAATTTTGTTAGATTTATCTAACATTTTCGAACCCAAAACTTTGATTTCAATTCTGATTCGGTGTACCAAGATGATGATGGAGATGAAGAGGACGATGGTGAATCATGGACGGAGGTTTTGGAGGAATTCATTGATGATGTTTGGATTTTTAATGTCTCTGTCTTTTTAGTTGATGATATTTGTGTAATAAAATATAAAGGGGTGTATAAATAATTTTTGGGGGTGTTAATAGCACTATCCTTACACTTTTTATAACAAGAATAGTACTCCTTCCGTTCCTAAAAATTAGACCATCTTTTCGTTTCGAAAAAGTATCAACCTTCTAATATCTTTTGTTTTTTATAAATTACTTTTACTATTTTGCACTTGTTTTCCTACTATTTTAATGGTGAACCACTTGCACATGGGTATTAAAGAAAAATATATAACATACCATATTTATAATAGAGTTAATTAATTTTTTTTACTTTGTGTGTCGAGTCAAACTGGACACTTTTTTAGGAACGAAGGGAGTATATTTTAGTACTTTTTTCCAAAACTTTTGTGTCATAAAATGAAAATTTTCATTGATTTGTTAAAGAGTTTACATCCTCAAATAACTCAAAAAAAAAAAAAAAAAAAAAAAAAAGAAGAAACACTCAAATTGAGTGATTCCCTTTGCCCAAAGGAAAATGATACATCCACAAAATTTATTTACATATTTTATTTATATTTAGTTTTAAAATAGTGTACTCTAATTAGAAAGTACAACACTTACGGCTCGATGTAAATGAAATCTGTAGATAAATTTTGTAGATATAGATAGCATTACTCTTTCTCAAGGGAAAATAATACCGTCACAAAATTTATTTACAAATTTCATATAACAAGGTTGTTTTAAAATATTCTATTCTGATTAGAAATTATAACACTTAAAACTAAATATAAATTAATCTTTAGTGGAAATCTGTATTCTTTCCCTAATACTACCCCATCTCTCGTATAACTGCAGTAGAAACTTGGGCAGGTCTCATGTGATAACCGTTTTAACTTTAAGACGGAGCCATTTAACTAATTAATTGCTATAACATTACATTAATCTTTGGATTCAAATCTTCTATTTTATTTTCTATCACATTTTTGTCCTATTAAATCATAATCCTTTAAGTGTTTTTGTAAAAAGAAGGTTAATTAAAATAACTTGAACACCTCTATAGTTAGAATTCAATGGGACAGAAATTGCTGAAGATTTGAAGCTTTAGTCTTTTACAGATAAAAGACGATATTATCTAAGATTTTTTTAGAAAAAAAAAAACTTTAGCTCGCTTGGCGGTTTCTACCGTTTGTCTCTTTCTTATACTCCGCTTGGTGGTGTGTTGGTTGTTGTAATTCGCAATTAATCTACCGGAGATGCAATAATCAAGAGAAAAAAAAAAAAAAGAGGGAAGATAATTGTCTCGTGGTGGTTGATGTTGCAAAATGGCAGGGGGAAATTCATCGCAAGGTCAGTCGGGATTTGAATGTTTAGTAAGGAGAAAGCAAGTCGATTCAGCTAGCGCAATGCGTAAAGATCATCATCAATTGGCACAGCGTCTCTCTGTTTTTGATCTCATCGCCATAGGTAAATTCCTTACCCACTTCCCGGAATTCTCATCTCGAAATTATTACTAAATATTTTCCCCGAAATTGAAATTATGCTAGTAGTATCATACATGTTTGAATTGTTTCCGAATCTCCAATAGCATTGATTCATTTCATTTTATGATTTCACATGTATATGTATGATGTTATCAAAAAAGACAAAAAGAAGGAGAATAATTGAGGTTTGTAGCTTAAATGTTAGGAATGCGGATCTTCACAAACAAAAATGGAAAACATGATTTATTTATTTATTTTTGGGGTGGGGGGTGGGGTTGGAGGGAGTATATAGGAGGCTAGGGACAAAAGTATGGAAGCTCCTATATTTATCCATATGATATAGATGATGGAGTCAACTCTTTATAATCACGGTGAAGGGAAAAAGTAGTAGCAATGTTAAGTGCTATGGAATATTATTTTTATTTAAGTTTTGTTATTTTATTTAAATTGGAGGAATATAAATCGATTGGATCTAACATCTGGCCCACAGAAAATTCTTGTTCAGCTAGCATGTAATTTTTTTTTTTGATAAATAAATATATATAAAAATAGACAAGCATCAAAACAGGTGACACGTCCTTTGTACTCAGGGAGTATACTACAAACGCCATCACTGACCAAAATAAATGTTGTCTATAAACTTTACAAAAGGGTTCACACCCAGCAATATTGACTTGTTTGTAACCATGGGCTATGAAAAGAGTCCGGAAATCAACTCAACTAAACCTTTATCCCAATTACTAGGGGGATATGAATAGCTTGTGGTGGACTTATTTTTTAATTAATATGTAACTGAGGCAAAAGAAAGGGGTTCTTAGATTTGAATTTTATCAAGACAAGGGAATAAGACAGCTTATCCATTTGGATAATTTAATAATTCAATTTATGTTTATAAAATAAAAGCTGATAGTCCGTAACCATGATTTAGTGTATGAGGCAAGCTTGAAATATAGGTATATGTGTAGATGATATATCAATCTTTTTCTTTATAAAGGGAAGGGTCGAAATATGTATCATGAAGCTCCACATAGTGAGAGTTCCATCATTTATCTACGTCCTTCAGTAAGTGTCAACTTAAATGCGAAGACAATGAAAGGGAGAGATGCTCATTGGAGCAACAAACCCTCTTTTTGTGTAAACCCTATCTTGTGAGGCTTGGTACTAGTGGTATGTATCAACCCATCTCAAATAAGTTATGAAGTTGATCACTCCATTAGTTACTGCTGGCTGCATTTACTCCAATCATATGTTACTAATTTACTATCTATGTTGAGTGAAACTAATGCAACTTTTTAGGAGCTCTTGTGCTATCGTTTTAAGATTACAAAGTCAGTGGCTTCTAAAGTTCACAAATCCAAAAACCTGGTTGCTTGTACTGTCGTTCTTGTTTATGGGAAATTTTCTGGCGATTTTATTTATTGAACAAAAATGTCTTCAAGTCATAAACGTGGTGATCCTTTGATATATGATCCTCATGCTGTAGGTTTCTTCATATTTCTATCTAGGCTAATTCAAGTGCGAGTCCACACCTATTGACCTAATTGAACTTACATTTTACTGGATAGGAGTTGGATCAACAGTTGGAGCTGGAGTTTATATTCTTGTTGGAACGGTTGCTAAAGAGCAAACTGGGCCTGCCATCACTATATCCTTTCTCATAGCTGGAATCGCAGCTGGGCTTTCAGCATTTTGTTATGCGGAGCTTGCCTGCCGTTGTCCATCTGCTGGTAGTGCCTATCATTATTCCTATGTGTGTGTTGGAGAAGGGTGAGCTCGAACCTTTGTGTTTGCCTAAATGTGTATCTCATGTTTCTAAGGAGAATTTATGCTGAGGTTTTCTTGCAATAATACCACAGCTTTTTGTATTTGAGCCATCAATGAAGTAGAATATATGCTGAAGATCACTTGCTGGATGTTTATTATTGTCTACACATTGCTTTCACGATACACAGAGACCAGATTTGACTAATATTCACCCTTGTCATTAGATTCTGATATTCTTTATGTCAACAATCATTTTGTTGTGGTTGATCCTAGTGTTGCGTGGTTGATTGGCTGGGCTCTGATATTGGAATATACACTTGGTGGAGCAGCTGTTGCTCGCGGCATATCCCCGAATATGGTGTAGTATATTTGCTCTTCTGTTGACCGTACCTTGCATATGCTAATTTATGTAAATATGATGGTTCTGTTATATATTAAGCAATCTTACAATCATCATTTTTTAAAACTCTCGTGTTCTGCTTCTCTCCACCTTTTCTAGTTTAACACTAACCAACCCTTCGTCTCATCAATAAAGACATTGGCAAGTAGTATGTACCTCTATATGTCATCCTGTAAATCTTTAGTCAATTTATACATGTGCCAAATAATTCTAACTATTATCATATGTGCATGTTCTTAACCATATGATATATCTCTTTTTAACTCTTTTCTTCTCACCCAATTATCTCTCTCGGCTCTCAAGTACATGTCTCTCTTTGTTGATAAAACCACATGAAGATCCCTCATATCTTTTCTTCAATCTCCTCAATAAGTAGATTGGCATGAATGCAAATTGGTTCTCAAGTACAGGTGTTTCACTTTGTCGTCTATTCGCCTATGATCACTATATATATATATATATATATGTATATTTAGAATTATTCTTTCTTTTTTATTCTGTGGGAAAAGGTTAGGAGTTGTAGTTTGGACTTTAGAACTCTCTCTTCTCTTGCTCACACGTGCACATATTACTGACACACGGACATGTATAAATATGCTATAAGTTTATGAAAGGCTTGAAGGAGTACCCAATTCAAAATTCGATCACGTTGGAGAATGCAAGTGTCCTAAAGGGTCCCAAGGTCCATGACGGAGTAGCTTGCCTTACATGTCAGTGCCAAACAGGGTGCTTTGAGAATTTTTCTGGTCCTATGAACTGTGAGTCTATAGATATCACTTGAATATTGTCAAGCTACCGATTCCTCTAAGTTAGAGAAGGTCCCTACGATATATCTTAACACTCCCTGTCACATTTGACCTGCTCACACATAGAGAGAGTGCCTCACTAGGGGCATCACAAAACCCAAACAGGGTGCAAATACGTGCAATCACAATATTGGAGGAAACAAATGCAAGTGAAGTGATTTGAACCCAAGACATTGTGAAACTAGAGAGCTATGATACCTTGTTAAGTTACCAACTCATCTAGGAGCTTAAGTTGTAGAGGGGCCCAACTATGTATTTCAAGCTTAGCCAGTATAAAGAGGAAGGATGAAGATCAAGACGATGTTAAGTGGGGGAGAGGGGGTTTATCCGTTGTCAACATGTGTTGGAGATCAAACTTTCAAAGCCAAGTCTCCTCAATCAAATCAACAACGTTTCTTAAATGAGGCAAGTCCACTATTATAGCGAACAATGATTTCACCTCCTCGTGATGAGTGCGAGGTAATATTTCTATTTAGTGAACTCATGCTGCCATCTATTAGCACCATATGAGGTCATGATATGTGTTCCACAGGGTCCCTTTCAACCCTCTATAGTGTCAAAGCCAAGGTCTTGACATGTCTCGGGTGAAGTCACAAGTGACATACTCCTGATCTCAGCTGTCAAGACAATACCCTAGTGGGTCTTATGTTGGTGCAATCAAATACTCCCTCCGTTTTTAGAAAAAAGGGTCCGCCTTTCCTTTTCTGGCCGTTTTAAATAAGGTGTCCACTTTCTAATCTATCCTCTTTGATGTGATTCCGACAAGGATCAAATCGAGGAGGTTAACTTGAAGACTCGAAGAAGAAGAAATGAAAGAAATTGCAGAAAATAGAAAGGATAGTTGGATCTCCCTCAACCTGCTAGTCGTGATTGACTAGGAACCTTGGGGTGCGATTGATACCCGATAGACGCGATTGTCTACGAACACCGATCACGGAACGCCACAAACCCACGATCCTCGAGCTTGATAAGTTCAAGTGATGAATTTCTAATCCAAGAAATTCGGTTGTTCACAATTCTCTCCGAAAAGTGATTTGAATAAACTCAATGTTTAAAATATGATCAAAAGTTGTTTTTACAAAGGAGAAAACTAGCTTATATAGGCTGCCATGGTCCTGGAACTCGCCTACCACGAAGATATATCAGAAACGTTAAAAACAAAGTCAAAAAACTATCCAAATTCAGAAGTGTCCGTACGGTGCGCTAGGGCGCGGGTTTGGCGCGCTAGGGCGCGTATTTTGGCGCGCTAAGGCGCGATGGTTCGCTGAAGTTGCAATTTCTGAAATTCTGAAAATTTCTGGGCAAGTGCGCGCTAGGGCGCGGCTTATGCGCGCTGGGGCGCGGGCCAGAAACTTCTTTGATGAATTTTAAAGTTCCTAAACTCCCGAATGAGCATACGAACATTCGTTGACTCTCCATATCAACCTTGGGTTCATTTTGACTCCGAACCCCTTCCAAATGCAATATTAAGCCGCTTGAATCCTCCTCGCATGCGTACAAATCCTTGGTCCTCCGGATATGTTAAAGGGCTTGGCTCGATTCACATCACTTTTTGGAATGTTACTTTTACCATTTTACGCTTGATTCGATTCCTACTTTGATTAGTGGGTCCCACAACCACATGGCTTCATTGGAAAACACTCAACATCCTAATATAGAGTCAAGTAGTTTTTCTTAATCTATGTGCCGAGTCAAACGAGACTTTTTTTTGAGAATGGAGGGAGTAGTATTCACACTTTGCATGAAGCCTGTTAGATGGTTCCAAACAATGCCTTGTCATTGTCACCCTTTGGAGTGAATGCGAATCAGAGTGTCCCACCCGGTACACGTTAGTCGTCCCTTGGCCCCATCTTGGATAGTAGAGGAAGAGTATTACATGGCCCAATTGTTTGACTGAGGCCTCTTTGGTGAGTTTCATCTCTGTCCACTATTTTGTCTTAACACTTTTAAGCTGTCTGAGTTTTCACTCTTCCATATTGGGGTCTTTCAACGGAGTGTCTTTTGATGCCAGACTGCTGGTCATCAGGGTATGGCCAAGTGGCCTCTGGCCACCTAGTCATCTGGTGCATTAAGTGGCCACCTAGTCATCTAATGCGTGAAATCTTAGTCAGGGGCCACTGACCTGGCACTCATCCATTGTTTCCCATTCCACACAATATATTCATACTATGTTTGATTCAGTATGCTTAGCTTACTTTTGTGACTATTACGTGTTTTAAAAATTTTCGACGATTCTCAACTTAAGAGAAACTATAAACCATCGTTTCTAATACGTACAGGCCTTGTTTTTTGGAGGTGAGGATAAGCTGCCGGCTTTCTTAGCCCGTCTTACCATTCATGGAATGGTTGTTGACCCATGTGCAGCTATTTTGGTTTGTATAATAACTGGACTATTGTGCACTGGAATTAAAGAGGTAGGCTTTTCCTCCTCATAAGCATTTGATAGTTTCCTTTGATTAAAGTAATTTCTGATTTTTGATACTGTACCTATTTATAGAGTTCAATGGCACAAGCCATCATCACAACAATAAATGTCACAGCCTTGGTTTTCATCATACTAGCTGGTGGATATCTAGGTTTCAGGACTGGATGGGTAGGATATGAACTTCCCACCGGGTAATATTTCTCCTTATCCTATACTGCATTCTCCTAGCCTTTTGTGGTAAGTGTTACAGAATGGGCTGGCTTTGTGAATCTGTAGGTATTTTCAATATGGATTGAATGGGATCCTTTCTGGGTCTGCTACTGTTTTCTTCTCATATGTAGGGTTTGATGCAGTTACCAGCACGGCCGAAGAGGTATGTTAATAGTTGTTTAGTTTATACCTGGTGATTCAACGGGTTAAAAAGGAAATGGGCTGACAAAAAGAATGACAGATATTATATTTGTGTGTGTGTGTGTGTTTTTTAATTTTTAAAATCAGTAAGAAATCTTTTATTGATCACATCAACAAATATCATACAGCAAAAGTGAGGGGCATGCCATTGACTATACACCTTAAACACAGCTGCATACCCAATTTCTACAAACCAACTAATTATAAAAGGTCCTAGGAACTGTCTTCAAGCTTCCAACTTCCATCTGCAACAAACCTATTATCTCTTTCTATATTCTCTGTGGATTCTGTTTCTCTTTCTAAAATGATTCATCCCTAGCCCACTATGTGTAGTAGACTCTCACAGCTAAACTTAGTTTCCTCATCCGCAATATAAAGGACTTACCCCTTGTTATGAAGGATAGCTTGATGCAATTTTCCTCACCAGCACCATAAAGGACATAGCTTTATTATAAAGGATAGTTTGCTGCAATCTTGCTTGCCTGTTTCATATACAAAAATGCAATCTATAATACACTTTATCATTGTGCAGTATCAATTGAAAACATTTTGTCCATCTTCAACTTCCTACTTCCAATACATGATTTTGTACTATTCAGATAGGATAACCTCGTCAATGATCTTGTACTTTAACTAGCGAGCTCTCTTAGTGTTTCGGCTTGCATGCCTTTCAATTGTGATTTCATTGACGTGTATTTTTCGAACAAGCAGCAAAGGGAGTTGTGAATTTGGTGATGAAAGGATTCTTGTCCCGTACTAAATAGCATTGGGATTTTCAGATAAAATTTTGGTAAGTATCATATGAGCTAGAAAATCTGAAAAAAAAAAAAAAAAAAAAAAAAAAAACTGCACGAAAGTTTCTAATTGTCTGTTAATGTAATTTTTCCTAAGTTGGTTATCACAATAATCAATATTTATGAAGTTTGGTATAGGGTATCACAAGCGAAACTTCCGTCACCCATGTCTTATGACCAATGCGGTCAAACACCATCCTTCAAGGGAAGCCCAAGAAATGGTTTAGAGCATTGAAGGGATTGCGTAGGGGACACTTTGTCCCTGTTCCTCTTCACCTTGGCTGTCCATGTGCTTAGTAGATTATACTAGAGATGTCAGGATAGGGGTCTCATCAATGGGTGCTTGGTGGGTAGGGTCTCACCTCCTGTATACACGCATGATACCATTCTGTTTTTGTCTGAGGGTTTCAGATGTTTTAAGAATGTTTTGACAATTTTTATAGATTTTTGAATCGGTTGTGGGTGAAGATTAATTTATCTGACTGTGGGTTAGTGCAGATTAGTATGGAGTTTCATATTTTTGGAGTGTACGCCTCTTTTGTTGGGTGGATTGTGATAGAGGGGTCTTTTTCCTATCTCGGTGTGCCCTTTGGAGGGAACCCCTGGTCAATTAGCTTTTGGGATCCTGTTGTTGGAAAGGTGTCTAAGCGTCTAGATAGGTGGAAGTGGGCTTATTTCTCCAAAGCAGTAGGCTTACTTTGATCAAGTCATGCCTTTCTTTTCTAGTATTCTGATAAATTATTTCTCTTTTTCAGCTCCCCGTTAGTGTTGCGGAGAAGCTGGAAGGATTATAAGACATTTCCTTTAGTGTAGGGAGGGTGAGGATAGGAAGGATCATCTGGTGACTTTGGATGTTTTCGTTAGGGTTGTAACCGGTTCGGTTCGGTTCGGTTTGGACAAAAACACGAGCCAAACCACAGGTAATCGGTTTGCAAAATTTGTGCCACCGAAAGTTTGGTACTGTCCAACCAAACTGCAAAGGTTTGGCTCGGAACCGTGGTTTGGTTTCACAATTAAACTTTGTGGTTCAGTTCGACAGTTCAAGCTGAAAAAGGCTAGCTATCAAATAATAGGAAAAAAGAAAAAAGGTTTAATAAACAAATTCCGAGCAAATATTAGGGATTGAAGGCACAAGACATAAAATTCTTCACACAATCTCAAGCTCTTAAATGAAAACTTTCAAAAATATTACTCCGAGTACCTCTATACATGAAACCAAACAAATCAAATAAACTCCAAAGTCCAAACAAACCAAAATAAAATCTAGAGTACTTATTCACGACGTGGTGTCTTTTCTCTAATCCAATGGCTGAAATGAAAGGTATATTATTAAAGAACAGTGAGATAACACATATGGTCCAGCAGTTTAGTTTGATGGTTTCGTATGGCAGTTCGAACTGCGGTTTATGAGACAAACCACAAACCGGATTGGACTGCTGGGTTGGCGAAAATCTAACCCAAACAGAACCACATTTGGTACAAAACCAAACCAAACTGCCTAATTCGGTTTGGTTCAGTTCGGCCGTTTGGATTGAAACCCCTAGTTTTTGTAGATCTAAGAACGAAGGGGGTTTAAGGATTGAGAATCTGGTTCTGAGAACTATGTGTCTAATTGGTAAATGCTTTGGCGTTTTCCCTTAGAACCTCACGTACTTTGTCATAAGGAGCGAATTTGGTTCGAGCGGAATGTTGGGATGTGGATACTGGCCACCTTTCGCTTATGCAATCCCAGGGGAGTTCATTCATCATTGCTCTCATCTTTTTCAGCCTCATATGCACTATGCAGTTGGGAATGGGTAAAGGGTTCCATTTTGAGAGGATCATTGGGTTTGGACATTGCCTTTCCGCATCTCATATCCTCATTTGTATAGACTCTTCTCTCTACATGATGCCCCTATCTCTAGTTTCCTAGTTTCGGAGAATAGTGCTTTTCCCTAGAATTTTCATTTTCTTCAGTTATCTTAATGATGGAAATGCTCCAGAGGTTACACCATTGCTTGATCAACTTCAATATTCTCACCCATCTCATCGGAGGTCTTGGATTCTTGATCCTAGTGGTCTCTTTTCTGTTAAGTCTATTACCAAGGCTTTAATCAGATCCCTTACTCCTCGTGCCTTTCCGTTAGCCACTTTCATTTAGAAATCCGAGGTCCCCTATAAGTTGAAGGCGTTTGCCTGGTCTCTCGTGCTTAAGACGTTAAATACCAAAGATTGGTGGCAGAGGCGGAGGCCTAAGTAGGCAATTTCACTGGATAATTGTGTGATGTGCTGGACTGTACTGAGCATATGAGCATCTTTTTCTCCCTTGGCCAGTTGCTTGGAAGTTGTGGTGTTCTTTATTTGATACCCTTGGTGAGGGTTGGGTTTGTCCTAACTTGGTGGAGGTCTTGCTCATGAGAAATAGAAGGGTTTTGGGAGTTGCAAGGACATAGGTTTTATGTCAGTCTGCAGTAATTGGTTTGTTGTGGTGCATCTGGATTGAGAGGAAGACCCGTATTTTTCAAGATTAGGTTCATACCTTTTCTCTCTTGCAGGGGAGAGTTCTCTTATATGCTTCTGCTACAGATTTAGTCTTTGGGGGGTTTTAGAGGAGTGCCTATAGCGGATCTTTCTAGAGATTGTGGAGTGGTGCTTCATTAGATCCTAGTTTTATTTTCTCTTTTTGCTGCTTCTGTATTTTTCTTTTCTTTCTCTCTCTCTGATTGACGGATGGCTTAATTGCTGCCTTTGTATTTCTTCTTCTAAACTAATAAATTTCTTCTTTTATTAAAAACAAAAAAAGGAAAAAAAAGGGGAAAAAATCTATCTTTCAAGGGGACTCCCTTCTAACGGGCCACCGCTCTAGGGGACATCTCCCACAACAGGTCTTGCTTGTAGGGTATATCACTCTTTAAGGGACAACACTCACCACTCGCAGGTATTAGCTTGGAGTGATTTCTTGGGATCGACGTGATTCGGTTTCAAAAAAGGAATATTCTTGTCAAAGAGAATATCTGTTCTTGATCTGCTGGAAGCTAGGATGCTTGGAGTGTGGCACTCCAATGGATCCTAATGAGAAATTTTTAGCTCGTGCGATGGAGATATTCGAGGATTTAACAGTATTGCAGATTGGTTGGTAAGTTGAATTATTTCGTAGTGACACATCGGAGATATTGCTTTTCCCCATAAGTTTCATGACGGCTCCTACTGTTATTCATTGTTGATTTGGATTGTGAAATATTTAAAAGGATTGCCTGCCAGATCACCAAGTGATAGAAAATCAGCTACACGGTATTCTGTACTTGTGGGTGGAAATTTTGTTTCTTGCTGGAGTAGAAACAGAGTGTGAAGGCCAGGTCAAAGAGCAGAATCCAAGAATTGTGTGGGGGCTCACACCACGTATGAACTTATGTGGATACAATAGTTGATGGAAGATATTTGTTTTAAGATAGCCTTGTTTATGATTATGGTGTGATAATCACACGGCTAATATCTCAACGAATCCGATTTTCCATGAGGGGACTAAGCATATAGAGGTTGATTGTCATCTTTTGTAGGAGAAAACCGAACAGGATCTTGTTTCTAATTTATGTGTGTGCACGGGAGAACAACTTGCTGATTTATTTACCGAGAGTCTTACTCGGATAAGGTGAATTATATTTGTAACAAGTTGGGCATGATAAGTATCAATGCTCCAGCTTGGGGGGTGGGTGGGTGGGTATTAGAGTATGATGGTAATTATGTAATTGGGCTCAAGTACAGTTAGGGTATAAATACTTATATATACTTCAGATATTGGTGTATACAAGATAAGGAAATACAATCAATAAGACAATTGAGATTACCGTTCTAGTCCTCTCTCTTTCTCCTCTTTCCTTTCCTTCTAACCATTGTGTATTAATCCACAAGTCCAAAGGAGGGTGAAGAAGCGATTGGAATATCTAAACTCCTGTTTGCGCAGAAGATGCAATTTTAAAAAAATAATACTCCTTCTGTCCCAAAATAAGTGTCTCCTATTGAATTTACATGGATTTCGGGAAAGCATTTGTCTTTAAGTACTTTTCCTTTAATTCCCTCACATTATCATCTAGTGGTATCAAATTAGTGGGGCCCACTTTTCTCTCTCACAGTCAAGAAGGATATAAGACAATTGGTTTAGAAAAACTTACCTAAAAGGGAAAGGAGACAGTTATTTTGGGACATAGGGAGTACAATATTTCATGTCACGAAGGTTATTTTTCTAAAATTTTATTTGACAATGTTGCGTATACTGACATAATGCATAACCCTGATTCTAATTTTAATATTCCTCACAGGTGAAGAATCCTCAACGTGATATGCCACTTGGAATTGGGATCTCATTGTGTACATGTTGCATTTTGTACATGCTTGTATCTCTTGTTGTTATTGGTTTAGTACCGTGTTATTCATTAGATCCAGACACCCCAATTTCTTCTGCTTTTGCCAGTTATGGGATGGATTGGGCAGTGTAAGCATTAGACTAGTACTTTCTTAGGTTCCTTATCTGAAAACTTGTATACATGGTGATTCTGATGGAAGTTTTTGTTCCGTATACCCTACTGAATTTCAGATATATAATAACAACCGGGGCTGTTACTGCCCTTTGTGCTGCTTTAATTGGCGGAATTCTTCCTCAGGTATGTGGTTTCCAATTGCTGTTTCAGCATTGAATTTAACATATTAGCTCAAGTTTTTACTTGAAAGGGGCATTTTATGTTTCGGTTAATCTGAAACCTATTCTTATATTCTTTCTCCCATCCCCACATCAACCTCGATCTTCTACCATCGGAGCACTGTAAGAGGGTAATAGCGTTCATAGCCTTGCTGGGTCATTGTTTAGCAACTTAATGATATGTTGGAAAATGGGTTTCTTTGATTAGTTATCTTAGTAATTTTGATTGGGCATGGTCACATTCCTGACCACTAATAGCTCACATGCTGTTCCATGATGTATCTTTTTATAGGGTGTGTATTGTGTGTGTATGTGTGGGGGGTGGGGTGTGGGAGTTGGGGAGGGGACAGGTTCTACTGAATTTGTTTAGTTGGGGATAAGGGGATAGTTATTGCTCCTGCTGCCTCGGTAGGAGACCAGTGAAGGGCACTATTTGGTTTGAAACCAGTAGCATATGTGGTGTCTAATAACTTCCCTTAGGTGATCGGTTGCTGGTGGTCTGGAGCTAGTTAGCTCTAATTCATGCTCTGTATTGGTGTATGGGATAGTTCGGAACAGTCTGTGAATCTGTGAACATGACTTCTCTGGTTTTCTCCCCCTTAAAAATAATGTTGCTTAAATAGTTATGAAATTAATGATGTGAATCCATACCATACTGAGACTATTGACCTTCAGCATTAGTGTTTTTATGCATCTAACATGCTCAGTTTGTTTCAGGGAAAATGATCAATGGAAGAAGTTTTCTTCTTTTTCCAGTGTTTGGCACTGAAAAAAAAAAGAGAGCAGTCAACTATAGAGTTTTTAAAATTCAATGGAAGTAACATGCTTCTTCTGTAAACAACTAACCTAGTCTCACCTTGTGAATCCTTTAGCTTTGATTGAAAATTTGAAGCCCAACGGTAACAAATGTTTAACTTTTAAACCCAAATGGTGATGTCTTCTTCCTCTTCTTCATTTTATTTTTTCTTGTTTTTTCTATTTAATTTTTCCTTTACTCTTTTTATTGATAAACTACTACAGCTTTATCCATCCCCCCCCTCTCTCTCTCTTGCTAATAATGATACATTTCTTCATCTTTATCTTCTCTCTGAGTCTGAGCACCCCCCCTTCTGCATAAGGTCTTTGATTAGATTTTATTTTCTCTTCTTTCCTTTTCTTGCTTTCAAGGATAGGAAACATTAATTTTTTTTTTTTTTTTTGTCTAACCTTTTTATTTGTGCTGGATTTCTATTTCTCACTCTAGTCGAAAAAGAAAGATCCCATTTTTGTTATTTTCTATCTGCTACAGTCAAAATTATAATGAGAAAAATATTATCTATCTTATACACTTTGCGTTGGTATTGTCATCAGAAGAGATTAAAGATTGTAGTTTCAACATTGTTAAGTGAGATTTTGATTTAATATGGCTTTTCTTTATTCTTTACATTAATAATACTCCCGCGGTCTAATAGCCCTACTTTCCTTTTTTTTTTTGGGTCCTATAAGAATAGTCACATTTCAAAATTTTAAGCTACAAATCTCCATCCTTTTTCAATTTTTTTCTTTTATTTGAAAAAATGATATTTATCTAACATGTCATGTAAAAAATCTTTAGCTTTAGTTTAATTTAAAAGAAATATAGACGAGTAAAATTACGATATTAAAAAGTTTGACTTTTCAAATTCTGGGACGGGGGATTAGTTTATTTTTGCCTGATTAAATAAGCACGTGTGTTCTTCGCACTTCTTTTATTATGTCAAACAATTTTTGACACATATTCAAGATCAGGGCTATAGGGGACGAGTTCGATTCCTGTCATCGTAGCCTTTGAAAAAAAAAGAATGTTTTCTTTTTTTCTGAAACTTTTTTAGGGTATCAATTTCGGTAAGTCATTCTCCTTGAAACAAATAGAGACAAAAGTTTGTATGTTAATCTAATTCTTCATTTTTTTTTTTGATTCGTATCTAATTCTTCTTTCAATCAAGACAAACACTGGAATCTGGTTGTAGTGATCAGTACTTTACTAATGTATACACAAGTAGCCTGTGTTTGAATTTCTTTGTTGAGAGATGTTAGCACAGTAAGTACGTTGTTGGGCCCTCCCCATGACGGCTTAAGCTTTTAGAGGGGTTGGTTATTTAACATGCTATTACAGCTCGAGTTACACAAAGCCTTGGCTTCGAGTCCAGCCCACTTATATTTGTGTTGTCCAGTATTTATTAGTGCTCAAATTTTTTGATAAGTATTTAGTTGGTTTGTGATGCACCTCGGTTTACCACTCCACCTGTGAGGGGGCACATGTGGCAGCGAGTGTTAAAGCATGATAGACATTCTTGGGCCTTTCTCTAACAACATAAGCTTGTATATTAGCTGGTCACTTAACAAGATAGTCATGTGGTGCAGAACTGCTTTCATGTCCTTCGACTACTTGAATATATAAGCCATAGAATCAATTTCATTGAGGCTGTCTTTCATTGGTTTTGGGCTCAAACCGTATGTTGACTTTTGACTAGATCAAATGTAGCTACTGATCAAAGCAAATCTGGTTTCTAATCAGAGTGAACCCCTGAATTTTCTTATTTTTTTTGGATAAGTGAAGCATTTATTAGATCAAGAACAGAATGTACAAAGCAGCGAACAAAGTTTAATACATCATTTGAGGCGTAGTGGTGCAATCTACAAAAATTCTATTGAAGGAAATTGCAGTTTGATTCTCAAGACAATTTTGACGAGTTCCGCATTAAGATGAAGTATTTCGGTACAATCAGATTCAATGCTCAATCAAATAAAATTTAAGCTCTAGGAAGCCAGGGCTATGTTGAACCAATTGAGCCTACTTGCTAAAAGGAATTGATAAGCTACTGTTTTGCCCTTCTTCCAAGTCAAGTAGATGTTTGACCCTCAATCTGCAATCATTTCATAAGTTATTCTGTATGCTTTTACCACTTCCAATATTAAAGGCAAGTTCTGAGCAGCTCAAATTACACCTTGCTCCCAAAGAATCCCGGAGAACCAGTTTGAGGTGTGGAACCACCATAAATAAGATGATGCAGTAGGCTAGTTGAGAAAGTTTCCAATTCTGTTCCAAAGGAGATAAAAGCTGAAATGTGTTAGGGATACTATGCATCTTCTTATGTCATTTTAACGCGGTGTTTAGAATTTCATGGGGGTTCCATGATACTTGAAACTTGTTTACTTTTGCACCATAGTCAGCATTTTCTCCTTTGCTTTTCATTTTCTTCAATGTAGGATCTTAGCTATTGCTATATGTCCTTGTAGTTAGTTAACTAGATCTGTTGCATATGAAAACTCATTCATTCTTGTTTTCAGCCACGTATCCTGATGGCAATGGCTAGAGATGGGCTGCTACCAGCATTCTTCTCAGACATAAATAAACGCACTCAAGTCCCAGTCAAAAGCACAATAGTGACTGGAATCTTAATTGCAGCTCTGGCATTCTTTATGGATGTTTCACAACTAGCAGGGATGGTGAGTTAATAACGAAAGATGCCTATACACATATAATTCTTTATTAAAGCAGCCCCCATGCTATGCATGACGAAAATGGCTTTCTTGCAAACACGAAAAGGAAAAACTTTACGGATATTAATTTCTAAATACTTCACAATATTTGCAAATACTGTTAAAAATAATTGATCTCATTTAGTTCTTTTTGCATCCTTTCGAATTTCAAAAATGTAAAGGATGCTAGCTATGGATGCGAGACATAAGGATGCATGTTAATTGGGTTAATATATGCCAGATGAGAAACTTTCTTACAATCAATAATTAGTTCAACTAAAAATCATGAAAATTTACACAACCAAAAAGGATCAAGATGTGCTTAGAAAAAATTTGATCACCAATAGTTAATAAAATGTTTGTGATCCGTTGCATAGTCTAATAAGTTATAGGAATTATAATTTCTGATCTATGACATTCATATTTGCAAAGTTTTAAGCTTTTTTTTTGTTTTTTGTTTTTGGGAAAGCATAAAGTTGAAATCAATAAAAATGTGCTAACACTATAGTAACATAATCTTAAAATTGAAAATTTCAAAAATGTATTGACATGCCATAAAATTTAATGATATCTAGGAAAGTTTGTACATAATTGGTAGTGGTACGGGTATTAAACCTGGTCTTATAGTAAAGGATAGAAATACCACAAAATAAAAGTATGTTGCAAGGAAGGTTAAAAGAAAATAAAAAGAATTTCTATCTTTACGTTTCAAAGCTATAGTTTGTAATACCTGTAGGAAGTGAAATCATTATAGTAATTTGGAGGATATTATGAAAGATTTATTTATATTCTCTTAGTAAATCTTTTACCCAAATGGTGATATTAATGTTCTTGTATAAATAATATTACTTATTGTTATACAACAATTATTGTATCTTAGTAAAGTAAAGAAGATTTGGTTGGAAAGGGGATATTGAGAAAGAGAGGCCAGACACCCTATAATTGGAAGCCTCATTGCGAAGTTCACTAATACTCTTGGCGTCTAGATATTTTGAACTAGATGCCAACTTTTAGATCTTTCTCTTTATCAGAAAAGAATCAGATTAGTGAAAGGAGGGGAAATACAAAAAGACGATGACAAGGAATTACTTTATTGCATACGAAGAGATAACATATAATAGATAGGTGGACAGTGTCTTATAGGTATCAATTAAATGTTTTGAATCCTGTATAATTGCGAAAGTATGGAGCAAATGCCAGATGAGAATTTCCTAGTGGACCATGGGGTATCAAACATTTTTAAATCATTGGTATCAAACATTTTTAAATCATTAACCAAATTTAAGGAGTGATCTTTGGGAATACTTTTCTTATTTGACAAGGAGTAGTCTTAGGATTAATTTTGATTGTGAGATGTATTCTTAATGATCAAAATTTAATTCAATTTATTTTCATTGTTCGATAATAGCAAAAAGTCCAAAGTCAACCAATCATATTTCAACTATTAATTCACTTAAATTTTAAAAAATTCTATAAATATGAGAAAATTAGGTTAGGGTTTTGAGCCCATACAGGCTATGTAACTCTGCTATAATATATATGATGAGAAAAATCCCTACTTTGTCTTCAAAGATTGAATGTAAGAAACACATAATTGATAGGAGGGTTGTCTTTTCTGCAGGTTAGTGTGGGTACACTCTTGGCATTCACCGCTGTTGCAATTTCAGTGTTAATACTCCGATATGTTCCGCCGGAGGATGCTCCTTTTCCATCTTCACTTCCGAAATTGATTGAATCAGTCTCATCACAGTTCAGTAGTGATATCCAGAAAATTAGTGGCAAAAGCCCTAAATACCCTGTTGGCCATCGTCTTATTCAAAAAGGTGTAGACAATGTATGCTCTCTTGTCTTGAGTTAGATATTTATGTCTTGTTTGATTGGCAATCCGTGATCATTGGTGGAGATTGAAGGTGGACCGGTCTGGTCACGGTAATAGAGCATTGAGGGCAAACTGCACCATTGATCCTTGTACAGTGGCCCCTTTTGAGATGGTCCTTGGACTGACATTCATAATTTATTATTTGTTTTAATTTCAAAATAAGGTGCAATTGGTCCCTCCATCCATTCAGTTTCACCTGTTTAGAGTGACATGTTCACCCTCATCTTTATTTTCTCAAGGGTATATTGGCAGATCCAAACTCAAAGGAAAAGTGTATATTTTTGTTATGTTATCACATGTTATTCTCTTCCCATCAGCTCTACCCTATTCTGTCCGTCAGCCACCATTACCTATTCTTTAACTGGCGCTCTAGAGCAGGGACCAGTGGGGGCCACTGCCCCTCCTTCCCCCCCCCCCCTTTGAAAAAAAAGAGAAAAGTTTCCTAAATATTCACGAGGACCCCTATGTTTTATGATTATAGCAGACAAATGTTACCAAAAATATACTACTTAGGCCGAAATCTGAAAATATTTGAAAATAAGACTTATCTTTAACTTCTGTTATCATTATTACTCTTGATACGTGATCCATGCTCATTAATTATTGTGTAAATTGGACAATAAGGAGTTATTGTTAAAACCTCTAATGTTTCATTATATTTGTCTTTAATAGAGCAAATAATGCTTTTTAGTCGCTCTTTTTTTCTTCTTCTTTGTGTCCATGTACTACTTCAGACTCCGCTAGTGTTAGGAGTTGGGTCTTGAGTCGGCCCTTGATTGCTGCCACTACTACAAAAATTACCATCTTTCCCCAGTTCTTACAAAAAATTCACAACAAAAAAGATAAATATGTTGAGATTGATATACATTGTTGGGCCCTATCTAATAGCTTAAGCTTTTAGATTAGTTGGTTACTTAACATGGTATCTGAGCTTTGGTTTGACAAGGTCTTAGGTTCGAGTCATCCTACTTGCATTTGTTACCCGTCATCCCGCATGCATTTCTTACTCGTAGTCATCCCACTAGCATTTATTACCCGTAATATTGTGAATGCATTTTGTCACTCTGTTTGGTTTGTGTTGGTTTGTGCTGCCCTGGTGAGGCATATTTGTTCGTCTCTTGTTTGGTTTGTGAGGGCCTGGTGAGACATATTTGTTCGTCTCTCCACGTGTGGACGGGTCACACGTGAGGAAGGGTGTTGAGATTGATATACATTGTTGGTCCCTACGTAACATGAAAAACTTTTAGATCAGTTGATTACTTAACAAAATGAAACCCAGCAAAACAAGCTAATTGAAGGACATAATGCATGCTAGAGACAACTTGAAGGGATGGTGGGGGGTGGTATTAACGAGGATGCGTGAGTACATTGTGGAAATGGCATTGAGTACATTGAAGATTTATTCTTTGATTGCCTATAATCTAAAACTATGTCTGGTCAAGCTTTGCAAAAATGTTTTAACCCATAGAAGCATTTGAGGATGGACTACTGAACTGCAAACTGTTGTGGCATTATTGAAAGAGAAACCCTTCTTAAGTAAGGTCAGTAAACTTGGTTTAGCTTCTGTGGTTTTGCATATCGGAGGGAGATGATTCTAAGAATTTTCCAGCAACAGTATAGACCCATGGAGCTGGTGTTAAAGGATGTAAATGTTCAAGCCAGGACCTGACTGATGCCGATGAGGGATTTGATTTTGATAATCCCAATTTGACCATGGATGACCAGAGAGATATAAGACGAAAGAATGAGATCGTCAAAGAGACTGCTGTAGTGTTGAGGTATGCATTATGGGCTTCATCTGAGATTGTGCTGGGTGGCGGCTGGGGACTTCATGGAGGATGGGGAGTTGATGAAGGGTGTTTGACGGTCGGTGGAATATGAGTGGTTGTACTTTCCAGTGAAAGAACAAGGAAGATGTTGGGGTTATCTACAGTTGACGCGCTGATGTAGGAAGATGGGTCTGCGTCATTCTTCTCAGAGGTAGAAGAGAAGTTATTGCGTTGACAAGATAACTCCCTGGCTTTGTCAATGTCACAAACTTGATTCAAAGAAGTTCTACTTTCTTGAGTACATGATTACCCTCATTAAATACCAGGGATGTGCACGTGATCATATCTAGACAGCGAGAATTGGCTCGAATTGGACGGAAGGTCCATTGTATCTGATGTTTGAAGTGTGAGGCATGATTAAACACGAATTTCTGTTCAGAGACCACTTCCTAAAAGGGCCAAATGTAGAAGGATGAAAGCTTCAGTTTGCCCTAATATTTATTATGTAATTGTTGTACGGTGTTTAGCCTAACTGCCTTGTAGACAGTCCATTTGTATAAGATCACATGCAAACAGACGCACCAAGTCAGGTTTGCCAAATGTTGTCCTTGCAAGCGTGACCAACTCAGCAAGGCCTCAAGGGGGTAGAACATATGACTCTGGGAAGCCTGTTGATTTTAAAACTTGATTGGTTATTGCACTTCAGAACTGAAGTTTAAATGTCTAACCCTGGTAGAATCTCCTTTTAAACATTTTCCTCCTTGGGGATGACGCAAGTTGGATATGCATGAGATTTAAGTGCAACAGTAGGATCAATTGGGGTACTGCCACGGTGGTTGCAGTCAGGGATCCACCAAAGTGTTCCCACCAGGATGTCACTCACTTAATAGAGGAATAAGTCCGTGCCTCCCCCATGGGGGGAAATATATCTAAAACCCAAAAAGGTGCGGCTCTATTCATCTGTCCATCTGTCTAACTATCGTTCTATCCGACAAAATAGGAGAGCTACGATATCCCTTGATCATCGGTAGAAATCTATTGAGTAGCTACCGCTCTCTTATTACATGCTTGACCAGAATATTATCTAATTAAATGTGATATGACCTCACATTAAAATATATGTTGATTGATTGAAACCAAACTTACATCCAGCACTGATGCTGAACATAGGGGTCGTGACATATTTATCTAGCAAAAGTCGCACTTTGTTTTTAGGTCTCTTGTGATTTGATGATCCAGTCTTTTATAATGGTATGAAGAAAGTTTTTCTATATTCTATTGACTTTTAGATGCCTCTTATCAATTGATTGGACTCCATGAATGTAAATGAAATGGAGCACTCAGAAAAGCTTAGTCAGACATCGATCTGTTTGCTCGTGTATAATGCAAGCTCGTATTTTCTGCACATTTATTACTTCCACAAACTGCGCGTTAATAATTATGTATTTCACCTTATATTTCAATGATATCCTAAAGCACTTATTACTGTTGTTCGATTCTAATGTGCAGATGTACAAAAGGAAGTAAGAAGACGGAAAATTGCGGCTTGGAATATATTCCTTGTCTGTACAGGGGTACTTGTCCTTGTCACTGCTGCTTCAGTTGCAGATCTTCCCCGGTATGTTAATGTTCTGAAATCCAAACTGTTGTCCTCGTATAATATTTTTATATTCTTAATCTTGCCATACTGATTCTTTCTAATCTCATGCTTTTACTTTTAGTTTTGGTATGCAATAGTTCCACAAATAGTTGAACAAATGGTATTAAGTAATAATTAATCTGAAGAAAAAAATTGATTGATCGATGAAGGCAGGTACATTCCCAAGATCAGTACACTTGACCTTGCAAATGTTTTTTTGTACTTGTATCCTTGGATAAAAATGTATGCAACATTGGGGTGAATGTTTTACTATCACCAGTCTGAGTTTATTCTGTCCTCCCCTCTTTTCACTCCTTTTTGCCTAAAATATCTTAAACTCCATGGTGTTAAAGCATAAAAATGAGTAAAAACAGCCCCCTACACACGTGCACACCCAAAAAACAAAAAAAAAAAAAAAAAAGGAAATTGTCGGTGCATGTTGCTGATGTAACAGTGAACACTGATATACTCACCACCTGCCAACACGGCCAGAAACGGAGACAATTCCAGTTCTATAGATACTGGGACATTGTTTGTGTTTGTTCATGGTTTTACTTTTTTTCACTTTTTTATTCCAAAGTTCCATTCCGTGGTGATCAAAGTTATTGCGCCATCATAACGTATATGCCAGACAGCTAAACAAATAATTACTGCTAAGTAGCAATCAGAATGTACAATGAGAGTAGGAAAGTGTCGTCAAAAATGGTACATAAACCAACTTCACTTAGATTTTGAGAATAATATGGAGAAGTTCTGAGGGAGGGCTATCAACTTATTAGCTGGAGCTAGAAGTTTCGACTAAAGTGGGTTAAGGATGGTGTTTGAAGTCCTAGTTGTTTCATAGAGTTACCATTGGTAAGAGGCATAGAAAGTTTATCATAGAGGTGTAGTTGGAGACGGGAGAGGTTGTTCAGACTTCAAAACCCTTCTTTGGTCTATAAATCAGAACCCATTCCAGTTTCCCTTGTTCCCAGCACAGATCCAGATAGCCCGGGCACTTGTTCTACGTCATACATCTTGGGTTCAAGGGACTGTGGAGAAGACTAAAGACTATTTGATGGCTTGGGACCTCATATTTCCTGTCCCGAGGAAGAGGTTGCTCTTGGTATCAGTAACCTATTTCATAGGATCATTTGCTTGTTGCAAAATGGCTTTGGCATATAGATATTGGTCTAGGATTCAATGTCCAAAGAAATGGTTGGGCTACTAATATAGGGACCTTTATGACCCTTGCCATCCAACGGTAACTTACTCATCATTTTTTGTAACTTTCCTGCCCTCATGCTTGTTTTCTTGTTGGAGAAGGGCATCAAGGTTTCAGGAGGATCATTATCTAGGAATTTGTTGCCCATCTCTTCCCCTCGACTCTTTGGACTTGCTTCTCTGCACGTTACACATGTCTAGTTCCCTTGGGAAGGAAAATGGGTCCATTTGTTGGACTCTACATTATTTCAGGAACCTTAATGATTGGGGTCAGGGGGTTGATTGGGTTGCTTGATACTCTTGCTTCTTATCAATTCTCATTATCTTGTAACAAAAAGGTCTTGCCCGGATATATGACCAAGTCTTTTGTGAAGACTTTGGTTCAGACTAGGCTTGGTTCTTCATTTCGTTGGCCTCATTTATTTGGAGATATATCTTGGGTTTAAGAATAAATCTAATTGTGGCTTGGCTGGCATTAAAATAGAAGGGCAGGGTATGCTTCTCTTGTCGGATGTTCACCGAAAATCCTTTTCTTTTTGCCTACTTACGTGTCCAGTCGGGAGGAAATCTTCATTCGGCTAATATTTGAGACCCCATTGTTGAGAAAGTGTCCAAGCGTTTAGATGTCTGGAAGAGGGTTTCTCTTTTCTTGGGGGTAGACTGACGTGTCTTTAGTCTCTCTAGTATCCCAATTAATTTTTTCTCGCTCTTTGGGCTTCCTAGTGGAGTGGGAGACGAGCTGGAAGGGATAATGATACATTTTGTGTGGGAAAGAACAGCTGAAGACAGTAAGGATGATTTGGTTGCTGGGGATGTAGTGTGTAGGCCATAGGAGGAAAGGGGCCACTGGATTGGAAACTTGGCACTTGAGATCATTTCCTTATTGGTTAACGGCTGTGGTTTCGCATAGAACCTGAGTTTTTGTGGCAAAGAGGCATCCGGAGCAAATTTGGGGTTCACATGGGTGGGTGGGGAGACTGGAAAGGGTCTTGCTGTTACGCACGCTAGCCCAAGGAAATTATTCTTTGGTGATCACGTCTTCCCCCTCCATTTATCTTGCTGTGGGTAACAAGCAAAGAATATTGTTATGGGAAGATCATTGGGTTTGGACCGCCGCTTTTAAGACCTCCTTTCCTCAAGTTTTTTGTCTCTGCTCACTTCATGAGGTGCCTATTTCTTGCTTGATCCTGCGAGAAACTAACTCTATATCCTGGAATCTACAGTTGCTTAGAAATCTCAAGGATAGGGGAATACCTGAATGTGGTAGCTTTGAGGTTGGTGGTGTATGCTGTTCCGCATCTTGGCTGAGTAGTAAGTGAACCTTCTTCTATTGAAGGGCTTCCTCTAATTGCTTGTTATGGTTATCTAGGGGTCAGTAAGGATGAACTTTATGTACTAATGCATGAAGAAAAGTCAAGAGGATCTTAGAGATCGAGAGTTGCCTTACTATCTTGGCGTGCAACGATTGTTTTCTTTGCTTCTCTATGGGCTTCAGCAATGGATGCTTTGAGAGGGTTACTGTGCACTGATTTTGCAGAGATTGGAGCATGGTGTTCCATTTGCTTTCAGATTTGGTCGTTTTTTGATTTTTGATTTCTTTGTCTTTCTTTCTTTCTTTTCCTTTTCTTTGGCGAGTATGTCCTCCTCTTTAACTTTTTTCCTTATCAATAAATATTCTTTTGCAAAAAAGAGAAGAATTGTCTAAAGTACAGCTCTGTCATGTAGCTGATTTTATTGCCTAATTTTTTCTCTTTGTAATGTATCAGCATTCCTCGCATTACATTGTGTGGATTTGGTGGCATTGCTCTGTTGTGCGGGCTGATTATACTGACCTGTATAGATCAAGATGAAGCCAGACTCGGCTTTGGGCACACAGGAGGTATCTTGAATCTTATGGCTCACTTTTTTGGGGAATGCTTAATTTTCATATCTTACAAAGTGATTTAGTTGGTGGACATTTTAGAAGCAGCTTCAAGTTTGACACTGTTAGAGAATAAGGGCAATAATGTAATTGTAGTGGTAGGGTATATATATATATATACTATGCTCAAATATGAATGTAACGAGAAATACAATAGAGGACGGCTTCCTCTGTTCTGCCGCTGTTCGACATCTTCTTCTTCTCTTTCTGTTTCTTCTTCCTTTCTTATTTCCATAGGATTGTTGATGTGTATTAGTTACATGGTATCATAGCATAACTAATCCACAGCAACAACCTCCGGCAAAAATACACAGCAACATTGACAACAACAAACCCTAGCTTTCGAGGTGATGATCGATTGAACATATTAGAGAGTTGTGATGGAGATTTCAAGGCAAGGGATTGACTCAAAATAGGCTAGCGTCCGTGCCTGTGGAGGTCGCCGGCCGAAGCAAGCAATTTTCCAGCGTCATGCGCCGGTGCGAGGGGTGTGTGTGAACCCTAGCTCTCGGAAATTGATGTTTGTGGGTCGGTACTTAGTGTCTACCGATGTCACTTTCTTTGAGTCTAGCCTATATTTTAGTCGGTCATCTTCTTCTGGGTCCGAGATTGTGTCTTCATGATTTCCTCACTTATACATTGGTTCATACCCCTAGTCCTGTGGTTGGTGTTGATTCTGAGGCTCCGTCTTGTCCACCTATAACTCAGGTATATGCTCGACGCCCCCCCTATTTCAATTTAGGAGCCAACAGTAGCAGCTTCTTCTCCCGCAAATTTACTCCTGATACCGGTTTCTCCGTCATTAGACCCGTCACTTCATCTTCCAATAGCACTCCGAAAAAGGTATATGTTCTTGCGTTTATCATATTACCTCTTATGTCTCTTATCTCACTTGTGAGATTCCTCTCTTTCTTTTGTTGCTTGCCTTGATTCCGTTGTCACTCCTAAAATCGTATATGAAGCTTTGTCTCATAGTGGTTGGAAGTTTGCTATGAAAGAGGAAATGGAGGCTCTTGCGGCTAATGAGACTTGGGACTTGGTAACACTTTCTGAAGGTAAGAAAGTTATTGGGTGTAAATGGGTGTACGTGGTCAAAATGAGTCCTGATGGGATTGTTGCTCGGTTAAAAGCTCGATTGGTAGCTAAGGTGTATGCACAGGTGTATGGTGTTGATTATACTGATACTTTTTCTCCAGTTGCTAAGCTAACTTCTGTTCGCCTCCTCCTGATATCCTTAGCTGCTACTAATAACTGGTAAAGAATGCTTTCCTTCATGGTGATTTATAAGAAGAGGTATACATGGAGCAACCACCTGGGTTTGTTGCTCAAGCGGAGTCAGGGAATAAGGCATGTAAGTTAAGGAAGTCGTTGAATGGGTTGAAACAGTCTCCACGTGCCTTGTTTGGGAAATTTAGTGTTGTTGTTTTATAATTTGGGTTACAGAGGAGTACATGTGATAATACGGTGTTCTTTCGGCAAACTAATAGTGGTTGTATTGTATTGGTTGTTTATGTCGATGATATTGCGATTAGAGGTAGTGATACATAGGGAATTGAAGCACTCAAGTCGTGTCCCCGGACAACGAAGGACTTGGGTACTCTAAAGTACTTTCTTGATATTGAAGTGATAAGGTCCAAGAAAGGTATATTTTTGTCTCAGAGGAAACATGTTCTTGATTTGCTTCACAAAGTTGGGATGCTTTGAGTTAAACCATGTGACACTCCAATGGATCCTAATATAAGACTTGTAGTTGGAGAAGGGGAGATGTTTGAGGATCCGGAACGATACCGTATATTTGTTGGTGAACTGAACTATCCTATGGTGACTCGTCCAGATATTACTTTTTCGGTAAGTGTACTGAGTTAGTTCATGACAACTCCTACCGGCTCCTATTGTTACTCGTCGGAATACATTGACTCGAATTGTGAAGTATTTGAAAGGAGCACTTCGTAGAGGTATCTTGTATTCAAACCATATGAATCTGCGGGTGGAGGCATTTTTTGACGCTGATTGGGCAGGATCAAGTGATAGAAAGTCAACTACAAGATATTGTGTGTTTGTGGGTGGAATTCAAACAAGTGGGTGACTATAAAATAGTTGTAGTGTTGTAGATTGTGTGACAGTTGGTTCTTTGTGCCGGAAAAAATTAATAATAATGTATAAAGAAGAATTGGTTGGTTAACAATGAATGCTTGAATCATAACTTCTCTATTTATTTGTTTTGATTTAAGAGATGATTTGCTGACCTCTTCTCAGGTTTCCTTTGCCCTTTTGTTCCATTCTTACCTGTTACCTGCATTCTTGTGAATGCCTACCTTCTAATAAATCTCGGGTGAGTACTAGTCTCTCTCTCTCTCTCTCTCTCTCTCTCTCATATATATATATATATATATATGTGTGTGTGTGTGTATATACACACACACACACACACACACACACACACACATATATATATATATATATATATATATATATATATATATATATATATACACACACACACACATATATATATATATATATATATATGTGTGTGTGTGTGTGTGTGTGTGTGTATATATGTATGTATGTATATATCTCTGTGTGTGTGTACACACTTGAGGCCTGGTAAATCTGAAATCTGTAATCACCCAGGGCTGGCACATGGATGCGAGTTTCGGTGTGGCTGGTATTAGGAGCATTGGTTTATGTCTTCTATGGCAGGACTCACAGCTACTTGTCTGGTGCGGTGTATGTACCATTAACAGATGAGAATGACTTATCTGATGCATACGAGATATGTTGCAGCTCATCACAGAATTCTTTGTACAATCCTAGCACGAGAACCTAAGCGTCATCCTCACCAGAGTCGGTTTGTTGTACCACAGTTGAAGATAGTATAAAAAAGATGTAAAATAATTCTTGTTGTACTTAATCATGGATGATGTTTATCAGAACTGTATCAAGTTAAACATCGTCTAATTTATTTGTATAGAAAAAACGCAGGTTAATGTATAGAAGGTTTCTCTGTAGACAGCTTAGTTTACAAAGCATATAAAACATTGCTGCCTTGAAGATAGACACAGACATGTAATGAGGTAGGTGCTGCAATGTGAATTATTTATGAGACCAGAGTCGACGAATGCTTTTCATCATTTTCCAGGTAGTGCGGGAAGAAAGCCTGGTAGCTCACATAACTCAAACTTCAAGGGATCGGAAAATCCATTCGTGGATCAAGCGAGTGCTTTAGCTTGCTAGATTGGATTGATGTTACGGATTTTATATGCGCTTGAAACAAAGTAGAGCATGCTATATTTTTTTAGCGTTTTGGAAAAGCTGCATTCTTAAGACGTTGTACACAATTTTAGCTGGTTTGTTGACCCAAAAAAAGCTGCGAAACGGCTTCACCAGTTTGATCATGGTCTAGATATTCACCAGTTATGCAAGGAATTACGTTATTTCTGTGTAGATATTTAAAACCATCCTCGGAACGAGATTATTTTGCTTGTTGAGTCGTTGCTTGGTAATTTTTTCAATGGGTAACCGAGAAATATATATATATATATATATATTCTGAGGGTATACACAAACAGGATTACTAGTAAAGTTGCCCTGTCAGACAGTTTTTTTTTTTTTTTCCCCCAAGGGGCTGTGGGAAGGATTGATCATGAGAACTTACACTTTGTGAAGCCCTAACTCTATTACTCGGCTACCCTTAAGGATGTCGAAAGCTTATTTCCATATGGTTGGAATATAAATGGTTTGTTTTATACTAATTACCTAGTTTCTTTGGTTAGTTTTATGTTCATTGCGTAGTTTCTAACTTGGTCTGTTCAAAATTTAGAAAGATTTTCAAGAAAACATTCTAACAATATTAATACTCCCTACTTTCGAGTCAAAGAGTATTATTTTATTTTGGGATGTTTCACGCTAACAGTCTACTTTTAAAAATTATGTTTTCATTCTCCATAAACTTTCAACTTTATCCTCTAAATGTGAGATTAACATGTTGACTATGCTAAGTATTTTTGCAATTATAATCAATTTTATTAGTATTTATATATTTTTTAATAATTAAAATTTTCAAACGTGAACTCTTTAGGTGGTACGGAAGGAAGGAGTAATAAACATAGTTTCTTCATCTGTTGCATTTCCTTTTCTTTTGGCTCACACAAAAAAAGAAATTAGTGGAAGTAGAAAATTACGGGTGTTTGTCAAAGTTACGAGTGTGAGATACCACAGTAACTTAAAAATAAGTTACTCGGTTAAGATCTTATAGTTATAGTTCTATTGACCTGACCTCTGTAAAAATGACCCGACCCGACCCGGCCCGAGTTCTTTCCCAAGAAGTAATAAACAAGATCCAACTTTTAAGTCCTTCATCGAGAAGTGGTACGAGGAAAAATGATAGGAAAATCGAGTTATAAATTTATTCCAAAATTTGGCATATTAAAGAAATTCGTAATGAGCTTAACACAATTTATAAACTTTAATCGGAAATTCATGCTACTTTAATTTCATGAATTCATAATCTATAATGTCCTAGAATTTTGGAACACATAATAATCACTAAACATATAATTCTAGGAAAATGAAATTAAGTACTAACCTTGATCCATGCTTTGTTTAAAATTGAAGATTTTGATATAGAAATTTTCTTCCTCCTTACCTTTACTTTAATCCGTTCTTGATGGTGAGAAGAAAAACTTAGGCCTTTTCTGTTTTCTCTCTCTATGACTTTTCTTAGAGAAAACCTAAAAGTATTTTTAGGATTTGCAACTTTAAGTCTTTTTATAGGCAGAGGAAGATAATTTTTTTTTCTTTTTATAATTTTCAAAAGTTTTAATAATATTTTATTTTCACCGAACTATAAAAGTGAGGCCTTAATATTAAAGCCCAATTATATATTAAATCATGTATACCATTTTATTTAAAATAATCCAACAAAATCTACATACACAAAAGACTACAAGAATTTAATCGAAGCAACTATATTGATTGAATTACATGATATAATCGACCGACGATAAAGTATACGATAACTGCCTATCCTCCACCGGTGATCCAATTCACGATGACGTTGATCACGTACTACTATTCCAACCATAAACAACGATACTCGACTAGTAGCTTGATTAACACTCTTAAGAGCTAGCCTCGACATAATCAGATGTCGATTTCTAAACATTACAGTGCCGACGTGATGAATGTGGTGGTGGTCTTATGAGGGATAGGTAGATGTTGTTGTAAGATTTGATCACTGATATCCTTGCTTAACATGGTATCAAGCTCGGTAACAAATCGTTCCATCGCTGGTGCTGGCAAGCAAAGGGGAACCACGATTCCGCTCTCGCCTTTCACGTTGGTGAAGGGTATGTAAAAGCTGGCAACACCCGGGATAGCACCAACTCCGCCTTTGGCTGGTCCTCCGTAAACTGCCTTTCCCCAACCAAAGTCCACCTCCCCGAATCCAGCTCGAGTCACATCCGAAACAAGAAACGTTCGCACCACTGTAAAATGAGGTCGACCTTTAATAACCATCAAGTCCGCCAAAGATCTCATATACTCCTCGTTAACGTCAGACTTGGCTTTCATCACTAGCTCGAGCGCGTACCCCAACGGATTTTGGCACAGCTTCCCAGCAGTTGACACGGCCACTGGGAAGGCAAAGCCGTTCCCGTAGTACCCGTTGGGTAGGGGAGGGTTGAATTTTGGGCGCGCATTGACAATGCAAAGAATGCGCACCTCCTCATCGGGATCTGCTTGGAGTGCAATGGTGCGACAACGCCATAGGCAGGCTGTTAAGACCTCAAACGTTGAACATTTGTCTTGTAGGTTGGCAGGGAGGAACCTACGTAGGGCCAACACCTCGGTTGGCCCAAAAAAGAAAGAGCGGTGGGCCATGTCATCTAAGGGGATGATAGTCCCCTTAGTGTCAGCAACTTCCTCGTACTCACGGTGGGTGCAGGTAACACGCGGGGGTTCCCGAGCTAGCAACAACTCCCTTTGCCACACCGGTGGCGTAGACGGCGCTCTAGCACCTCTAGCCATTTCTCCCACGGCTGTCATGAATTGTACTAACCCCGGTGCGTCGCTCATCGTGTGATTCAAACGGAGAGCAAATATGAAACCTCCGCACAAGAGACGCGTCACCTGCAAATGTATTTCATTGACTGATCAAAAACTAAAGATTTCATCATCTTGTGGCGTTGACTTACAGACTTTACAACTAATCACACGCATTTGGTAACATATTTGGTGATTTCATCGTTGCTGTTATTATATTATTACTATTGGGTATAATACTATTTATTACTACCTACGTCCTAAATAATTATCGTTTTAGCAAAAAAAAATTATTTCAAAATAGTTATCATTCTAGAATTTTAAAAAATATTTTTCTATATTTTAAGAAAACTTAATTTACTTGATTATTAATATTGGAATAGTGTATTGTTTCCTTTAATGCTTATATGTATATGACCCATAATTAAAGTGAAGAAAAGTAAGGGTAAAATAGTAAAAGTGATGTTTAAAAAGGAAAGTTTCAAACAAGAATTATTTAATTGGATTTTAATATTATTCAAAAAATAAAGCATGTCCCTAAATAATTTAGGGACCGAGGGTAACGGTTTTAACAAAAAAATTTATGTCCCAAAATAATTGTCGTTATAGAATTTTAAGAAACAGCCATATTTTACTAAAGCTGTTCTTATTTACTACCCTCGTTAAAAGAGTTATTAAGACCAAAGAAAAAAAACAATTTTAAATTTTTAGTTTAAACAATTTTTGAACTTAAATCCGGTTATTTTTTTATATCTTTATTTCACTTCCTATTTATCGTAAGTTTTTGAGTTCTCAAATTTTTGTTATTAAAAAACTTTTGCAAAAATAATCTATATTGTAATTTTTCATAATTAAAGTTTTTACAATTTATAGCTTTTGAAACTATTTTTAACATTATATTAATTGAATTTTTTTATAAAACAATTAAAAAAATTGAAAAATGTCCCTAACCATATAGTTATTAGTTTATGGTAGCGATTCTTGCATCCCTAGCATTAAATGACTGGTACTGTTAATTAATAATAATTTGACCAATTTGCACTCCTTTCACTACAATCATTTGGCACTCTTCAATTTTAGAATATTAAACTTTAGGGATGATTAATTTATTTAATTTTTTGAAGATAAGGGAGATTAAATCCATTATTGGTAGGTATGAATAATGTTTTTATATGGTACAAGTACTCTTTTACTAATACAGAGGGGAAAGTAACGCGTATTTGATTTCTGAATATTTAATTTGAGAAATTGGTATATCTTCGATTCTTTTTAAAAATAAAATAGAATAATAAGTGTGTATTTATATAGTAAAATAAGACATTTTATTGATCCTAGTTATTACTCACTCCATTCCTACCAAAAAAAAAAAGTCTTGTTTTTTTTTGGTCCGTGCCAAATTTTATATATATATATATATATATATATATATATATATATATATATCAACTAGTACTATTATTTTAAGAATAAGAGAGTGCCTTATACGTGAAAAGTTTAGTTTTACCTTATTATTTATTATTTTTTTTTTCAATCTATTTTGACCGAAGATATATTCATATAAAGTACTGATCTTCACAATGTTATAAGAAATTGTACTCCAATTTATAGCATTTCCAATATAGCTTTTAATAATTGAATTAATTTGTGATATCTCACATCGGGTAGATGTGGGACTTGTGTGTGCCTTATAAGTGGCTACCCACTACCACCGGCACCAACCTATCCATGATTTTGGGTGGCTTGTAGTGGGTAGGTTGACCCAAAGTCTTAATGGACCAATGCGTGGTATGCGTGACGAGCCGGCTCGGGTCGTTACATATTTATCCATAATATACCAATTAAATATGAAAATTACTATCAGCATTCTAAAATTTAACCACGACACGCAACACTATAGTTCAGTATCCGAACCATTTAATACAAACAAAATAAAGCGTCAGGTTGGAGTGTCGCAGTCAAAATTTAGAACGCAAATAGCAATTCCATTAGAATACTAAATAGTTGTAAAATACTATGATATACCTGAATAAGGAGCAATGGAGAATCAAGGACCCCTGAGGAACCAGGAACATCGAAAAGGAGCTCCTCCAAGCACGGGAACGGTGGTTGAAGAGCATGTCCGAATTCCTTTAGCGTAACATCGGCATCCGCCTCGATAAAAAGAATACCCTCCCCGGTACAATCTACTAGCAGCTTGCGGGACCCGGCTACTTCCCTTAGCCGGCCTGCAAACGGGTAGTAGTAGACCAGCGTGTTCGCGATCGCCTCCCTGATCACGGCCACGGGGTCTCGGGTCATAGTGCTTACGTTATGATAAAACTGAATGACCGGAATGTGAAACCGGAGACTGTCTTGGTCGTCGACGTCGGAGAGTAGCTTGAATTCTCTAGGGGTTGGCTTTGCCGGAGGAATCAGCTCCGGTTTGCGCCTTGTTACTGTGAATGATAAAGTTTGTTGTGCCATTTCTTTTGGCTTTGTTCGAAAAGGTAGTATTATGGAGCAGTGTGTGTGTGTGTGTGTGAGAGAGAGACAAAGTTGGGTGGTAGTGATTTCGGCAATCTTGGTGGCTTGAATTTATAGAGTACGATTGACTCCACGTGGGGCCATGTGCGTCTGCCTTCGTTTGTGTCTGTAGGTGTCAATATATCATATTTGGATCGGATATGTTCAATTTATATTCAATTTGTTAAAAAATTATCGAATTTAGATTGAATCAGATTATTTTTCGAATATTTCAAAGCTCATTTCATATCTTAAATTTTTGACTTCGGATCGGGTTCGGGTTTTTTTTGAGTCTCATTAAAGTATTGAAAAAAATATATCAAGATATCTTTTACTCAATCAAATGTCAAACAAACATAAAAAATTATGTTCTCAATTTACACATACATGAATGATAATGTTAGTATGATATTATATTATTATAGTGCATAAAAGAATTTATATTTTATTAAAATAGTAATTATTAATTATTTAAAACTCAACATAGATAACTTATGTATATATAATAATATTATATTTTTTATATATCGGATAACGGAATTAAATAACTCAATCAATATCATAAAAATAACACCGAATTCAGATCGGATTAGGATAAAAAACCAATTGATTGACAGCCTTATGGAAAAGTACTGATTGCGAGAATAATTAAAGTGACGTAGTATTAGAAATCAAGTGTATTAAATTAACGTTTATATATATATATATATATATAAGGTTGGAAATTTTTGGCCAAAATGGATCAAAAAGGGCCTAAATATTCTTTTCAATCATTAGGAAAATGATAAAGCTAACAGAATGCATTTACATATTTGGTTTACTGTAAATATTATAGTGTGGTACAATATAATTACGGATGTACTGATATATTGTATTGCACAATGCTTTGAAGCTTGCTATAAATCAATTATGTTGATTTAACATTACTCAAATACTCTTTCCGTTCGGAAAAAAGAGTCATATTTTTCTTTCCGACCCCATTTCAAAAAAAGTGTTCAGTTTCTAAAATTTTCTTTTTATGAAAACACTTCAATCATTTTATTCTTTATTTGATTTCACATTAATTTATGGGCCACACGTACAGTATTCTTGAAATGAAAAATACACACCATCCTAATATTTATAATAAAATTGATTATCTTTTCTTAATTTGTGTAACGTGTCAAACATTACACTCATTTAAAAACCGATAAAATAATTAAGATCTAAGTATTATCCCATAATAAACAGTTAAAAAGAAACACTATTGCAATTCATGTGAAATGCACTGGGTTATTGCTAGAATACATCTACGATGATTCTCTTTTTCTTTTTTTTTTCTTCAAGGTATTCCCAAATTTCACTAGGTTTGATATTAATAGCATGAGGTATTGAGCCTTCAGCTAGCCTAAGAGAATTCGTACTAAGTAAGAGTCTAACACAAGACATTCTGTTAAATAGATCGTTTAACACATGAATTTTATGATGATTCATCTGACCTACCAAGCTAAGGATACTATAACCCTGTTTGGCTAATAGTTTTTTTTTCGTAGTTCGTTTTTTTTTTTTTTTTGCAATAATTGGTTAAAAAGTGAGAAAAATAGACATAAAAAATGTGGGATCGGTGAGAGAGAAAATAAAAATTACGAAAAAAAAACCATGAAACACGAAAAAAACTACGAAGGCAAACAGTTCCTATACAATATACTACTACTAGACAACGTGATTGGGTTGCACGTAAACTATTTAGCACAAGCAAAATACAGTATTAATGGAGTATCACAATTAAAAATTAGAGTGGTACTATACTATTACAAAGAGGAACAGCTCAAAATAAAGCTATGTCATACTTTTTTAATTGCAAAAATACCCTAGGTTTTAAATAAAAATTACATCACTATTATTAACTACTCATTATCTCTACTATTGTAATATTTAACTGCCTTAAACTACTAAGAAAAAAATGTATTTTTTTAAATATAACAATTAGAGCCCGTTTGGTCGTGCGTTTTGACCAAAAAGTAGAGATAAAACACAACTTATTTGTAAAAAATGAGTTTCAATGTTGCGATAGAAAAAGCCGCGTTTTCAAAACGTAACTGCATTTTAAAACACTGGAATCCCTAGTTTTTTCTCAAAACGCTGCTAGGAAACAAAACAGCGTTTTGAAGTGTTATCTCAAACGCATTTATAAGAAAAAAAATTACGTTTTGAAAATCTGCGTTTTAAAAACGTTATATTTTTAAAACACACCACAACGCTACACCAAACAGACTCTTATTAAATTAAAAAACGTTAAAGAAAAAAGAAAGAAAGATACATCCAGTACATTTACATGTACTTATTTGCTACTCCCTCTGTTCTAGGCAAAGAGTCCACGTACATTTAACTTTTTTGGCAATTTAGTTGAAGTTTGATCGATAATTAACATAATTTTAGTAATTTTTACAAAGTTATGAAAGTTATAATCCATAGTATTTTTAAAATAACTTTTAATTAATTAAATTTTATTTTCAAAAACATAAGTAAAGTATGTAAAATTTTAATTTGATTTTGTCACATATTGACTTCTAAAAAAAGTGAACTCTTTGCCTAAAATGGAAGGAGTATTTGCTAATTAGGGAGAAACATCCGGCCTCTAATAACGTAATACCAAATTTAGCATTGAACTTAGTCACCACGTACCAACACATTCAAGTCCGGAGGAAAATAGAGAAAATGAAAGATTATGCCTTTCTATTGAATCACTAGATTCCACACAAAGATGATATTTGTTTGCTTGCAAACGTTTTTTTCTTTTTTTTTTTTTATTTTTAAAAAAAATTTCCTTCCCTTTAATCATGATAGACCAAAGCCGTTAATACATACATAGTGTGTGTCCACATCAAACTCCACTTACATATGAAATATGGGTTTCTTTATATATGGTCTAGTTAAACCCCCGTTCGTTTTATATGGTTCACTTATTCTAAAACATCTTATATAGTCTCTTTTTATTTAAAAATTTCAAAATATTCTCTATTGTTTTTGAACGGCTCACATGACCGTTCGATGAATGACGCACGCCCGACACATGAACGACTCAAGGGTCATTCAAACGATTAATTGAAAAACTCGAGTAAGGTTAGAGAGAGAGAGAGTAGGATGTAACTCAAGTAAAGATGATGGTGGAGGGCTGAAGGCGATAGAGATGATGTGAGGGGCAGAGGAGGGCGTCGTGAGGAGGAAGAGAGGAAAAAAGTGTTGTGAGGAGGAAGAGGGCACTGTGGGTTATGTTTTGAGGGTCTTGAGGATTTTTTTTGAAAGTTTGTATCAGTTTTTGGTTAAAGGTCAAAAAAGATAATTTGTCAAGTAAAAATGTTATACTTAATATATACTACTATGAAATAGGTATTACTACAATTATGACCCATTTAAAAAGCCACTACTAATTGATACCCTTTTCGGATTGTCAATTTGGTACCTTTATACCACTGTTAAAAGTTTCCGACTCAAGATGAATCTGAGTAATTACTGATTTTGCTTGGTCTACTATCCTTTGGTTGAGACTGTTTTCCGTGATCGAGCCTAAAAAATGTGCTAACTCACCTAAATGAACATTTTTATTGATTCTAGACTAAAATATTTGTTGATGATAATACGTAAGACCATTAAGGGTCCTAAGGGTGGTCAGGTGGTAGCCGAGACTTCACAAAATCTGTGGTCACATGTTCAATTCCTACCCATGCCCCTTTAGGACATAAAAAAAATGTAAGACCATTAAGGGTGTGTTTGATCCACTTTGGGATTTTATGATTTAATTATACAATTTTAATTTCTTAGAATTTTTTTTAGAAAAAAAAGGATAAAAAGAAAGTAAAAATAAAAAAGAGAAAAATCAAGCAACATACCCAAAATACTTTCTTGTGGTGGGGGTGAGGGGTGGTAGTGGTTGCTAAAACATAATGGTCTGTTGACCCATTAACTTGGCAACTAGTAAAGAGTAGTGCTCCTTTTCAAAGCAATTTCCAAGCAGCCAGACCACTTTTTCCTTGCAAAATCTCTTCTCATTTAACTTTTGGTCAAACCCATTAAAAATGTTGATATGACAGATTAAAAAATAAAATAAAAATCAAATCGATACTCTATCCGTTCCTAAATAACTATCATGCTTTGTTTTTCTTAAAATCAAATTGTTTAGTATTTTTAATTGAAAATTTGATAAATATTTTTTATAATTTTAAAATCATAAAATACGTTATTTGTACTAAACAAAAAGTATTTCGAACTACATGTTTTATGATTTTTTTAAAAAGTAAAAATATATAAATAAATTTTTTATTTAAAAAAATCAATTTAACTTAAAAAATAAAAATTAGACATTTATTTTGGAACTGATGGAGTATTAATTTAGACATGTATTTCTCTGCATGGCTGATGGAAATAGTAGTGTTTACACTTAATAAAGACTTAACAACCATTGGTTTGGAAGTGACACTTTGTAAACTTCTTGGATCCTGTTTATGTATGTACATGGAACTTCACCAAGACCTAACATAAAAATAAAGAAAAAATAAAAAACAAATGGGAAAACCAACCAACCTTTCATAGTTAACAAACAATTTCCATGTAACCACACTGCAAATCTATTGAATATTCAACTCTCTTTCATTGCTTTGATGTTTGACTCATGAATTTCTTGTTATATTTTCTTGGTCTCCGATGCCCGATCACTTAAGACATTTGACTTTATAAAATTATAAAGTAAGCCGTGGGACGATCGCAATATGCAATGTCTAAAGTCTTCGAATTTATTCTTCTTTTTTTGTTGGTCTTGCTTACTCTACTCTCTGGCCATCAAGTCCAAAGTCTTATGAGATACAACGCAAGGAAGTTGTCCAAATATCCAGCTTAACTTATTAAGTGGAAGGATAACTGTTAGCGATTGTTCAAATTGAGTCTTTATCTCGTTCAATTGAATCTCAATATTACTGTGTGGGTTTGGGAATATCGTGTCGAAACCTCCTGTCGCTGAGCCTAACCATCTCTTTATCTGCGAATGAGTATTCTCGACCCTGTATCACACAATTTTATACACATTAATTACTACGGAATGATAAAAAAAAATATTGATGACTTCTAGTAATCAAACTTCAATTCAAACTATAAAAATAATACTTGTTCGTCGTAGTATTTCCAAAATGTAAATAATTTTTGATCCACGGAGTAAATAAATTCTTCTTGTATGGAACCAACCACTCTTTCTTAACATATTTCACTATCCCAAAGCAAAGGCCCCATATCTTGCTTACAGCTCAGCCACTTCAACTTCGAATTCGTCCTCTGTTCTTGCCTCAACTATTTTATGCCACCTATTCATAAATGTTTTAGAAAATTCTTTAGTGTTCATGCTTTGAACCAAATGTTTCTCCACAGCATAAGTTGGGCCTTGGGAAAGAAATACTGAACTGCTTTCATTAAAGCTAACTCCATGTCTGTGATAAATACTTTTGGACAAATATCCAGAAATTCAAACAACTTTTGCAGCTTTCCCAATACCCATATGAAAGAATTCGTGGTCTCGTCATGAATGAAGCCGAACGCAACGTGAAATATTTTTCCGTCAGTGCACTTCAGTAATCTCCAACAACAAAAACTTGTACTTATTTGTTTCGTACGTTGCATCTATAATGAGCACTATGGAAACATTTCCAACAAATCAATTGACTTTGGGTGCATTTACAGGAAGTATTTGAGAATTATTGAATCATCTTAAAATTCTTTCCAATAGTGGTAGCCATGCTTATACATTATTTTGAAGAAAAATTGTATTGGTGTTGCTTCCCTCATGCTATCCCTTGAACATTCTGTACCAAATTCTAAACTTGTCGTAGCAAGGTCACATTATCAGGATCTGTAGCTCGCTGATGATTCTTGATTTGCGGCTTCATATTTTCTTGGTTAAATGTTTTAACTAGTTCATTTAACTTTTGGTCAAACCCGGCGCATTAAAAATGTTGATCAGATAGATTAGAGAGTAAAATAAAATAAAAATAAAAATCAAATTGATACTCTCTTCGTTCCTAAATAACTGTCATGCTTTATTTAAAAAAAAATCAAAATGATTATTTTTTAATTGAAAATTTGATAAGTATTTTTTTATATTTTTTAAAATAATAAAATACGTTATTTGTACTAAACAAAAAGTAATCCGAACTATGTGTTTTATAATTTAAAAATATATATATATATAAAAATTAATTTAAAAAAATCAATTTAACTTCAGAAAATAAAAATTAGACAGTTATTTTGGAACTGATGAGTATTAATTTAGACATGTATTTCTGCATGGCTGATGGAAATAGCAGTGTTTACACTTATTAAAGACTTAACAACCATTGTTTTGGAAAGTGACTCTTTGTAAACTTCTTGGATCTTGTTTATGTATGTACATGGAACTTCACCAAGACCTAACATAAAAATAAAGAAAAAAAATAAAAAACAAATGGGAAAACCAACCAACCTTTCATACTTAACAAACAATTTCCATGTAACCACTCTGCAAATCTATTGAATATTCAACTCTCTTTCATTGCTTTGATGTTTGACTCATGCATTTCTTGTTATTTTCTTGGTCTCCGATGCCCCATCACTTCAGATGTTGATTTCATAAAATTATAAAGTACCTTCCGAATGCTGTTCACATTAGAGTATATTTCCACTGTTTCAAATTATTGTTTTGTTCAACTTTTTAAGCTAAACTAATTAATCCCTTCGTACTTAAATTATTGTCTTTCTTTTTTTTTTCCGTTCGTCTTTAAATAGTCTTATTTGAAACTTTCTTTTCTAAAATATTATTTTTACTATTTTATCTTTACTTTTTCTTTATATTTTAATTATGAGCCACATACACTTGAGTATTAAAAAAAAACAATACATTAAACTAATATTAATAATCAAGTCAATTATTTTTCTTAATACGTGTGCCGATTAAACAAAATAATAATTTAAAAATGAAGGGAGTAGTTTTTAAATAAAATTTAATTTAATTTTTTAAAATTATAAAACGTAATTTGTAATACCAACAAAGTATTACAAATTGTGTGCTTTATGATTCAAAAATAAAAATATATAGGTTAAATATTCATTTGACAGTCAATTTGACACAAAATAGTCAAACACAATAAAGACGGAGAAAGTAACTTGTCTTTGGTTGACTAACACTGTGAATGAAGTAAGAAATAAGAGTAGAGCTTTCACTTATCTCCAGAAAAAGGGTTACATGAAGCAAGCAAGATATAATTAAAAATCACAAGCTCTATTCTAGTCAAAGAGTCTAATTTTCATTTTTATAAGTCAACATGTGACTAAATAAAATCAAAATTTTACATATTTTATTTATATTTTAAAAAATAAAATTTTATTAATTAAAAAATTTTAGAACCTAGATTCTTAGGGTTTTGATGTTGCAAAATCAAATTTGTATAATTTCCTAAAAACAAGTTATTAAGCTTAATGTACAAGAGTTAGTGTCCAATAAACATAAACGAACAAGAAGAATCTAATATGGTGAACACAAACAAACTAAAATGTATTTTGCAGCTTAACTATTTTGATAAAACAGCTTGAGATATCATATCAAAGACAGATCGTGACATGACACGTACAATATTCTTAGTGGAAGAAAATATACCGAGACAAACACTAAAATGATATTTCAAACCCTAAAAATATTATTTGCAAGTTGGCAACAAGTTGCATGCCACATGGACTACACATAAGTCGTAAGTAGCTCATCTAGCCGTTGTATATAACGATTATAATGCAACGGAAACTTTTCAATCATTCCCTATATATATAAAGGAAAGTTCTATAAATAGTGTAAAAAGAGTGTGATTAGGCTGATATAGCTCACACAAAGATATATCAAAAAAGGATACAAAGACAAAATATATTAGAGTTTGATAAACTACAACAAACCAAACAACTAAGTACTAGTCTGAAGAATAGCCTGACATACTTGATATCCAAGCTATACAAGCATCAACCATCTTACTGCAATCAACAATCACTCTACAAACTGTCAGATGAAGCAACGCAACGACACAACTGTTATTAATAACAATTGCACAACAAGTAGTTGTCTGACATTAAGCCGCAAAAAAAGCTTCATTAAACTATTTAGAGTCATTTATATTAGGAAGCAACCCCTCTTTGTGTATTGTGTAGAGAGCCTAGTTGGAGAGCCAACTAGTTGAGAAGAAATTAAGATCTTTCATTCGACTCCTAATAATCTCGTATAATTAAGAGAGTTATAGTAGACTATTGTCTTATAGAGCCCGAGGGCGTGTGGAGTGGATTTAGGATAAGAGATCCGAACCACAATAAATCATTGTGTCAATATTCTCTATATAGCCCTTAACTCTTTACATTTCTACATTTTATTTCTAGCTTTATGTATGAACTAAACTGTTTATGTTCTTATGTTCAAGCAATCATCAAACTGTGTTTATATTGTTTATTAGCATCAAGACATTACACACACATAAGATAAGATCATAACTTATCTTAAAACCACCGCTTAAATCAATTCCGATATGCATAACTCTATTTTACAATCTTAGTTGTTTGACCCAATCTCGATCGCTTTCACTTCTAATCAAAAAGTTGTTCATATTTTTCGAGTTAATGTCTGAGTGATCGTATATAATGTATATTAACATTTTGTACCAAAGGTTTGATCATAACAATAGGAAACTATTTTCTTTCAATATATTTAAGTGCAAGACAAGATCAAACTCATTAAGACATTCAACCGTCATTATTTATGATTAGTCTATAAAGGCAGCAGTTTCTAAGTGATCTCTCAATTGGTATTAGAGTTAAGTCACGACTCACCGATACACATAGATCCCTTCAATTGGTATCAAAGCTTATTTGTTTGTTAAGTAGTTTTGATATTGACCGATTGCAATTATATTGTGTAGACACCCAAAATTCGTACACCTATATTACAAATTGTCCCATAAATAATAACTTATTTATAAAATGAACTAAGACATGTTTTCATGATAATTTCAGGAAACAAATCATCCAACGGACTAAAGACATAACGATGACTTCCAAAAAGAACTTAACGACTTCACTTAACTCAACAAAGGAGCCAAATACTGGAGAAATAAAGTTTGAGGGGCCAAAAGTGCAGAAAAATAAGCGAACTTTGGAAAAAATATTTTTTGGTGCGTGGCTCATGGCCTGGTACGCCGCGCACCAAACCTTGCATCTTCAAAATATCGGGCTCACTATCTCAGTTGGCCGATGTTGTTGACTTTGGCTCTTCCTCCGACAAGCTTGGTTACCAAGGCTGTAGGAAGCTTACAAAGTTTGGGGATGAGAGTAATCCTCTCCCTCATATATACTCCCTTTCAACCATAGAGAAAATGACTTCTCTCTCTCTCCTGGACAATTGATCAAAAAAATACGCATACACACAAAGTATACTCCCTCTCCAGTTTTTTGAAGAACGACAGTGACAACAACACACACAACACATTCAAACACACACAATTCAAAAACGTAGGTCTTCATTTCCTCGTATCGGGCGGGGAAGCACAACAACGAACCAATAGCCTAGAACTTGGCTTGTAATTCGTAAACGACGTAAGGTAGGAATTTTCGTTCCTTTCGATTTTCTTCGATTTTTGTTGATTTTCTTCAATTTGACTATGTAATGATGTAAATAAAATTTCCAAAATATAAATAAACATGTTCGATGATTTTGGTATGTAAATATGTATAAATTCAACCTCCAAATCTCGAAATTAATCATTGTGTTCTTGATCGTTATTTTTCATTTTTATGTTCTTGGACCGTTTTCTTCAAATTAATCAATGATTTAAGCTTCGAATTCATGTAAATTCAATATCATGTTATTAATCTAGCCTAATACTATATTTTTACACAATTTTTTTGACCAAAACCACAATTTTAAGCTTAAAATTAAGCCTCCTAAGCCGTTGTCCGAAAAGAGAGCAAAGAGAGACCTCTTTTGTGCGCCGCACACCATATGAGTCATTTACACTTAAAATCTTCATCTTTCATTCTTTATGCTTCAGGTACCTCATCAATTTTCTTTAATCTTTGTGCCTTGAAGTTATTCCTTTTGTGTTTCAACCTTGAAATCATCTTCTTTCACGTTTTGCACCCTTTAATTGTATAAAAATATGTTGACGTCCCATTTTTATTTTCTTTTGTTATATTTCCTTTTATTGAATATATTTGTATATATAAATTTGTAAAAAGCACAAAAATAAATATTTTTGTTTAAATCTATATTTTTATATCGTTTCGCAATAAATAAATATATGTATATATTTATGATCGAACGAGATACAAATCTCTATGATCCTTTTTCTTTCATTTGAGTAACATAACAACCCGTAGCATTTTATTTAATAAGAATGCAACTATAGAGATCGAAAGGGCGAGTTGGGTACCTAACATCTTTCCAACTCGTAATTTAGCTCCCGAACCCATAATTCAGTTTTTCCCTCATTTTCTTCATAAACGAAGGTGGCGACTATGTTTTTTATATAAATGTGTTACACACATTTATTACATTTTGGGAGTCCGAATGAGACCGTGTATTCAACGCACTTGTCCATATATTCGAAAATCGCTCATTTTTCATTAACGAGGCCGGTAGGATCGGATCGGATCTCACGGTGGACGATCTCGGGGACAAATTGTTTTTAAGAGGGCTAGACTCGTACTTTATTTATTATGATTGCATGCTCGTTTATTTTGTTTTAATAACATGTGTAAATGTTACATGTCTTTGTTTTACTAACATGTTAAATGTTACATTTTTATTTTTATTTTATTTTTGTAACATGTGTTAAATGTTTCGTGCTTTATTTGTTACGTAATTATTTTATTACGTGTATTTAAATATTACGTAATTGTTTTATTACGTGTACATATATCTTGCTCATACTAACCCTGTAGGTACAAAATTCATTATTTGTACATTTATTTGGGCTTTATGTCAATTCTTTCATTTATTCATTATTTATTCATTTATGTCTTTTTTTTCATCTTTGGATATAGGACAAAAATGTAATAATTAGAAATAGGATAGAATTCTCATTTCTTTTCTTATTTCTTTGGCACTCTCTTTTCCCGGGGCCTCAAACCCTCGAGTTGTAGTTGTGTTTCCTTTCCTGCGAATTTTTAACTGCTAACAAACACAACCCACACCACATGAATCAGAAAAAATAGACATTAATTATTTTCATTTTTGTATATATCTGTCTCACTTTCATTTTACATATAAATTGCAAAAAGAATTCTCAACTACGGTGCACACACGCGCACTCATTTAGTTATTCTGAATTGTTACCAAGTTTCAAACCCTGGTACTACAACAAAAAGTGTCTATTAGGACCCCCGTTTGAGTCCTTATACATAGCTTTATAGGATACTTGATAGGACGAAAACTCGGGCATCCTATCTAAAGGGGTAGCAAAAGTTAATGGGACGCTTAGGGCGACTTAATAAAGAAAATGTGTTAGGACGCCTTTAATCGTCCTATAATGATAGATAATGAAACCACATGAGTCCTAATAGAGAATCTTATAAAACAACTCAGTAGCGTCCTTAAAAATTCAATTTCAAAATTATTTTTAGGACGAATTAACACGTCCTAATATTTCTATGGCGTCCTAATATACTATCATGATTGGACGAGGGACGCGTCTTAATATATTATCTTGACAAGACAAAGTTTGTTGTTCTAATACCATACCGTGATAAGACATGTTTAGGCGTCCCAATAATGTCACCTTGATATGACGAGATTGGACACCTCAATAGTAGATTGATATGACAACCATACCCCTACAAATTTTGCTAATATGGCATCCTAAGAAGCACATCTTCAATTTTAGGACAATCTATGATGTCTAATTGATTTTAAAAGAGTACCTTATGAAATAATGCTTCGTGTACTCTATAAAAATCATTCTACCATTGTAATTATAGACATCAATATTCACATATCACTAAAAATAAATACTTAAAGAAAAATTGACACATAAAATTAACTCGTTAATATTAAAACATAATACTTTCATACAAATTAATCTTAAATGAGCATATGCCAAACACATAGTCTTATACTTGAAGATCCACTAACCAACATCTCCTAAGAAAGAAAAAAAACACATAAAAGATGAACCTAAAATCTAAAACATGGTAAATAAAAACTAAAAGCTAATCAAGATAATTGCTCCATCGAACAGGAAAAAGTAACCACTTTGCTGCAACTTAATGCATGTCATCGTCAAGCACCTCCTACAATTACACAACATGTTTACATATACTAGGTTAGTGCCCGTAAAATGCACGATTTTAATAAAAAAATGCAAAAGTTAATTATAATCAAAGAATTTCTAAACTCGTCATAAGTAATTGATAATCAAAGAAATTTGGGAGTAATATTTAATTGGAATACTTTGAACAAAACTAAAATAGGATAAATATTAAAATTGACATATGAAGTGAACGACCTCTCCTTCACCGACACGTGGCGTACATCGGGCCTCATAGGCTCCAATGGGCAAGCCGAGGTGACATACGCCCACCTCGAACATGACGACGGAAATCACATTTCACGTGTCCCCCACCTCGAGATACTCTCCCAGCCGGCCGACACACGGGGATCTACGATGCGCACTGGGACATCCCAGGTCGACCTCATCGCATCAAGTGACTCGAACATACCAGCCACCTTGACAACATCGAGCGACCCGAGAGCATACCAGCCGACCTCGATGTAGCCCTTCATTTCGGACTAGCGGTGTCCTTTACGGAATCACTTCTCGCCTGGGAAGAGTCCTGCTATGACTCTATACACACCAGTCCTAAGCAAATAAAGAAACATAATCCGAAGGACATGGGGATTAATCATACCTCTCCCATTTTGAAACTAACCAGGATTATGGCTTATCTCCTTATAAATAAGCACCCTCACAGACATCATAAGGTACATGCAAATTACTTGCTTACATACTTTCTTAGCTTTACATCTCCTACGATGTATTGCTAATTCTCTCACCGGAGGGTTATCACTGGACAACCCAAAGACCCCTTACTGGTTCTTTGTTGATCACAGTTCGGCTACTTGCACTTGGGCCATCCCCGCAACACGTAGCCGGAATCCTACTAGACTACACACGTGACCACAAGGTCACATACAATCTTTTTGGCGTGATCGGTTTGGTTCCGCTGGGACCTTAGAATTTTTTCGTGATCAATCATGGCAACCTCTAAACAAGTCTCCAAGCCTGCAGCCTCAAAGAACAACACCAGGCATTCCCACAGCCGCTCCGCCCACCGGTAATCCCCCTGAACAAGCTGAGAAGGAGTCACCTGCGGTGCCCTCGTTAGGTCTTCCTCTTCACCAAAACACCCGAGCCAAAAAATTAGCTCGAGCAATGAGAGAAAAGGCGATGGGGAAACGACCGACCCAGCCCGCTAAAGGACCAGCTAGGTCGATCCAGAAAGGACAGACAAGAAGCCCGACCTCCTCAAGCAATGGGGACTCGAGACGAGATGACTTCGTCATGGTTGGAGAAAGGCCACCTCGCACACAATAAGAAATCGACCTCGCCGAGCCGGAGCATATAAGGAAGGAGAAGGCTTTCCTAGCAAACAGAGAACCGAAGTACGAATACGAGCTATCCCGCAAACTAGCCGCTCGGGCACCTCGCCTACCTATCCCGAGCTCGTATCCTCCTCGAAATGATCACCACGATAGTCGACCAAGTAGAGCGAGCCCGGATCCGCGGCCGATAGTCGCATGGGGGTCTAGGGTTGATGCTCCTGTGGGAAATGCTAAAAGCCGATCGGGACAAAGGGTGGAGGCACATCGAAACCCAATCAAAGATCGTCTGGGAACCCCGCACAGGAGCGACCTAGAGGAAGCGTATACTCCCGAATGGGAGCCAGAGCTCGAGAGCCCTGTCTGGCCCAATCTTATAGGTCATGCCGAATTGAGCATGACGAGGAGCGATCACGCAGCCGGAGGAAGCCCGCAGCTACGAGGTCAAAACGCAAGTCCGCCCAACACAAGACTCCCGAGCGATGCATCCTCGCATAAATATTCCATGATCGACGGCCACGACCACCGATCTAAGAGGAGAGGCAGGAGAAGAACTGAGGACAGGTAATGCGCGCAAGATGAAAGACAGATCGAATCCCTCGAAAGAGGTAAAGAGGGCAAGCTATCAGCAACGTGGACAACACCTTCAGAAGGATCGGGATACTCCTCCAAATCATCGCCCGAAGCCGCCATCTACGAAAAATTATGCAGAAATTCAATGCTCGAAGCCATGTTTCGAGCTTCGAGGCAAAGATAGGAGTATGCACCCTAGATGCGGATCCGTGGTGTATAGTATTTGTCGGACGTTCGAGGAGGTCGTCCTCAATTGGTTTGAAGAACCGAAGAAGGCTCTATCGAGACCGGTACGACCTAAAGAAGGCCTTCCCGAAGAAATACTCATCGCAGGCGACCTCCCAAGAAGGAATCGACCTTGCGAATCAAGCGACACTGGCGAGTCATTGGAAAGCTACCTTGATGATTCAAGTATGTCCCCGAAGTTGCCGAATGTCCCCGACAAAACCATAATGGCCTTCTTCCAAGCCGGTGCCGATCCGCCAAACTACTATCCGAGATTGGCATGCGACCACCTACTACCAGTGAGATATACACCGCCGCACGTAACATTGGGAACGCCGAAAAGACCTTGGCATCAAGAAAAGGAGGACCAAAAACCCTCGGGACACAAAAATAGAGGAAAGAAGACAAACTGGGAACCAAGGAGAGAAGCAACAATGGATATGACAAAGGCAAGGGGAAGAACAAATGGGCCAAGAAAGAAGGGTTCTACATCCCTTGAACACGACCTGGGCAGATTATAACGGTTACAGGTGAAAACAGATTGCCCGACCTTCACCACTTCGAGAGACTCCATATACGGCATCGGTCACACAACCGAGACCGTGATTCAGCTTAAGAAAGAGATACAAGTTGATTGACCGGGAGAGCTCAAGGTATGAGCAGCGAGGAGGAAACAATAGAGATAGGACCGTGGAGGCCCCGAGGACAAATGCCGACGACGACGAAGTCCTAGTCAATACAATTACGGAAGAATGGTCGAGCATTACCAAGCTCAAAATGGCGATTAACGCCTCAACCGAATCGTCGCCCCGTCCCAAGTTTGGGGGAGAAGGGAATAACATTCCTAACTAGCGAGCTAGCCACCAACCCCGCCGCAAGGGGGCATGCTCTAACCATTGAGGCCAAAATTGGCAGAGGAAGAGTAAAGAGAGGCTGATCGACATAGGGGTGGAAGGACATCCTCTTCTACAAATGCTTCCATGCGATAGGATTGGGAAGTTCGCATCCGACTGAGTGGAATAAAGCCGGAAGGCTTTACCGGACACAAGGTCGCCTAAGGGCACATCGACCTCAAGGTAGTCCTTTCCAAAGACAACTCTCGAACCGAGGTCATCACCTTCCCCGGTCCTCGATATTCCCTCTCCATACAATGCCATTCTAGGCCTCCCAACCAAGACAAAGTTTGAGATGGTGATTTCCCCAATTAAAGAATCAAATTCCCCACGTATAATGGGGTCGGAGAGGTGAGAAATGACCCAAGGAGCACTCTAAACCACCTCGAGGAGAAGAAGGCCGAGGAAGCTCGGCTCAAGGGGAAAAGAAAGGCTTCACCACGAAGAGGTTCATCGGGAAGACCTCCGACAAGCAAGCGAAGTCGGTAATCATCGAGAAGACACCGAAATAAGTCCCTCTAGTGATCGAGCATAGTAGGTTAACGCGGCCTCCCGCCACAATAAGGTCGACGAAGACGACGATGAGCCCGACGTGTCCGGGATGGACACCGAGCGCACCGACTCGCCCCCGATCACCCAAACACTCGAACGAAACAGTCTCTCTACCTCGCACCACAAAGAAAGCCTAGATGACGACCTACCCGACGTTCCCACCTCGGACACCGAGCAAGCTGACTCATACCAGGTCACTAACGGCGACACAAAGAAGCCAAACAAAGTCGTCACGGTAGAAAGTCTAGACCCAAGGGATCAGCCTGAGATCCAACCACATGAAGACCTTGACGAGGTGATCATCAATTTTGACTTCCCCGAACAAAAAGTCAAGGTCGGGCTGAAAATTGACAAGGAGGAAAGGGAAGCAATAATCAAATTCCTCCGGGAGAACAAGGATGTATTTGCATGGAGGACAGAGGACATGGAAGGAAACAGCGAAGAGGTTGCGGTACACAAGCTGAATGTTGATCCAACCATAACTCCTGTCCAACAACGACCCATAATATTCTCTCCCAAAAAATAAGCAGCGATCAAGGAAGAGGTTGACAAGCTACTCAAAGCAAACATAATTGAGGAAGTCTTCTATCCGACCCGGATCGCAAACGTGGTAATGGTCAAGAAAACCAACAAAAAGTGGAGGATGTCGTCGACTTCACGACTGAACAAAGCTCGCCCAAAGACGGTACCCATTACCGAGGATAGATCACCGGTGGATGCAATCGCAGGCACACAATACTTAGCTTCATCGACGCATACCGTGGTACCATCGGATATGCATGTGGTGGCCGACCAGGAGTTAACCTTTCGAGCAAGCGCCATCTATTGCTACAAAATGATGCCCTTCGGGCTAAAAATGGGGCTACCTATGGATGGTAAACAAGGTCTTTGGAGACCAACTCGGAAGAAACGTTGAGGCCTACATCGACGACATGGTCATCAAGACGAAGCAAGCCAACCACGTCGACGACCGGAAGAAACCTTCTCAAATCTCAAGAAAAACACGATGAAGCTCAATCCACCAAATGTGCCTTTGGAGTAAAGGCAGCAAATTCCCGGGATACATAGTGAACGAGAGAGGTATAGAGGCCAACCCGAAAAATCCAAGCCTTGGTTGACATGAAGGCGCCCACTGATCGAGAGGTGCAACGACCGAATGGAAGAATCACGGCTCTTGGGAGATTTATAGCAAAATCGCCAGAAAAGAGCCTCCCATTCTTCAAGACGCCGCAGGCAAGAAGTTCGCCCGGAATGAAGATCGTGATAAAGCCTTCGCCGAGCTAAAGACCTACTTGGACGCCCGCCACCGTACAAGCCCGGCACCTGAGAACACCTCTACGTCTACCTTGCCGCCTCAAACACAGCCGCCACAAAGAATCCTACTCTGAAAGAGACACAGTCCAAAAGCCGATATACTACGTCTCCCACGCACTCATAGATGTGGAAACAAGATATCTAAACGTGGAGAAAGTAGCATTAGCCCCGATCGTGGCGGCAAGAAAGACACGCACTTTCGTGCCCATGCCTTAACGGTGTACACCGATCTCCCACTCAGCAAATCCTTCACAAACCGGATGTAGCGGGAGAATGTTAAAGTGGTCGCCGAGCTCTCAGATATGACATCACATATGAGCAACGCAAGGCAATAAAAGCCCAAGTACTTGCGGACTTCATCACCGAAACCTCGTTTGTCAAATAAGATCAAAGCCCGGCCACCACGCCGACCGATCGGCTCTCGACAAACCCTCCCAACCCGCCCAAGCGAATAAAAATGGCAAGCTCGTCACATCCTGGCCACTGCACCACCGGACACTCTATGTTGACGGCTCGTCCAAAGAAGGTGTAGCGGTGCGAGCTTATCCCCGCACTCACCGGAGGGGGAGAATTCAGAAAGCTCTACAATTCAAGTTCCAAGCATCTAACAACCAGTAATATGAAGCTCGATCGCAGACTAGAGCTCGCATTGGAGCTTGGGCCTAGCCAGTCATCATCTTCGGCGACTCCTAGCTCTCGTGAAACAAGTTTGGGGAGTACGGGCTAATCACTTCACATTGTTAAAATATCGCGAGCTTGCAAAACACCGTTAGAAAAATTTGAATATTGGGAGTCAGCGATACGGACAGAGTATAACACACAAGCGATCACCTATCCAAAATTGCACCATCGCATCTGACCCCTCAAGATATATGGTTGGAAACCCTCGAGTCACCATCGCAAATAGGGAGGAAGCCATGCCCATCAACACAACGTAAAGATGCCGGATAGATGAAATACAAGACTATATTGATCACGGACACGCCCGGAAAAGAACTTGGCCCAGCCTATTAAGGAAGAGAATAGCTCACGTGATTGCCGGGTACTATATAGAAGATCATTCACCAAGCCATTACTCGATGTGTCCAACCGAGACAGTGGATGACCTCTCCGCCGAAGTCCATGAAGGAGTATGGGGATCACCCTAGCGCGAGATCGCTATCGCCGTAATTCTCTTCCATGGCTATTAATCGCCGACTTTGTGGAAGGACGCG